>OX387661.1:0-323938 GCA_947568875.1 Fissipunctia ypsillon
CTAACCTAACCTAACCTAACCTAACCTAACCTAACCTAACCTAACCTAACCTAACCTAACCTAACCTAACCTAACCTAACCTAACCTAACCTAACCTAACCTAACCTAACCTAACCTAACCTAACCTAACCTAACCTAACCTAACCTAACCTAACCTAACCTAACCTAACCTAACCTAACCTAACCTAACCTAACCTAACCTAACCTAACCTAACCTAACCTAACCTAACCTAACCTAACCTAACCTAACCTAACCTAACCTAACCTAACCTAACCTAACCGTTCGTTATAACTTTGCATCCAGGTGACGCATTTTGAAGCTGTTTTCAGCTAATTTGATCTTTAATAGGCTCCGTACTACTTTTTGACTAGTTAAAATTGACGAAAACGCGAAAAATTTTTTCCGCCCATCGACTTAGAAAAATTCTCAATATTTTTCTTTACGGAATCCTAATTTTAATTTTTTCTCAAAATTGTCCAAAAAATCGTCATTCTTTTTAGTTTCAATAGATACATACCTGCCTTACCTGTACTCTGGTGCGCGATCCGCGCGCTCGAGTCCCGTTTGGTGGTTCAAATTCTTGGTTTTTACATAATTTTCGGTCGAAAAACACGTTTTTTGCCTGAAATTCAAAATTTTTGTTCCGCATAATTTTCAGCAACTGCACAGATCGCTGGCCCGCGCGGAGACGCGTCTTTTGACACCTCGCACGTGCGCCTAGCGAATATAGAAACTCAAAAAACTTTGTATTCAATAATTTCATATACCTACCGAATCCACCTTAGCCGTTCAGTAAATACATAAAATCGTTATAACTTTGCATCCAGGTGACGCATTTTGAAGCTGTTTTCAGCTAATTTGATCTTTAATAGGCTCCGTACTACTTTTTGACTAGTTAAAATTGACGAAAACGCGAAAAATTTTTTCCGCCCATCGACTTAGAAAAATTCTCAATATTTTTCTTTACGGAATCCTAATTTTAATTTTTTCTCAAAATTGTCCAAAAAATCGTCATTCTTTTTAGTTTCAATAGATACATACCTGCCTTACCTGTACTCTGGTGCGCGATCCGCGCGCTCGAGTCCCGTTTGGTGGTTCAAATTCTTGGTTTTTACATAATTTTCGGTCGAAAAACACGTTTTTTGCCTGAAATTCAAAATTTTTGTTCCGCATAATTTTCAGCAACTGCACAGATCGCTGGCCCGCGCGGAGACGCGTCTTTTGACACCTCGCACGTGCGCCTAGCGAATATAGAAACTCAAAAAACTTTGTATTCAATAATTTCATATACCTACCGAATCCACCTTAGCCGTTCAGTAAATACATAAAATCGTTATAACTTTGCATCCAGGTGACGCATTTTGAAGCTGTTTTCAGCTAATTTGATCTTTAATAGGCTCCGTACTACTTTTTGACTAGTTAAAATTGACGAAAACGCGAAAAATTTTTTCCGCCCATCGACTTAGAAAAATTCTCAATATTTTTCTTTACGGAATCCTAATTTTAATTTTTTCTCAAAATTGTCCAAAAAATCGTCATTCTTTTTAGTTTCAATAGATACATACCTGCCTTACCTGTACTCTGGTGCGCGATCCGCGCGCTCGAGTCCCGTTTGGTGGTTCAAATTCTTGGTTTTTACATAATTTTCGGTCGAAAAACACGTTTTTTGCCTGAAATTCAAAATTTTTGTTCCGCATAATTTTCAGCAACTGCACAGATCGCTGGCCCGCGCGGAGACGCGTCTTTTGACACCTCGCACGTGCGCCTAGCGAATATAGAAACTCAAAAAACTTTGTATTCAATAATTTCATATACCTACCGAATCCACCTTAGCCGTTCAGTAAATACATAAAATCGTTATAACTTTGCATCCAGGTGACGCATTTTGAAGCTGTTTTCAGCTAATTTGATCTTTAATAGGCTCCGTACTACTTTTTGACTAGTTAAAATTGACGAAAACGCGAAAAATTTTTTCCGCCCATCGACTTAGAAAAATTCTCAATATTTTTCTTTACGGAATCCTAATTTTAATTTTTTCTCAAAATTGTCCAAAAAATCGTCATTCTTTTTAGTTTCAATAGATACATACCTGCCTTACCTGTACTCTGGTGCGCGATCCGCGCGCTCGAGTCCCGTTTGGTGGTTCAAATTCTTGGTTTTTACATAATTTTCGGTCGAAAAACACGTTTTTTGCCTGAAATTCAAAATTTTTGTTCCGCATAATTTTCAGCAACTGCACAGATCGCTGGCCCGCGCGGAGACGCGTCTTTTGACACCTCGCACGTGCGCCTAGCGAATATAGAAACTCAAAAAACTTTGTATTCAATAATTTCATATACCTACCGAATCCACCTTAGCCGTTCAGTAAATACATAAAATCGTTATAACTTTGCATCCAGGTGACGCATTTTGAAGCTGTTTTCAGCTAATTTGATCTTTAATAGGCTCCGTACTACTTTTTGACTAGTTAAAATTGACGAAAACGCGAAAAATTTTTTCCGCCCATCGACTTAGAAAAATTCTCAATATTTTTCTTTACGGAATCCTAATTTTAATTTTTTCTCAAAATTGTCCAAAAAATCGTCATTCTTTTTAGTTTCAATAGATACATACCTGCCTTACCTGTACTCTGGTGCGCGATCCGCGCGCTCGAGTCCCGTTTGGTGGTTCAAATTCTTGGTTTTTACATAATTTTCGGTCGAAAAACACGTTTTTTGCCTGAAATTCAAAATTTTTGTTCCGCATAATTTTCAGCAACTGCACAGATCGCTGGCCCGCGCGGAGACGCGTCTTTTGACACCTCGCACGTGCGCCTAGCGAATATAGAAACTCAAAAAATTGCCCGCCCGCCCACCCTTTTGCTACTAGGCAGGTAATCTTACGATCTAGGCGAAAAATTCGACATACATTTTAAGCTCCGTTTACCAAATATTAACATAAAGTCAGGCCTTAAACAAAGTCTTTTAAACGTATTTGGGCAGTTTTGGTTAAAATTACCTATTTTTACTTATATTGACCTTACGGTCGTGCGACCGTAGGATTAGTTTATTTTGTTATAATTTTAGGATACTCTCTGTGTTGTCCCCCCTTTACAGGGACCCAGAGGTATCAGCAGTGTCCTCTGACCAATTATATTATAAATGAATACTACCTTCACCTCTGCTGGAAACATGATTCGCACACCAGCAAAGAATAACGCGAGCTCACCGGCCTCTGGGGGCTCGCCGCGCGCAACCGAGAAGGCTGAACCCTCGCTTCCTAGTGTGAGGCGCAGTGTCGGGGAATGGGAGGCCGGGAAAGCTCAGCCTCAGGCCAAGTCTCCGGCTAACACAAAGCGGGAAGACACACCACCAGTTCCATGCACTTCGGAGATGCGACGAGTGCCCGCGGACTTGGCGAAACTGCCAAAGAGGTCGGAATCTGGCTACCCCAACCTCACAGCGGAGGCGAGAGCTTGCCTAAATAAAGCTAAGCTTCATTTGGGCAACTCTCGCAACCTTAAAACCGAGATTAAGACGGAGGTAGTCAGTGCGATAAATAGGCTCTTTGAGCTAGTAAAAGAGGCGGAACGAGGCAGAGTCCCTGTCGCGCCTGCACCTGCGGTCATACCAGCGGCCACACCGACGGCAGAACCGTTGGGGCAGACGACGGGTGTACCGACAGAGCTCATGAGGAACCTTGTGGCAGGACTCGAAGAGCATAGACGGGCGTTGGAGGAATGCCAACAACATACCCGGGCTCTGTCGGAGCAACTTAAGCAGGCTCCCCGTTACGTCGCGGGCCAGGGTCCGACTTTCGCCGAAATGGCCGCCACCCCGAAGCAGCATATCCAGGAGCCTCTTCACTCGGTGGTCGTATCATCTACCAATGATCAGGACACCGGTGAAGAGGTTATTGAGAAGCTCAGGACGGCGGTCGATGCCAGGAATGAGGGCACTAGGGTGGAACGACTACGCAGGGCGAGGGACCAGAAGGTGGTGGTTGGTTTTAAAACCAGGGAAGAGCTGACCAGGGTGACTGAGCGTATAAAGAAGACGGGCAATCTAGTGGTGGAGGAGGTTAAAAACAAGGATCCACTTATAATCATCATGGACGTCCTCTCCTGCCACTCGGATGTGGAGGTTACACAAGCTCTGCAGCGGCAAAACACCCACCTGATCGGGGACATACCTGCGGAGGACTTGAGGCTGGGGGTAAAGTACCGTCGTAGGACGAGGAACCCCCTCATGTGCCACATCATCCTGCAGGTGTCTCCGGCGGTATGGCAGAGGCTGACTTCGGCGGGTCGCGTGCACATTGACCTGCAGCGGGTGAGGGTGCGGGATCAGTCCCCACTGGTGCAATGCACCCGCTGTTTACGCTTTGGCCACAGCCGAAAACTGTGCACGCAGCCCGCTGACCTCTGCATCCACTGTGGTGAACCCCACATGCGTGCGGATTGCCCGTCACGGCTCGCAGCTGAGCCCCCGAAATGCCATAACTGCCTTCTGGCCAAAGTGGCTAAGTCCGATCACAGCGCCTTCGATAGTGCGTGCCCGATACGCGTAAAGTGGGATGCGTTGGCGCGCCTGTCGGTGGCGTACTGCTAAGGTTCAGCCAGCCTTTTTCGGAACTACGAGCTCGGGCAGGGAGACCCGAACATACCCTGACGCCCGCACAGGCTACAGTGTGATCCAAGCGAATCTGCAGAGGAAAAATCTTGCAACCCAAGAGCTCATGTTGGTTGCTAGCGAGCGGAAAGTTGCATTTGCACTGCTCCAGGAGCCATATGTGGGTGGGTTCAAAAGGATGCGAGACTACCGGGGCGCGAGAGTCTACCAGTGCGCGGAACAAGGAAGTGGAACTGTGAAGGCGGCAATAGTCGTTTTCGATCAAGACCTGGACGTAGCACAGTGTCCAAAACTCACCACCAATAACATCACGGTGGTGAGGATCCGAACCAGCGCCTGGGAAATCGCAGTGGTCTCCTTCTATTTTGAACCGGACCAGCCCATACAACCATACCTGGAACAGCTTCTGCGGATTCGTGAGGAAATGGGATCAATAAAGATCATAATGGGAGGCGACGCAAATGCGAAGAACACCTGGTGGGGTAGTTTGGTTGTGGATTGCAGGGGTGAGGAATTGTCCGGGACTCTGTATGAGATGGGTTTGCAGGTGCTCAATGTCGGAAACACGCCAACTTTCGACACCATCAGGGGTGGAAGGGCTTACGCCAGTTTTGTTGACGTAACAGCGTGTTCAATTGATATGCTGGACCTGGTGGATGACTGGAGAGTTGAGGAAGGCATCACGAGCTCGGACCACAACGGTATTGTATTCAAAATTAATCTTCAAAAAGCAAAAGGACTCAACATTAAAAGAACAACAAGAATTTATAACACAAGAAAAGCAAATTGGAGCCAATTTCATGAGAAATTGGCCCAATTAAAAGCAGATTTAAACTTAAACCCTATAGAAATTAGTAAAATTAATAATAAAACAGATTTAGAAAATAGAATAAATAATTATATAAAAGTCATTACAGAAACATGTGAAGAAACTTTGCCTAAAATTAAAAATAAGGACATACTTACAATACCGTGGTGGTCCAATGAGCTTGCTGATATGCTGAAAGAGGTCAACACCAGGAGACGCCGCATTCGATGCGCTGCACCAGTCCGGAGGGCGAGAGTCGTCGAGGAGTACCTGCAAGCAAAAGAAGAATATGAATTCCAAGCCAAAAAGGCACAGATTGTCAGTTGGAAGGAGTTTTGTGAAAAACAGAATAAGGAAGGAGTGTGGGAAGGCATCTACAGGATTATAGGACGGACCGCAAAAAGACACGATGATTTGCCGTTGGTGAAGGATGGGGTGCCACTCGATGGCAAGGATTCGGCTTCGCTGCTGGCAGAGACCTTCTACCCCGAGGACCTAGAAGAGGATGATAACGATGACCACCGTCGGACGCGTGAAGCGGCCAGTTGCGTAAACGACTGGGTGCATGATGAATACCATGACCCGCCGTTTACGCATCAGGAGCTAAAAACCACGGTGGAAAGCTTCAACCCTAGGAAAGCACCCGGGGCGGATGGTCTCACATCCGATATCTGTGCCCAGGTCATATCCCGGGATCCGGGAACGTTTCTTGCACTGGCCAATAAGTGCCTCGAGCAGGGCCACTTCCCCGGAGCCTGGAAAGTGGCCACAGTGGTGATTCTCCGGAAGCCGGGAAAGGACTGTTACACAACCCCTAAATCCTACAGACCGATCGGCCTCCTACCAGTCCTGGGCAAAATGCTCGAGAAAATGTTGGTAGCAAGGCTGAAGTGGCATCTGATCCCGCGGTTGAGTACTCGTCAGTTTGGCTTCATGCCCCAGAAGAGCACCGAGGACTCCCTCTACACCATGATACAACATATCAAATCAAAGCTGAACCAAAAGAAGCTGATCACTGTTGTGTCACTTGATATAGAGGGAGCCTTTGACAGCGCATGGTGGCCGGCAATTAGGACCAGACTGGCTGAGGAAAAGTGCCCAGTGAATCTCAGACGGATGCTGGACAGCTACCTGGCTGGTAGGAGTGTTAGAGTGAGGTATGCCGGAGCTGAGTGCCAAAAGACCACAAGTAAGGGGTGCGTACAGGGGTCGATAGGCGGCCCGATCCTATGGAACCTGTTGTTGGATCCTTTGCTGAAGGGGCTGGAGGAGCGAGGAGATCACTGCCAGGCTTTCGCCGACGATGTGGTCATGATCTTTGACGGTGACACAGCATTGGAGGTTCAAAGACAGGCCAATGCCGCCCTCGAATATGTTCGGAGGTGGGGCATCCGCAACAAGCTGAAGTTTGCACCACATAAAACCTGTGCAATGGTAGTAACCAGGAAGCTGAAGTACGATGTCCCACTTCTGAGCATGGGCGGGGTCGACATTGGCATGTCTAAAGAAATGAAAATACTGGGGCTCACAATCGACCACCAGCTCACTTTCAACACCCATGTTGCTAAGGTGTGTAGAAAGGCTGCGGATATTTACAAGCAGCTAACTAGAGCGGCCAAGGTGAGCTGGGGTCTGCACCCGGAGGTCATACGGAGCATTTACACGGCAGCGGTGGAGCCGGTGATACTATACGCGGCGAGCGCTTGGGCGCCGGCCGCTAAAAAGATCGGAGTGCAGAAAAGCCTCAACGCGGTCCAACGAGGATTTGCCCAGAAGCTGTGCAGAGCCTACCGCACAGTCTCCCTAAACTCGGCACTGGTTCTGGCTGGGATACTCCCGCTCGACCTCCGAATCCGGGAAGCGGCTGCGCTCTACGAAGCCAAGAGGGGAGTGCCCCAGCCTGCACTAGGAGACAGGGAGGTGGAACGGATGGCCCCAGCGATAGAGGCCCCGCACCCCGCGGAGCAAATAAGTCTGGAGTTTGGAAGCCTGATAGACGAGGAACAATATAATACCCACGGCGATTACGCCGTGAGGATCTTCACCGACGGCAGCAAGATTGAGGGCAGGGTCGGAGCGGCGCTATCCTTATGGAATAGCGCCTCCGAAATAAAGGCCCTCAAACTCGCCTTGCCGTCCTACTGCACCGTCTATCAGGCTGAACTCCTGGCCATAAAAAGAGCGGCAGAGGAGGCGCTCAAGCGCAGCGAAGCTACGTTCGGCATCTTCAGCGACTCTATGGCGGCTCTTCAGTCAGTGACCAATGTTGGTTCCTCCCACCCTCTGGCCGTGGAAACTAGAGACACCATACGACGCTGTAAACTCCAGAACAAGAGTGTCTCCTTGTTCTGGATCAAGGCCCACGCAGGGTTGGAGGGAAACGAGAGAGCTGACCAACTCGCGAAGGAAGCCGCCCTAGGGTTGAGGAAGAGGCCGGACTACGATCTGTGTCCCGTATCATTCGTCAAGCGAAGAATCCGGTCGGAAACGCTTGACGAATGGAACGGGAGATATAAGTCGGGTGACACGGCTTCGGGCACAAAGCTGTTCTTTCCGGACGCGGTGGTGGCGTACGGTGTGGTACGCAAGATGGCTCCAACGAGCATAACCACGCAAATACTGACGGGGCACGGTGGGTTCTCTGCATACCTGAAACGCTTCAGATGTAAAGAGAATCCATCGTGCGCCTGTGAGCCTGGTGTGGAGGAAACCGTGCTGCACATACTGCTGGAGTGCCCGATTACGGCAAGGATGCGGTACGATACGGAGCAGCAACTCGCCGTGGCATTGGTTGCCCAAAATCTACCAAATTTGTTAGAGGGAAAAGACAGAAAGGTGTTTTTAAATTATTGTTTAGAAATAGCATTGCTAGTAATTAATAGGAATAAGTTAGCTTAAGAAAAATATGATACTAATTATATAATAAGTATATAGATGATGTATCATAAAAATAAATAAGTAATAATAATAATAATAAAAAAAAAAAAAAAATAAAAAAAAAAAAAAAAAAAAAAAGTAGGTATATAATATTGTATAAATAGCATAGAAAGTGGGCATTTTAAGATAGTTTAAGTAGGATAACGGGTGTGATCGAGTTGAAGTTTTTCTTTGGGTTGGTGTTTTTGTTATTTTTTGTGGTCAAGCCACAGTAATTATTATTATATCTCTGTGTTGTGTTTAGTTCTTAAAGTTAGATAACATTTTGTGTTTTGTAAATAAATAAACATATACTTCAAATAATAAGGTCTCTGATCATGTCAGAGGGACACTGAGCAAGGGCAGGAGTGTGGTTTTAGCCGGTAAGAGTCCGGCACTGCCCAGACTGTCTCATAAGTGAGGCAGTCTGGGCGTCCATGAGGATTTCCCACTCCTGCCAAAACAAAAAAAAAAAAAAAAAAAAAAAAAAACCTAACCTAACCTAACCTAACCTAACCTAACCTAACCTAACCTAACCTAACCATGCAACTTTTAAGCTCCAGAAATCTTAAAAAAGAAATCAAGGATGAGATCACAAAAGCGGTCGAGAGACTTTACCAGTTGGTAAAAGAGGCAGAATCACAAAAAGAGAAAGGAACCGATAAAGGAGAAAAAGCTGAAACGCGAATGGAGCCTAAGCCGACCACAGATGAACCGACGGAGCTGATGAGGAGCCTTGTGGAAGGCCTCAAGGAGCACAAGCAGGCGTTGCAGGAGTGCCAATACCATACCCAGACTCTGTCGGAGCATCTTCAGCAGGCCCCTCGCTACGTCGCAGGTCAGGGTCCAACCTTCGCGGAAATGGCCGCTGGCCCGAAGCAGCAAATCCAAGAGCCTCTTCACTCGGTGGTCGTATCATCTGTTAATGATCAGGACACCAGTGAAGAGGTTATTGAGAAGCTCAGGAGGGCGGTCGATGCCAGGAATGAGGGCACGAGAGTGGAAAGGCTGCGCAAGGTTAGGGACCAAAAGGTAGTGGTCGGCTTCAGGACTACAGAGGAGCTCACAAGAGTTGCCGACAAAATCAGGAAAGCGGGAAATCTGGTGGTAGAAGAGGTAAAAAACAAAGATCCGCTAATTATTATCAAGGACGTCCTCTCCTGCCACTCAGATGTGGAGGTTATCGAAGCCCTGAAAAAGCAAAATACCCACCTGATCGGTGACATACCTGCAGGGGATGTGAGGTTGGTGGTGAAGTACCGTCGTAGAACGAGGAACCCCCATATGGGCCACGTCATCCTGCAGGTGTCCCCTACTGTATGGCAGAGGCTGACTGTGGCGGGTAGAGTGCACATTGACCTACAGCGAGTGCGAGTACAGGACCAGTCACCACTGGTGCAGTGCACTCGCTGTCTGTGCTTTGGTCACAGCCGTAAACTGTGCACGCGGCCCGCCGACCTCTGCATCCACTGCGGTGATCCCCACTTGCGGGCGGACTGCCCTTCACGGCTGGCGGCGGAAGCGCCTAAGTGTCACAACTGCCTATCTGC
Source organism: Fissipunctia ypsillon (assembly GCA_947568875.1). Taxonomy (NCBI): domain Eukaryota; kingdom Metazoa; phylum Arthropoda; class Insecta; order Lepidoptera; family Noctuidae; genus Fissipunctia; species Fissipunctia ypsillon. The sequence goes on from OX387661.1 coordinate 9,886, forward strand.
CAAAATGGACAGGACTGACCACAACGCCTTCGACAAGGAGTGCCCGATACGCCTCAAATGGGACGCGTTGGCGCGCCTATCGGTGGCGTATTGCTAAAGTGGAGCCGGCCTCTCCTAGACGTGGGACCCGAACGGACCGAACAGACCACAACGGTATTGCTTACGAAATTAACGTTCAAAAACCTAAAATACCATTCAGTTTCAAAACCCCAAGATTTTACAATACAAAACAAACGAATTGGAGTCAATTTCATGAGAAATTGGCCCAATTAAAATTAGAAATCAAATTAAACTCATTAGAACTTGACTTCACTTACCATAAAATAGATTTAGTAAATATTATATACGATAAAATTAATACAAATACTAAAGATAAAATTCGCAATAAACATACCTTACCGTTGTGGTCCAACGAGCTCTTTGACGAGAAGAAGGGGGTCAACACCATGAAAAGTAGTGGAAAACAGGCCAAAATTGTAAATTCAGAGAAATATAGAAAATTGAGTTTAAAATTAGTAGCTAAAATTCATAGGATAGAGGATAAATTTAAACAATTAGGATAAGAAATTATGTCTATATGATATATTGTATATATATTATGATAGCCATATTATAAACATAGTATAGATAGAAATATAATATTTTATAGGTATTAGCATTAGTAGACTCAAGGAAAAATACAAAAACAAACATAGAAATAAGTTGTTAGATAAACGTAAGATATAAGCTTGTTAGGAAACCCGTTAGAAAATAATAACATTAGATTTAAGTTTTGAAATATTAGAAGTAAGGCAACTGCTTCCAGGAACTCCTTAATTCCTGCAACAACACTGATGAAAAAAAAACCAAAAAAAAAAAAAAAAAAAAAATAATAAAAAAGAGACTAATTAGAACACTGCCAAACAAGGTCTCTGATCATGTCAGAGGGACACTGAGCAAGGGCAGGAGTGTGGTTTTAGCCGGTAAGAGTCCGGCACTGCCCAGACTGTCTCATAAGTGAGGCAGTCTGGGCGTCCATGAGGATTTCCCACTCCTGCCAAAACAAAAAAAAAAAAAAAAAAAAAAAAAAAAAAAAACCTAACCTAACCTAACCTAACCTAACCTAACCTAACCTAACCTAACCTAACCTAACCTAACCTAACCTAACCTAACCTAACCTAACCTAACCGCAAAAAGACACGATGATTTGCCGTTGGTGAAGGATGGGGTGCCACTCGATGGCAAGGATTCGGCTTCGCTGCTGGCGGAGACCTTCTACCCCGAGGACCTAGAAGAGGATGATAACGATGACCACCGTCGGACGCGTGAAGCGGCCAGTTGCGTAAACGACTGGGTGCATGATGAATACCATGACCCGCCGTTTACGCATCAGGAGCTAAAAACCACGGTGGAAAGCTTCAACCCTAGGAAAGCACCCGGGGCGGATGGTCTCACATCCGATATCTGTGCCCAAGTCATATCCCGGGATCCGGGAACGTTTCTTGCACTGGCCAATAAGTGCCTCGAGCAGGGCCACTTCCCCGGAGCCTGGAAAGTGGCCACAGTGGTGATTCTCCGGAAGCCGGGAAAAGACTGTTACACAACCCCTAAATCTTACAGACCGATCGGCCTCCTACCAGTCCTGGGCAAAATGCTCGAGAAAATGTTGGTGGCAAGGCTGAAGTGGCATCTGATCCCGCGGTTGAGTACTCGTCAGTTTGGCTTCATGCCCCAGAAGAGCACCGAGGACTCCCTCTACACCATGATACAACATATCAAATCAAAGCTGAACCAAAAGAAGCTGATCACTGTTGTGTCACTTGATATAGAGGGAGCCTTTGACAGCGCATGGTGGCCGGCAATTAGGACCAGACTGGCTGAGGAAAAGTGCCCAGTGAATCTCAGACGGATGCTGGACAGCTACCTGGCTGGTAGGAGTGTTAGAGTGAGGTATGCCGGAGCTGAGTGCCAAAAGACCACAAGTAAGGGGTGCGTACAGGGGTCGATAGGTGGCCCGATCCTATGGAACCTGTTGTTGGATCCTTTGCTGAAGGGGCTGGAGGAGCGGGGAGATCACTGCCAGGCTTTCGCCGACGATGTGGTCATGATCTTTGACGGTGACACAGCATTGGAGGTTCAAAGACAGGCCAATGCCGCCCTCGAATATGTTCGGAGGTGGGGCATCCGCAACAAGCTGAAGTTTGCACCACATAAAACCTGTGCAATGGTAGTAACCAGGAAGCTGAAGTACGATGTCCCACTTCTGAGCATGGGCGGGGTCGACATTGGCATGTCTAAAGAAATAAAAATACTGGGGCTCACAATCGACCACCAGCTCACTTTCAACACCCATGTTGCTAAGGTGTGTAGAAAGGCTGCGGATATTTACAAGCAGCTAACTAGAGCGGCCAAGGTGAGCTGGGGTCTGCACCCGGAGGTCATACGGAGCATTTACACGGCAGCGGTGGAGCCGGTGATACTGTACGCGGCGAGCGCCTGGGCGCCAGCCGCTAAAAAGATCGGAGTGCAGAAAAGCCTCAACGCGGTCCAACGAGGATTTGCCCAAAAGCTGTGCAGAGCCTACCGCACAGTCTCCCTAAACTCGGCACTGGTTCTGGCTGGGATACTCCCACTCGACCTCCGAATCCGGGAAGCGGCTGCGCTCTACGAAGCCAAGAGGGGAGTGCCTCAGCCTGCACTAGGAGACAGGGAGGTGGAACGGATGGCCCCAGCGATGGAGGCCCCGCACCCCGCGGAGCAAATAAGTCTGGAGTTTGGAAGCCTGATAGACGAGGAACAATATAATACCCACGGCGATTACGCCGTGAGGATCTTCACCGACGGCAGCAAGATTGAGGGCAGGGTCGGAGCGGCGCTATCCTTATGGAATAGCGCCTCCGAAATAAAGGCCCTCAAACTCGCCTTGCCGTCCTACTGCACCGTCTATCAGGCTGAACTCCTGGCCATAAAAAGAGCGGCAGAGGAGGCGCTCAAGCGCAGCGAAGCTACGTTCGGCATCTTCAGCGACTCTATGGCGGCTCTTCAGTCAGTGACCAATGTTGGTTCCTCCCACCCTCTGGCCGTGGATACTAGAGACACCATACGACGCTGTAAACTCCAGAACAAGAGTGTCTCCTTGTTCTGGATCAAGGCCCACGCAGGGTTGGAGGGAAACGAGAGAGCTGACCAACTCGCGAAGGAAGCCGCCCTAGGGTTGAGGAAGAGGCCGGACTACGATCTGTGTCCCGTATCATTCGTCAAGCGAAGAATCCGGTCGGAAACGCTTGACGAATGGAACGGGAGATATAAGTCGGGTGACACGGCTTCAGGCACAAAATTGTTCTTTCCGGACGCGGTGGTGGCGTACGGTGTGGTGCGCAAGATGGCTCCAACGAGCATAACCACGCAAATACTGACGGGGCACGGTGGGTTCTCTGCATACCTGAAACGCTTCAGGTGTAAAGAGAATCCATCGTGCGCCTGTGAGCCTGGCGTGGAAGAGACCGTTTTGCACATACTGCTCGAATGCCCGATCACGGCAAGGATGCGTTACGAGACGGAGCAGCAACTCGCCGTGGCATTGGTTGCCCAAAATCTTCCAAATTTGTTACAAGGAAAGGACAGAAAAGTGTTTTTAAATTATTGTTCAGATATAGCATCGCTAGTTATTAATAGGAATAAGTTAGCTTAAGAAAAATATGATACTAATTATATAATAAATATATAGATGATGTATCATAATAATAAAATAACTAATAATAATAATAATTATAAAAAAAAAAAAAAAAAAAAAGTAGGTTTATAATATTGTATAAATAGCATAGAAAGTGGGCATTTTAAGATAGTTTAAGTAGGATAACGTGTGTGATCGAGTTGAAGTTTTTTCTTTGGGTTGGTGTTTTTGTTATTTTTTGTGGTCAAGCCACAGTAATTAATATTATATCTCTGTGTTGTGTTTAGTTCTTAAGGTTGGATAACATTTTGTGTTTTGTAAATAAATAAACATATACTTCAAACAATAAGGTCTCTGATCATGTCAGAGGGACACTGAGCAAGGGCAGGAGTGTGGTTTTAGCCGGTAAGAGTCCGGCACTGCCCAGACTGTCTCATAAGTGAGGCAGTCTGGGCGTCCATGAGGATTTCCCACTCCTGCCAAAACAAAAAAAAAAAAAAAAAAAAAAAAAAAAAAAACCTAACCTAACCTAACCTAACCTAACCTAACCTAACCTAACCTAACCTAACCTAACCTAACCTAACCTAACCTAACCTAACCTAACCTAACCTAACCTAACCTAACCTAACCTAACCGTTATAACTTTGCATCCAGGTGACGCATTTTGAAGCTGTTTTCAGCTAATTTGATCTTTAATAGGCTCCGTACTACTTTTTGACTAGTTAAAATTGACGAAAACGCGAAAAATTTTTTCCGCCCATCGACTTAGAAAAATTCTCAATATTTTTCTTTACGGAATCCTAATTTTAATTTTTTCTCAAAATTGTCCAAAAAATCGTCATTCTTTTTAGTTTCAATAGATACATACCTGCCTTACCTGTACTCTGGTGCGCGATCCGCGTGCTCGAGTCCCGTTTGGTGGTTCAAATTCTAGGTTTTTACATAATTTTCGGTCGAAAAACACGTTTTTTGCCTGAAATTCAAAATTTTTGTTCAGCATAATTTTCAGCAACTGCACAGGTCGCTGGCCCGCGCGGAGACGCGTCTTTTGACACCTCGCACGTGCGCCTAGCGAATATAGAAACTCAAAAAACTTTGTATTCAATAATTTCATATACCTACCGAATCCACCTTAGCCGTTCAGTAAATACATAAAATCGTTATAACTTTGCATCCAGGTGACGCATTTTGAAGCTGTTTTCAGCTAATTTGATCTTTAATAGGCTCCGTACTACTTTTTGACTAGTTAAAATTGACGAAAACGCGAAAAATTTTTTCCGCCCATCGACTTAGAAAAATTCTCAATATTTTTATTTACGGAATCCTAGTTTTAATTTTTTCTCAAAATTGTCCAAAAAAATCGTCATTCTTTTTAGTTTCAATAGATACATACCTGCCTTACCTGTACTCTGGTGCGCGATCCGCGCGCTCGAGTCCCGTTTGGTGGTTCAAATTCTTGGTTTTTACATAATTTTCGGTCGAAAAACACGTTTTTTGCCTGAAATTCAAAATTTTTGTTCCGCATAATTTTCAGCAACTGCACAGATCGCTGGCCCGCGCGGAGACGCGTCTTTTGACACCTCGCACGTGCGCCTAGCGAATATAGAAACTCAAAAAACTTTGTATTCAATAATTTCATATACCTACCGAATCCACCTTAGCCGTTCAGTAAATACATAAAATCGTTATAACTTTGCATCCAGGTGACGCATTTTGAAGCTGTTTTCAGCTAATTTGATCTTTAATAGGCTCCGTACTACTTTTTGACTAGTTAAAATTGACGAAAACGCGAAAAATTTTTTCCGCCCATCGACTTAGAAAAATTCTCAATATTTTTCTTTACGGAATCCTAATTTTAATTTTTTCTCAAAATTGTCCAAAAAATCGTCATTCTTTTTAGTTTCAATAGATACATACCTGCCTTACCTGTACTCTGGTGCGCGATCCGCGTGCTCGAGTCCCGTTTGGTGGTTCAAATTCTAGGTTTTTACATAATTTTCGGTCGAAAAACACGTTTTTTGCCTGAAATTCAAAATTTTTGTTCCGCATAATTTTCAGCAACTGCACAGATCGCTGGCCCGCGCGGAGACGCGTCTTTTGACACCTCGCACGTGCGCCTAGCGAATATAGAAACTCAAAAAACTTTGTATTCAATAATTTCATATACCTACCGAATCCACCTTAGCCGTTCAGTAAATACATAAAATCGTTATAACTTTGCATCCAGGTGACGCATTTTGAAGCTGTTTTCAGCTAATTTGATCTTTAATAGGCTCCGTACTACTTTTTGACTAGTTAAAATTGACGAAAACGCGAAAAATTTTTTCCGCCCATCGACTTAGAAAAATTCTCAATATTTTTATTTACGGAATCCTAGTTTTAATTTTTTCTCAAAATTGTCCAAAAAATCGTCATTCTTTTTAGTTTCAATAGATACATACCTGCCTTACCTGTACTCTGGTGCGCGATCCGCGTGCTCGAGTCCCGTTTGGTGGTTCAAATTCTAGGTTTTTACATAATTTTCGGTCGAAAAACACGTTTTTTGCCTGAAATTCAAAATTTTTGTTCAGCATAATTTTCAGCAACTGCACAGGTCGCTGGCCCGTGCGGAGACGCGTCTTTTGACACCTCGCACGTGCGCCTAGCGAATATAGAAACTCAAAAAATTGCCCGCCCGCCCACCCTTTTGCTACTAGGCAGGTAATCTTGCGATTTTGGGAAAAAATTAGTAATTCATTTAAGCTCTTTTATTAAATTTATTTTTACTTGTATTGACCTTACGGTCGTGCGACCGTAGGATTAGTTTATCTTATTTAATTCTAGGATACTCTCTGTGTTGTCCCCCCTTTACAGGGACCCAGAGGTATCAGCAGTGTCCTCTGTAAATGAATACCACCTTCACCTCTACTGGAAACATGATCCGCACACCAGCAAAGAATAACGCGGGCTCACCGGCCTCTGGGGGCTCGCCGCGCGCAACCGAGAAGGCTGAACCCTCGCTTCCTAGTGTGAGGCGCAGTGTCGGGGAATGGGAGGCCGGGAAAGCTCAGCCTCAGGCCAAGTCTCCGGCTAACACAAAGCGGGAAGACACACCACCAGCTCCATGCACTTCGGAGATGCGACGAGTGCCCGCGGACTTGGCGAAACTGCCAAAGAGGTCGGAATCTGGCTACCCCAACCTCACAGCGGAGGCGAGAGCTTGCCTAAATAAAGCTAAGCTTCATTTGGGCAACTCTCGCAACCTTAAAACCGAGATTAAGACGGAGGTAGTCAGTGCGATAAATAGGCTCTTTGAGCTAGTAAAAGAGGCGGAACGAGGCAGAGTCCCTGTCGCGCCTGCACCTGCGGTCATACCAGCGGCCACACCGACAGCAGAACCGTTGGGGCAGACGACGGGTGTACCGACAGAGCTCATGAGGAACCTTGTGGCAGGACTCGAAGAGCATAGACGGGCGTTGGAGGAATGCCAACAACATACCCGGGCTCTGTCGGAGCAACTTAAGCAGGCCCCCCGTTACGTCGCGGGCCAGGGTCCGACTTTCGCCGAAATGGCCGCCACCCCGAAGCAGCATATCCAAGAGCCTCTTCACTCGGTGGTCGTATCATCTACCAATGATCAGGACACCGGTGAAGAGGTTATTGAGAAGCTCAGGACGGCGGTCGATGCCAGAAATGAGGGCACCAGGGTGGAACGGCTGCGCAAAGCAAGGAATCAAAAGGTGGTGATTGGCTTTAGAACCAGGGAGGAGATGTCAAAAGTCACAGACCGGATAAAGAAGAAGGGTGATCTGGTGGTGGAAGAGGTCAGAAACAAGGACCCTCTTGTTATCATCAGGGATGTTCTCTCCTGCCACACGGATGCGGAGGTTACCCAATGCCTGCAACGGCAAAACACCCACCTGGTCGGAGACATACCTGCAGAGGATCTGAGGTTGGGGGTGAAGTACCGTCGTAGGACGAGGAACCCCCACATGTGTCACGTCATCCTGCAGGTGTCCCCCGCTCTGTGGCAGAGGTTGACTTCGGCGGGTCGCGTGCACATCGACCTTCAGCGGGTGCGGGTGCAGGATCAGTCCCCGCTGGTGCAATGCACTCGCTGTCTGCGCTTCGGCCATAGTCGCAAGCTGTGCACGCAGCCCGCCGACCTCTGCGTACATTGTGGTGAGCCCCACATGCGGGCTGACTGCCCGTCACGACTGGCGGCAGAGGCACCAAAGTGTCACAATTGCGTGTTAGCCAAGGTGGGGAAAACCGACCACAACGCCTTCGATAACGAGTGCCCGATACGCGTTAAATGGGATGCGTTGGCGCGTCTGTCTGTAGCTTATTGCTAAAGCTGTCCCTGCGACCACCACCGAGTACAAACTGATCCAGGCCAATCTGCAACGGAGTCAGCTGGCAACAAACGAGCTCTTGCTGGAAGCTGACAAGCGCAAAGTCGCCATTGCAATGCTCCAGGAGCCTTATGTGGGTGGGATGAGAAGGATGAAGAATCACCGGGGCGTAAGGGTCTTCCAGGGCTCTGAAGGTGGAGAAGGGACTGTAAAGGCGGCAATTGCCGTCTTTGATAAAGATTTGGACATCTTACAGTACCCACAACTCACCACAAACAATATCGTCGTGGTGGGAGTCCGAACCAGAGCCTGGAAGATCACGCTGGTGTCCTTCTACTTCGAGCCGGACAAGCCCATGGAGCCATACCTGGAGCATCTCAAAAGGATAGAGCTGGCGATAGGCTCAGGCAGATTGGTTATTGGAGGAGACGCAAACGCGAAAAGTACTTGGTGGGGCAGCAGTAATGAAGACTCGAGAGGGGAGCAGATGTGTGGAGCGCTGGGAGAGTTGGGCTTGCAGATCCTCAACACGGGGGATATCCCAACTTTTGACACCGTGAGAGGCGGGGTGCGGTACAGCAGCCACGTAGATGTGACGGCCTGTTCGGAGGACTTACTCGACCTGGTGGACGGCTGGCGGGTCGAAGAGGGTCTCACGAGTTCCGACCACAATAGCATCACCATGAGCATACACCTAACAAAGTCCAAAGGTATAGCGATCGAACGGACCACTAGAGTTTACAACACCAAAAAAGCAAGCTGGGGACGGTTTCGTGAGAAACTGTCTCAGGCTATGCAGAACAGAAAGTTAACTCTAGTGGATCTGTCAAGCATACAAAGCATCGAAGAAATAGAAAAGGCAGTAAAGATGTACACGCAGGCTATTACCGAAACATGCAGAGACGCTATACCTTATAAACGTAGCACAGAAATAGTTACCATGCCGTGGTGGTCCGAGGAACTCGCGGAGATGAAGAGATTGGTCGCCACCAGGAAGGTGAGAGTCAGGAACGCAGCGCCGGTCCGAAGAGCGATGGTTGTAGGCCTGTACCTGGAAGCGAAAGAGGAGTATGAGGCAGCAGTGACGAAAGCTCAAACGGAGAGCTGGAAAAAATTTTGCGGGAAACAGGACAGAGAGGGGGTATGGGAAGGTATTTATAGGGTAATGGGAAGGATAGCTAAGAGAGAAGAAGATCTGCCGCTGCAGATGGATGGGAAGACACTGGATGCAAAAGGCTCAGTGAGGCTGTTGGCTGAGACGTTTTATCCCGAGGACCGAGAGGAGGACGACAGCATGGATCATCGCCAAACCAGAGAACGGGCAGAGACAGTAAACGCATGGAGCCAAAATGATCGATATGACCCACCGTTTACCCCAAGCGAGCTTGATAGGTCTATGATGTCGTTCAACCCAAAAAAGGCCCCGGGAGCCGACGGCTTCACGGCCGACATCTGCTCTCAGGCCATTAAATGTGACCCTGACTACTTCTTGGCACTGTTGAACAAGTGCCTGGCACACCACTACTTCCCGCAGACCTGGAAGGAAGCTACGGTGGTTGTGCTCAGAAAGCCAGGCAAAAAATCGTACACCGTACCAAAGTCGTACAGGCCGATTGGGCTTTTGCCTGTCCTAGGGAAAGTGTACGAAAAGATGCTGGTTGCTCGTCTCAAATTTTACATACTACCCGGAATTAGTACTCGTCAATACGGCTTTATGCCCCAAAAAAGCACTGAGGACTCCCTCTTCACCCTTGTGCAATACATCCGTGCGAAGCTGGCTCAAAAGAAAATAGTCACGCTGGTGTCGCTGGATATCGAGGGAGCCTTTGACAACGCATGGTGGCCTGCGATTAAGGTACGATTGGCTGAGGAAAAGTGTCCGGTTAACCTGAGACGGGTAGTCGGCAGCTACCTCAGTGACAGGGTGGTCACCGTGAGGTATGCCGGGGAGGAGAGCAGAAGACGAACCAGCAAAGGGTGCGTCCAGGGGTCAATAGGGGGGCCCATCTTTTGGAATCTGCTGCTCGACCCGCTCCTCAAACAGTTGGAGATTGGGGGCAGCTACTGCCAGGCATTCGCAGACGATGTGGTGTTGGTTTTTGACGGCAAAACAGCCCAAGAAATCGAGGGACAAGCCAATGCCGCTCTCGAACATGTTCGCGCATGGGGTGTCAGAAATCGGCTGAAGTTCGCGCCGCACAAAACTTGTGCGATGGTATTAACGCGGAGACTCAAGTACGACACGCCGCGCCTGAGCATGGGCGGGATCGACATTGGAATGTCCCAAGATATTAAAATATTAGGACTTGTCATCGACGCCAAACTTACTTTTAACCAACACGTAGCTGCCGTCTGTAAGAAGGCGATAACAGTTTATAAGCGGCTGGCCAGAGCAGCCCGGGTCAGTTGGGGACTGCACCCGGAGGTGATAAGGGCTATATACACTGCAGCAGTGGAACCGATTATTTTGTACGCCGCGAGCGCGTGGGCACCAGCTGCTAATAAACAAGGTGTCATAAAGCAGCTCAACATAGTCCAAAGAGGATTTGCCCAAAAGCTGTGCAGAGCCTACCGCACAGTCTCCCTAAACTCGGCACTGGTTCTGGCTGGGATACTCCCACTCGACCTCCGAATCCGGGAAGCGGCTGCGCTCTACGAAGCCAAGAGGGGAGTGCCCCAGCCTGCACTAGGAGACAGGGAGGTGGAACGGATGGCCCCAGCGATAGAGGCCCCGCACCCCGCGGAGCAAATAAGTCTGGAGTTTGGAAGCCTGATAGACGAGGAACAATATAATAACCACGGCGATTACGCCGTGAGGATCTTCACCGACGGCAGCAAGACTGAGGGCAGGGTCGGAGCGGCGCTATCCTTGTGGAATAGCGCCACCGAAATAAAGGCCCTCAAACTCGCCTTGCCGTCCTACTGTACCGTCTATCAGGCTGAACTCCTGGCCATAAAAAGAGCGGCAGAGGAGGCGCTCAAGCGCAGCGAAGCCACGGTCGGCATCTTCAGCGACTCTATGGCGGCTCTTCAGTCAGTGACCAATGTTGGTTCCTCCCACCCTCTGGCCGTGGAAACTAGAGACACCATACGACGCTGTAAACTCCAGAACAAGAGTGTCTCCTTGTTCTGGATCAAGGCCCACGCCGGGTTGGAGGGAAACGAGAGAGCTGACCAACTCGCGAAGGAGGCCGCCCTGGGGTTGAGGAAGAGGCCGGATTACGATCTGTGTCCCGTATCATTCGTCAAGCGAAGAATCCGGTCGGAAACGCTTGACGAATGGAACGGGAGATATAAGTCGGGTGACACGGCTTCGGGCACAAAGCTGTTCTTTCCGGACGCGGTGGTGGCGTACGGTGTGGTACGCAGGATGGCTCCAACGAGCATAACCACGCAAATACTGACGGGGCACGGTGGGTTCTCTGCATACCTGAAACGCTTCAGATGTAAAGAGAATCCATCGTGCGCCTGTGAGCCTGGTGTGGAGGAGACCGTGCTGCACATACTGCTGGAGTGCCCGATCACGGCAAGGATGCGGTACGATACGGAGCAGCGACTCGCCGTTGCATTGGATGCCCAAAATCTGCCAACACTTTTGGAAGGGAAACAGAGAAAAGAGTTCCTCAAATATTGTACGGAAATAGCATCGCTTGTAATTAATAGAAATAAGTAAGTTTAAGAAAAATATGATACTAAATATATAATAAGTATATAGATTATGTATCATAATAATAAGTAAGAAATACAAAAAATTCAGTTTTAAAATTAGAAGCTAAAATTCATAGGATAGGGAATAAATTTAAACAATTAGGATAAGAAATTATATGTATATGATATATTGATATATATTATGATAGCCATATTATAAATATAGTATAGAAATAAATATAATATTTTATAGGTATTAGCATTGGTAGACTCAAAAAATAAAAAGGAAAAATACAAAAACAAACATATAGAAATAAGTTGTTAGATAAACGTAAGATATAAGCTTGTTAGGAAACCCGTTAGAAAAATAAAATACATTAGATTTAAGTTTTGAAATATTACATGAAGTAAGGCAACTGCTTCCAGGAACTCCTTAATTCCTGCAACAGGACTGATGACAAAAATACAATGAAAAGAGACACTTTAATGAGAACACTGCCAAACAAGGTCTCTGATCATGTCAGAGGGACACTGAGCAAGGGCAGGAGTGTGGTTTTAGCCGGTAAGAGTCCGGCACTGCCCAGACTGTCTCATAAGTGAGGCAGTCTAGGCGTCCATGAGGATTTCCCACTCCTGCCAAAACAAAAAAAAAAAAAAAAAAAAAAAAAAAACCTAACCTAACCTAACCTAACCTAACCTAACCTAACCTAACCTAACCTAACCTAACCTAACCTAACCTAACCTAACCGGTTATAACTTTGCATCCAGGTGACGCATTTTGAAGCTGTTTTCAGCTAATTTGATCTTTAATAGGCTCCGTACTACTTTTTGACTAGTTAAAATTGACGAAAACGCGAAAAATTTTTTCCGCCCATCGACTTAGAAAAATTCTCAATATTTTTCTTTACGGAATCCTAATTTTAATTTTTTCTCAAAATTGTTCAAAAAATCTTCATTCTTTTTAGTTTCAATAGATACATACCTGCCTTACCTGTACTCTGGTGCGCGATCCGCGTGCTCGAGTCCCGTTTGGTGGTTCAAATTCTTGGTTTTTACATAATTTTCGGTCGAAAAACACGTTTTTTGCCTGAAATTCAAAATTTTTGTTCAGCATAATTTTCAGCAACTGCACAGATCGCTGGCCCGCGCGGAGACGCGTCTTTTGACACCTCGCACGTGCGCCTAGCGAATATAGAAACTCAAAAAACTTTGTATTCAATAATTTCATATACCTACCGAATCCACCTTAGCCGTTCAGTAAATACATAAAATCGTTATAACTTTGCATCCAGGTGACGCATTTTGAAGCTGTTTTCAGCTAATTTGATCTTTAATAGGCTCCGTACTACTTTTTGACTAGTTAAAATTGACGAAAACGCGAAAAATTTTTTCCGCCCATCGACTTAGAAAAATTCTCAATATTTTTCTTTACGGAATCCTAATTTTAATTTTTTCTCAAAATTGTTCAAAAAATCTTCATTCTTTTTAGTTTCAATAGATACATACCTGCCTTACCTGTACTCTGGTGCGCGATCCGCGTGCTCGAGTCCCGTTTGGTGGTTCAAATTCTTGGTTTTTACATAATTTTCGGTCGAAAAACACGTTTTTTGCCTGAAATTCAAAATTTTTGTTCAGCATAATTTTCAGCAACTGCACAGATCGCTGGCCCGCGCGGAGACGCGTCTTTTGACACCTCGCACGTGCGCCTAGCGAATATAGAAACTCAAAAAACTTTGTATTCAATAATTTCATATACCTACCGAATCCACCTTAGCCGTTCAGTAAATACATAAAATCGTTATAACTTTGCATCCAGGTGACGCATTTTGAAGCTGTTTTCAGCTAATTTGATCTTTAATAGGCTCCGTACTACTTTTTGACTAGTTAAAATTGACGAAAACGCGAAAATTTTTTTCCGCCCATCGACTTAGAAAAATTCTCAATATTTTTCTTTACGGAATCCTAATTTTAATTTTTTCTCAAAATTGTTCAAAAAATCTTCATTCTTTTTAGTTTCAATAGATACATACCTGCCTTACCTGTACTCTGGTGCGCGATCCGCGTGCTCGAGTCCCGTTTGGTGGTTCAAATTCTTGGTTTTTACATAATTTTCGGTCGAAAAACACGTTTTTTGCCTGAAATTCAAAATTTTTGTTCAGCATAATTTTCAGCAACTGCACAGATCGCTGGCCCGCGCGGAGACGCGTCTTTTGACACCTCGCACGTGCGCCTAGCGAATATAGAAACTCAAAAAACTTTGTATTCAATAATTTCATATACCTACCGAATCCACCTTAGCCGTTCAGTAAATACATAAAATCGTTATAACTTTGCATCCAGGTGACGCATTTTGAAGCTGTTTTCAGCTAATTTGATCTTTAATAGGCTCCGTACTACTTTTTGACTAGTTAAAATTGACGAAAACGCGAAAAATTTTTTCCGCCCATCGACTTAGAAAAATTCTCAATATTTTTCTTTACGGAATCCTAATTTTAATTTTTTCTCAAAATTGTTCAAAAAATCTTCATTCTTTTTAGTTTCAATAGATACATACCTGCCTTACCTGTACTCTGGTGCGCGATCCGCGTGCTCGAGTCCCGTTTGGTGGTTCAAATTCTTGGTTTTTACATAATTTTCGGTCGAAAAACACGTTTTTTGCCTGAAATTCAAAATTTTTGTTCAGCATAATTTTCAGCAACTGCACAGATCGCTGGCCCGCGCGGAGACGCGTCTTTTGACACCTCGCACGTGCGCCTAGCGAATATAGAAACTCAAAAAACTTTGTATTCAATAATTTCATATACCTACCGAATCCACCTTAGCCGTTCAGTAAATACATAAAATCGTTATAACTTTGCATCCAGGTGACGCATTTTGAAGCTGTTTTCAGCTAATTTGATCTTTAATAGGCTCCGTACTACTTTTTGACTAGTTAAAATTGACGAAAACGCGAAAAATTTTTTCCGCCCATCGACTTAGAAAAATTCTCAATATTTTTCTTTACGGAATCCTAATTTTAATTTTTTCTCAAAATTGTTCAAAAAATCTTCATTCTTTTTAGTTTCAATAGATACATACCTGCCTTACCTGTACTCTGGTGCGCGATCCGCGTGCTCGAGTCCCGTTTGGTGGTTCAAATTCTTGGTTTTTACATAATTTTCGGTCGAAAAACACGTTTTTTGCCTGAAATTCAAAATTTTTGTTCAGCATAATTTTCAGCAACTGCACAGATCGCTGGCCCGCGCGGAGACGCGTCTTTTGACACCTCGCACGTGCGCCTAGCGAATATAGAAACTCAAAAAACTTTGTATTCAATAATTTCATATACCTACCGAATCCACCTTAGCCGTTCAGTAAATACATAAAATCGTTATAACTTTGCATCCAGGTGACGCATTTTGAAGCTGTTTTCAGCTAATTTGATCTTTAATAGGCTCCGTACTACTTTTTGACTAGTTAAAATTGACGAAAACGCGAAAATTTTTTTCCGCCCATCGACTTAGAAAAATTCTCAATATTTTTCTTTACGGAATCCTAATTTTAATTTTTTCTCAAAATTGTTCAAAAAATCTTCATTCTTTTTAGTTTCAATAGATACATACCTGCCTTACCTGTACTCTGGTGCGCGATCCGCGTGCTCGAGTCCCGTTTGGTGGTTCAAATTCTTGGTTTTTACATAATTTTCGGTCGAAAAACACGTTTTTTGCCTGAAATTCAAAATTTTTGTTCAGCATAATTTTCAGCAACTGCACAGATCGCTGGCCCGCGCGGAGACGCGTCTTTTGACACCTCGCACGTGCGCCTAGCGAATATAGAAACTCAAAAAACTTTGTATTCAATAATTTCATATACCTACCGAATCCACCTTAGCCGTTCAGTAAATACATAAAATCGTTATAACTTTGCATCCAGGTGACGCATTTTGAAGCTGTTTTCAGCTAATTTGATCTTTAATAGGCTCCGTACTACTTTTTGACTAGTTAAAATTGACGAAAACGCGAAAAATTTTTTCCGCCCATCGACTTAGAAAAATTCTCAATATTTTTCTTTACGGAATCCTAATTTTAATTTTTTCTCAAAATTGTTCAAAAAATCTTCATTCTTTTTAGTTTCAATAGATACATACCTGCCTTACCTGTACTCTGGTGCGCGATCCGCGTGCTCGAGTCCCGTTTGGTGGTTCAAATTCTTGGTTTTTACATAATTTTCGGTCGAAAAACACGTTTTTTGCCTGAAATTCAAAATTTTTGTTCAGCATAATTTTCAGCAACTGCACAGATCGCTGGCCCGCGCGGAGACGCGTCTTTTGACACCTCGCACGTGCGCCTAGCGAATATAGAAACTCAAAAAACTTTGTATTCAATAATTTCATATACCTACCGAATCCACCTTAGCCGTTCAGTAAATACATAAAATCGTTATAACTTTGCATCCAGGTGACGCATTTTGAAGCTGTTTTCAGCTAATTTGATCTTTAATAGGCTCCGTACTACTTTTTGACTAGTTAAAATTGACGAAAACGCGAAAAATTTTTTCCGCCCATCGACTTAGAAAAATTCTCAATATTTTTCTTTACGGAATCCTAATTTTAATTTTTTCTCAAAATTGTTCAAAAAATCTTCATTCTTTTTAGTTTCAATAGATACATACCTGCCTTACCTGTACTCTGGTGCGCGATCCGCGTGCTCGAGTCCCGTTTGGTGGTTCAAATTCTTGGTTTTTACATAATTTTCGGTCGAAAAACACGTTTTTTGCCTGAAATTCAAAATTTTTGTTCAGCATAATTTTCAGCAACTGCACAGATCGCTGGCCCGCGCGGAGACGCGTCTTTTGACACCTCGCACGTGCGCCTAGCGAATATAGAAACTCAAAAAACTTTGTATTCAATAATTTCATATACCTACCGAATCCACCTTAGCCGTTCAGTAAATACATAAAATCGTTATAACTTTGCATCCAGGTGACGCATTTTGAAGCTGTTTTCAGCTAATTTGATCTTTAATAGGCTCCGTACTACTTTTTGACTAGTTAAAATTGACGAAAACGCGAAAAATTTTTTCCGCCCATCGACTTAGAAAAATTCTCAATATTTTTCTTTACGGAATCCTAATTTTAATTTTTTCTCAAAATTGTTCAAAAAATCTTCATTCTTTTTAGTTTCAATAGATACATACCTGCCTTACCTGTACTCTGGTGCGCGATCCGCGTGCTCGAGTCCCGTTTGGTGGTTCAAATTCTTGGTTTTTACATAATTTTCGGTCGAAAAACACGTTTTTTGCCTGAAATTCAAAATTTTTGTTCAGCATAATTTTCAGCAACTGCACAGATCGCTGGCCCGCGCGGAGACGCGTCTTTTGACACCTCGCACGTGCGCCTAGCGAATATAGAAACTCAAAAAACTTTGTATTCAATAATTTCATATACCTACCGAATCCACCTTAGCCGTTCAGTAAATACATAAAATCGTTATAACTTTGCATCCAGGTGACGCATTTTGAAGCTGTTTTCAGCTAATTTGATCTTTAATAGGCTCCGTACTACTTTTTGACTAGTTAAAATTGACGAAAACGCGAAAAATTTTTTCCGCCCATCGACTTAGAAAAATTCTCAATATTTTTCTTTACGGAATCCTAATTTTAATTTTTTCTCAAAATTGTTCAAAAAATCTTCATTCTTTTTAGTTTCAATAGATACATACCTGCCTTACCTGTACTCTGGTGCGCGATCCGCGTGCTCGAGTCCCGTTTGGTGGTTCAAATTCTTGGTTTTTACATAATTTTCGGTCGAAAAACACGTTTTTTGCCTGAAATTCAAAATTTTTGTTCAGCATAATTTTCAGCAACTGCACAGATCGCTGGCCCGCGCGGAGACGCGTCTTTTGACACCTCGCACGTGCGCCTAGCGAATATAGAAACTCAAAAAACTTTGTATTCAATAATTTCATATACCTACCGAATCCACCTTAGCCGTTCAGTAAATACATAAAATCGTTATAACTTTGCATCCAGGTGACGCATTTTGAAGCTGTTTTCAGCTAATTTGATCTTTAATAGGCTCCGTACTACTTTTTGACTAGTTAAAATTGACGAAAACGCGAAAAATTTTTTCCGCCCATCGACTTAGAAAAATTCTCAATATTTTTCTTTACGGAATCCTAATTTTAATTTTTTCTCAAAATTGTTCAAAAAATCTTCATTCTTTTTAGTTTCAATAGATACATACCTGCCTTACCTGTACTCTGGTGCGCGATCCGCGTGCTCGAGTCCCGTTTGGTGGTTCAAATTCTTGGTTTTTACATAATTTTCGGTCGAAAAACACGTTTTTTGCCTGAAATTCAAAATTTTTGTTCAGCATAATTTTCAGCAACTGCACAGATCGCTGGCCCGCGCGGAGACGCGTCTTTTGACACCTCGCACGTGCGCCTAGCGAATATAGAAACTCAAAAAACTTTGTATTCAATAATTTCATATACCTACCGAATCCACCTTAGCCGTTCAGTAAATACATAAAATCGTTATAACTTTGCATCCAGGTGACGCATTTTGAAGCTGTTTTCAGCTAATTTGATCTTTAATAGGCTCCGTACTACTTTTTGACTAGTTAAAATTGACGAAAACGCGAAAAATTTTTTCCGCCCATCGACTTAGAAAAATTCTCAATATTTTTCTTTACGGAATCCTAATTTTAATTTTTTCTCAAAATTGTTCAAAAAATCTTCATTCTTTTTAGTTTCAATAGATACATACCTGCCTTACCTGTACTCTGGTGCGCGATCCGCGTGCTCGAGTCCCGTTTGGTGGTTCAAATTCTTGGTTTTTACATAATTTTCGGTCGAAAAACACGTTTTTTGCCTGAAATTCAAAATTTTTGTTCAGCATAATTTTCAGCAACTGCACAGATCGCTGGCCCGCGCGGAGACGCGTCTTTTGACACCTCGCACGTGCGCCTAGCGAATATAGAAACTCAAAAAACTTTGTATTCAATAATTTCATATACCTACCGAATCCACCTTAGCCGTTCAGTAAATACATAAAATCGTTATAACTTTGCATCCAGGTGACGCATTTTGAAGCTGTTTTCAGCTAATTTGATCTTTAATAGGCTCCGTACTACTTTTTGACTAGTTAAAATTGACGAAAACGCGAAAAATTTTTTCCGCCCATCGACTTAGAAAAATTCTCAATATTTTTCTTTACGGAATCCTAATTTTAATTTTTTCTCAAAATTGTTCAAAAAATCTTCATTCTTTTTAGTTTCAATAGATACATACCTGCCTTACCTGTACTCTGGTGCGCGATCCGCGTGCTCGAGTCCCGTTTGGTGGTTCAAATTCTTGGTTTTTACATAATTTTCGGTCGAAAAACACGTTTTTTGCCTGAAATTCAAAATTTTTGTTCAGCATAATTTTCAGCAACTGCACAGATCGCTGGCCCGCGCGGAGACGCGTCTTTTGACACCTCGCACGTGCGCCTAGCGAATATAGAAACTCAAAAAACTTTGTATTCAATAATTTCATATACCTACCGAATCCACCTTAGCCGTTCAGTAAATACATAAAATCGTTATAACTTTGCATCCAGGTGACGCATTTTGAAGCTGTTTTCAGCTAATTTGATCTTTAATAGGCTCCGTACTACTTTTTGACTAGTTAAAATTGACGAAAACGCGAAAAATTTTTTCCGCCCATCGACTTAGAAAAATTCTCAATATTTTTCTTTACGGAATCCTAATTTTAATTTTTTCTCAAAATTGTTCAAAAAATCTTCATTCTTTTTAGTTTCAATAGATACATACCTGCCTTACCTGTACTCTGGTGCGCGATCCGCGTGCTCGAGTCCCGTTTGGTGGTTCAAATTCTTGGTTTTTACATAATTTTCGGTCGAAAAACACGTTTTTTGCCTGAAATTCAAAATTTTTGTTCAGCATAATTTTCAGCAACTGCACAGATCGCTGGCCCGCGCGGAGACGCGTCTTTTGACACCTCGCACGTGCGCCTAGCGAATATAGAAACTCAAAAAACTTTGTATTCAATAATTTCATATACCTACCGAATCCACCTTAGCCGTTCAGTAAATACATAAAATCGTTATAACTTTGCATCCAGGTGACGCATTTTGAAGCTGTTTTCAGCTAATTTGATCTTTAATAGGCTCCGTACTACTTTTTGACTAGTTAAAATTGACGAAAACGCGAAAAATTTTTTCCGCCCATCGACTTAGAAAAATTCTCAATATTTTTCTTTACGGAATCCTAATTTTAATTTTTTCTCAAAATTGTTCAAAAAATCTTCATTCTTTTTAGTTTCAATAGATACATACCTGCCTTACCTGTACTCTGGTGCGCGATCCGCGTGCTCGAGTCCCGTTTGGTGGTTCAAATTCTTGGTTTTTACATAATTTTCGGTCGAAAAACACGTTTTTTGCCTGAAATTCAAAATTTTTGTTCAGCATAATTTTCAGCAACTGCACAGATCGCTGGCCCGCGCGGAGACGCGTCTTTTGACACCTCGCACGTGCGCCTAGCGAATATAGAAACTCAAAAAACTTTGTATTCAATAATTTCATATACCTACCGAATCCACCTTAGCCGTTCAGTAAATACATAAAATCGTTATAACTTTGCATCCAGGTGACGCATTTTGAAGCTGTTTTCAGCTAATTTGATCTTTAATAGGCTCCGTACTACTTTTTGACTAGTTAAAATTGACGAAAACGCGAAAAATTTTTTCCGCCCATCGACTTAGAAAAATTCTCAATATTTTTCTTTACGGAATCCTAATTTTAATTTTTTCTCAAAATTGTTCAAAAAATCTTCATTCTTTTTAGTTTCAATAGATACATACCTGCCTTACCTGTACTCTGGTGCGCGATCCGCGTGCTCGAGTCCCGTTTGGTGGTTCAAATTCTTGGTTTTTACATAATTTTCGGTCGAAAAACACGTTTTTTGCCTGAAATTCAAAATTTTTGTTCAGCATAATTTTCAGCAACTGCACAGATCGCTGGCCCGCGCGGAGACGCGTCTTTTGACACCTCGCACGTGCGCCTAGCGAATATAGAAACTCAAAAAACTTTGTATTCAATAATTTCATATACCTACCGAATCCACCTTAGCCGTTCAGTAAATACATAAAATCGTTATAACTTTGCATCCAGGTGACGCATTTTGAAGCTGTTTTCAGCTAATTTGATCTTTAATAGGCTCCGTACTACTTTTTGACTAGTTAAAATTGACGAAAACGCGAAAAATTTTTTCCGCCCATCGACTTAGAAAAATTCTCAATATTTTTCTTTACGGAATCCTAATTTTAATTTTTTCTCAAAATTGTTCAAAAAATCTTCATTCTTTTTAGTTTCAATAGATACATACCTGCCTTACCTGTACTCTGGTGCGCGATCCGCGTGCTCGAGTCCCGTTTGGTGGTTCAAATTCTTGGTTTTTACATAATTTTCGGTCGAAAAACACGTTTTTTGCCTGAAATTCAAAATTTTTGTTCAGCATAATTTTCAGCAACTGCACAGATCGCTGGCCCGCGCGGAGACGCGTCTTTTGACACCTCGCACGTGCGCCTAGCGAATATAGAAACTCAAAAAACTTTGTATTCAATAATTTCATATACCTACCGAATCCACCTTAGCCGTTCAGTAAATACATAAAATCGTTATAACTTTGCATCCAGGTGACGCATTTTGAAGCTGTTTTCAGCTAATTTGATCTTTAATAGGCTCCGTACTACTTTTTGACTAGTTAAAATTGACGAAAACGCGAAAAATTTTTTCCGCCCATCGACTTAGAAAAATTCTCAATATTTTTCTTTACGGAATCCTAATTTTAATTTTTTCTCAAAATTGTTCAAAAAATCTTCATTCTTTTTAGTTTCAATAGATACATACCTGCCTTACCTGTACTCTGGTGCGCGATCCGCGTGCTCGAGTCCCGTTTGGTGGTTCAAATTCTTGGTTTTTACATAATTTTCGGTCGAAAAACACGTTTTTTGCCTGAAATTCAAAATTTTTGTTCAGCATAATTTTCAGCAACTGCACAGATCGCTGGCCCGCGCGGAGACGCGTCTTTTGACACCTCGCACGTGCGCCTAGCGAATATAGAAACTCAAAAAACTTTGTATTCAATAATTTCATATACCTACCGAATCCACCTTAGCCGTTCAGTAAATACATAAAATCGTTATAACTTTGCATCCAGGTGACGCATTTTGAAGCTGTTTTCAGCTAATTTGATCTTTAATAGGCTCCGTACTACTTTTTGACTAGTTAAAATTGACGAAAACGCGAAAAATTTTTTCCGCCCATCGACTTAGAAAAATTCTCAATATTTTTCTTTACGGAATCCTAATTTTAATTTTTTCTCAAAATTGTTCAAAAAATCTTCATTCTTTTTAGTTTCAATAGATACATACCTGCCTTACCTGTACTCTGGTGCGCGATCCGCGTGCTCGAGTCCCGTTTGGTGGTTCAAATTCTTGGTTTTTACATAATTTTCGGTCGAAAAACACGTTTTTTGCCTGAAATTCAAAATTTTTGTTCAGCATAATTTTCAGCAACTGCACAGATCGCTGGCCCGCGCGGAGACGCGTCTTTTGACACCTCGCACGTGCGCCTAGCGAATATAGAAACTCAAAAAACTTTGTATTCAATAATTTCATATACCTACCGAATCCACCTTAGCCGTTCAGTAAATACATAAAATCGTTATAACTTTGCATCCAGGTGACGCATTTTGAAGCTGTTTTCAGCTAATTTGATCTTTAATAGGCTCCGTACTACTTTTTGACTAGTTAAAATTGACGAAAAACTTATATTGACCTTACGGTCGTGCGACCGTAGGATTAGTCTATTTTATTATAATTGTAGGGTACTCTCTGTGTTGTCCCCCCTTTACAGGGACCCAGAGGTATCAGCAGTGTCCTCTGTAATAAATGAATACCACCTTCACCTCTACTGGAAACATGATCCGCACACCAGCAAAGAATAACGCGAGCTCACCGGCCTCTGGAGGCTCGCCGCGCGTAACCGAGAAGGCTGAACCCTCGCTTCCAAGTGTGAGGCGCAGTGTCGGGGAATGGGAGGCCGGGAAAGCTCAGCCTCAGGCCAAGTCTCCGGCTAACACAAAGCGGGAAGACACACCACCAGTTCCATGCACTTCGGAGATGCGACGAGTGCCCGCGGACTTGGCGAAACTGCCAAAGAGGTCGGAATCTGGCTACCCCAACCTCACAGCGGAGGCGAGAGCTTGCCTAAATAAAGCTAAGCTTCATTTGGGCAACTCTCGCAACCTTAAAACAGAAATAAAGACGGAGGTAGTCAGTGCTATAAATAGGCTCTTTGAGCTAGTAAAAGAGGCGGAACGAGGCAGAGTCCCTGTCGCGCCTGCACCTGCGGTCATACCAGCGGCCACACCGACGGCAGAACCGTTGGGGCAGACGACGGGTGTACCGACAGAGCTCATGAGGAACCTTGTGGCAGGACTCGAAGAGCATAGACGGGCGTTGGAGGAATGCCAACAACATACCCGGGCTCTGTCGGAGCAACTTAAACAGGCTCCCCGATACGTCGCAGGCCAGGGTCCGACTTTCGCCGAAATGGCCGCCACCCCGAAGCAGCATATCCAGGAGCCTCTTCACTCGGTGGTCGTATCATCTACCAATGATCAGGACACCGGTGAAGAGGTTATTGAGAAGCTCAGGACGGCGGTCGATGCCAGGAATGAGGGCACTAGGGTGGAACGGCTACGCAAAGCAAGGAACCAAAAGGTGGTGATTGGCTTTAGAACCAGGGAGGAAATGTCTAAAGTCACAGACCGGATAAAGAAGAAGGGTGATCTGGTGGTGGAAGAGGTCAGAAACAAGGACCCTCTTGTTATCATCAGGGATGTTCTCTCCTGCCACACGGATGCGGAGGTTACCCAATGCCTGCAACGGCAAAACACCCACCTGGTCGGAGACATACCTGCAGAGGATCTGAGGTTGGGGGTGAAGTACCGTCGTAGGACGAGGAACCCCCACATGTGTCACGTCATCCTGCAGGTGTCCCCCGCTCTGTGGCAGAGGTTGACTTCGGCGGGTCGCGTGCACATTGACCTTCAGCGGGTGCGAGTGCAGGATCAGTCCCCGCTGGTGCAATGCACTCGCTGTCTGCGCTTCGGCCATAGTCGCAAGTTGTGCACGCAGCCCGCCGACCTCTGCGTACATTGTGGTGAGCCCCACATGCGGGCTGACTGCCCGTCACGACTGGCAGCAGAGGCACCAAAGTGTCATAATTGCGTGTTAGCCAAGGTGGGCAAAACCGACCACAACGCCTTCGATAACGAGTGCCCGATACGCGTTAAATGGGATGCGTTGGCGCGTCTGTCTGTAGCTTATTGCTAAAGCTGTCCCTGCGACCACCACCGAGTACAAACTGATCCAGGCCAATCTGCAACGGAGTCAGCTGGCAACAAACGAGCTCTTGCTGGAAGCTGACAAGCGCAAAATCGCCATTGCAATGCTCCAGGAGCCTTATGTGGGTGGGATGAGAAGGATGAAGAATCACCGGGGCGTAAGGGTCTTCCAGGGCTCTGAAGGTGGAGAAGGGACTGTAAAGGCGGCAATTGCCGTCTTTGATAAAGATTTGGACATCTTACAGTACCCACAACTCACCACAAACAATATCGTCGTGGTGGGAGTCCGAACCAGAGCCTGGAAGATCACGCTGGTGTCCTTCTACTTCGAGCCGGACAAGCCCATGGAGCCATACCTGGAGCATCTCAAAAGGATAGAGCTGGCGATAGGCTCGGGCAGATTGGTTATTGGAGGAGACGCAAACGCGAAAAGTACTTGGTGGGGCAGCAGTAATGAAGACTCGAGAGGGGAGCAGATGTGTGGAGCGCTGGGAGAGTTGGGCTTGCAGATCCTCAACACGGGGGATATCCCAACTTTTGACACCGTGAGAGGCGGGGTGCGGTACAGCAGCCACGTAGATGTGACGGCCTGTTCGGAGGACTTACTCGACCTGGTGGACGGCTGGCGGGTCGAAGAGGGTCTCACGAGTTCCGACCACAATAGCATCACCATGAGCATACACCTAACAAAGTCCAAAGGTATAGCGATCGAACGGACCACTAGAGTTTACAACACCAAAAAAGCAAGCTGGGGACGGTTTCGTGAGAAACTGTCTCAGGCTATGCAGAACAGAAAGTTAACTCTAGTGGATCTGTCAAGCATACAAAGCATCGAAGAAATAGAAAAGGCAGTAAAGATGTACACGCAGGCTATTACCGAAACATGCAGAGACGCTATACCTTATAAACGTAGCACAGAAATAGTTACCATGCCGTGGTGGTCCGAGGAACTCGCGGAGATGAAGAGATTGGTCGCCACCAGGAAGGTGAGAGTCAGGAACGCAGCGCCGGTCCGAAGAGCGATGGTTGTAGGCCTGTACCTGGAAGCGAAAGAGGAGTATGAGGCAGCAGTGACGAAAGCTCAAACGGAGAGCTGGAAAAATTTTTGCGGGAAACAGGACAGAGAGGGGGTATGGGAAGGTATTTATAGGGTAATGGGAAGGATAGCTAAGAGAGAAGAAGATCTGCCGCTGCAGATGGATGGGAAGACACTGGATGCAAAAGGCTCAGTGAGGCTGTTGGCTGAGACGTTTTATCCCGAGGACCGAGAGGAGGACGACAGCATGGATCATCGCCAAACCAGAGAACGGGCAGAGACAGTAAACGCATGGAGCCAAAATGATCGATATGACCCACCGTTTACCCCAAGCGAGCTTGATAGGTCTATGATGTCGTTCAACCCAAAAAAGGCCCCGGGAGCCGACGGCTTCACGGCCGACATCTGCTCTCAGGCCATTAAATGTGACCCTGACTACTTCTTGGCACTGTTGAACAAGTGCCTGGCACACCACTACTTCCCGCAGACCTGGAAGGAAGCTACGGTGGTTGTGCTCAGAAAGCCAGGCAAAAAATCGTACACCGTACCAAAGTCGTACAGGCCGATTGGGCTTTTGCCTGTCCTAGGGAAAGTGTACGAAAAGATGCTGGTTGCTCGTCTCAAATTTTACATACTACCCGGAATTAGTACTCGTCAATACGGCTTTATGCCCCAAAAAAGCACTGAGGACTCCCTCTTCACCCTTGTGCAATACATCCGTGCGAAGCTGACTCAAAAGAAAATAGTCACGCTGGTGTCGCTGGATATCGAGGGAGCCTTTGACAACGCATGGTGGCCTGCGATTAAGGTACGATTGGCTGAGGAAAAGTGTCCGGTTAACCTGAGACGGGTAGTCAGCAGCTACCTCAGTGACAGGGTGGTCACCGTGAGGTATGCCGGGGAGGAGAGCAGAAGACGAACCAGCAAAGGGTGCGTCCAGGGGTCAATAGGGGGGCCCATCTTTTGGAATCTGCTGCTCGACCCGCTCCTCAAACAGTTGGAGATTGGGGGCAGCTACTGCCAGGCATTCGCAGACGATGTGGTGTTGGTTTTTGACGGCAAAACAGCCCAAGAAATCGAGGGACAAGCCAATGCCGCTCTCGAACATGTTCGCGCATGGGGTGTCAGAAATCGGCTGAAGTTCGCGCCGCACAAAACTTGTGCGATGGTATTAACGCGGAGGCTCAAGTACGACACGCCGCGCCTGAGCATGGGCGGGATCGACATTGGAATGTCCCAAGATATTAAAATATTAGGACTTGTCATCGACGCCAAACTTACTTTCAACCAACACGTAGCTGCCGTCTGTAAGAAGGCGATAGCAATTTATAAGCGGCTGGCCAGAGCAGCCCGGGTCAGTTGGGGACTGCACCCGGAGGTGATAAGGGCTATATACACTGCAGCAGTGGAGCCGATTATTTTGTACGCCGCGAGCGCGTGGGCACCAGCTGCTAATAAACAAGGTGTCATAAAGCAGCTCAACATAGTCCAAAGAGGATTTGCCCAAAAGCTGTGCAGAGCCTACCGCACAGTCTCCCTAAACTCGGCACTGGTTCTGGCTGGGATACTCCCGCTCGACCTCCGAGTCCGGGAAGCGGCTGCGCTCTACGAAGCCAAGAGGGGAGTGCCCCAGCCTGCACTAGGAGACAGGGAGGTGGAACGGATGGCCCCAGCGATAGAGGCCCCGCACCCCGCGGAGCAAATAAGTCTGGAGTTTGGAAGCCTGATAGACGAGGAACAATATAATACCCACGGCGATTACGCCGTGCGGATCTTCACCGACGGCAGCAAGATTGAGGGCAGGGTCGGAGCGGCGCTATCCTTATGGAATAGCGCCTCCGAAATAAAGGCCCTCAAACTCGCCTTGCCGTCCTACTGCACCGTCTATCAGGCTGAACTCCTGGCCATAAAAAGAGCGGCAGAGGAGGCGCTCAAGCGCAGCGAAGCTACGTTCGGCATCTTCAGCGACTCTATGGCGGCTCTTCAGTCAGTGACCAATGTTGGTTCCTCCCACCCTCTGGCCGTGGAAACTAGAGACACCATACGACGCTGCAAACTCCAGAACAAGAGTGTCTCCTTGTTCTGGATCAAGGCCCACGCAGGGTTGGAGGGAAACGAGAGAGCTGACCAACTCGCGAAGGAAGCCGCCCTAGGGTTGAGGAAGAGGCCGGACTACGATCTGTGTCCCGTATCATTCGTCAAGCGAAGAATCCGGTCGGAAACGCTTGACGAATGGAACGGGAGATATAAGTCGGGTGACACGGCTTCGGGCACAAAGCTGTTCTTTCCGGACGCGGTGGTGGCGTACGGTGTGGTACGCAAGATGGCTCCAACGAGCATAACCACGCAAATACTGACGGGGCACGGTGGGTTCTCTGCATACCTGAAACGCTTCAGATGTAAAGAGAATCCATCGTGCGCCTGTGAGCCTGGTGTGGAGGAGACCGTGCTGCACATACTGCTGGAGTGCCCGATCACGGCAAGGATGCGGTACGATACGGAGCAGCGACTCGCCGTTGCATTGGATGCCCAAAATCTGCCAACACTTTTGGAAGGGAAACAGAGAAAAGAGTTCCTCAAATATTGTACGGAAATAGCATCGCTTGTAATTAATAGAAATAAGTAAGTTTAAGAAAAATATGATACTAAATATATAATAAGTATATAGATTATGTATCATAATAATAAGTAAGAAATACAAAAAATTCAGTTTTAAAATTAGAAGCTAAAATTCATAGGATAGGGAATAAATTTTTAGGATAAGAAATTATATGTATATGATATATTGTATATATATTATGATAGCCATATTATAAATATAGTATAGAAATAAATATAATATTTTATAGGTATTAGCATTGGTAGACTCGAAAAACATAAAAGGAAAAATACAAAAACAAACATATAGAAATAAGTTGTTAGATAAGCGTAAAATATAAGCATGTTAGGAAACTCGTAGGAAAATAAAATACATTAGATATTAGGTTTAAAATATTAGATGAAGTAAGGCAATTGCTTCTACCAGGAACTTCTTATATCCTACAACAGGACTGAGTTAAATACAATAAAAAAGAGACTTTAATAAGAACATAGCCAAACAAGGTCTCTGATCATGTCAGAGGGACACTGAGCAAGGGCAGGAGTGTGGTTTTAGCCGGTAAGAGTCCGGCACTGCCCAGACTGTCTCATAAGTGAGGCAGTCTGGGCGTCCATGAGGATTTCCCACTCCTGCCAAAACAAAAAAAAAAAAAAAAAAAAAAAAAAAAAACCTAACCTAACCTAACCTAACCTAACCTAACCTAACCTAACCTAACCTAACCTAACCTAACCTAACCTAACCTTTTTTTTTTTTTTTTTTTTGGTGACGGGGTGGAAATCCTCATGGATGTCCTCTGTCCTGGGGTGGACAGAGGGGTCTGTCAGACTCTTACTGACTAAAACCACCCCGGTGTTCCCTCGCACACTTGCACCGGGGGCTACGGGGGCACTTAAGCACTCTTCAACGCAGCCCCCGACTGGTGCTAGCCCGCGTCTGCGGGCTCCGTCTTGTCGAGCGAGGGGAGTGAGGTGTTTGACTCCCCCCGCGACGTCTGAGAGGGGCGCGCGTGGAACACTACGCGCCACCACCTCTGGTCCTGTGGAGTGGGGGGCGGCAGACGTCCCCGAGTCCGCCGCCCTTGGACCCATTTAGGGGGGCCGGAAGAGGGCATTGTCAGCCCTCTGCCGACGCCCGGTGCGCCTGCTGCGGGCCGGGAGAGCACTTGAAATCTCCCTCTCCCTTTCCGCTGCCTCCTTCTGGGACATGACCTTTTCGCAGAAGGAGATCACCGCGTCCCACGACGCTGCGCCACCGACCATAGAACGAATCACAGCCGGCAGCGACAGGTCGCTTCCCACTTCCGAAATGAGGGCACGGCGCGGCTCCTCCCAAGCTGCACACTCTGCAAGCGTATGCCACGCCGTGTCCTCCAGACAATGGACGCAGTGATGACACCGAGCGTCCGGCTCCCTGCCTATGCGACACAGGTACTTCCCGAAGCAGCCGTGCCCCGAGAGCACCTGCGCCGCCCTAAATGACAGGGAGCCGTGCCTCCTCCCGAGCCAATCGTCGAGCACTGGCCGGACCGCCTCGATGGTGACGAGGCCGGCGGTAGGGCGCAAAAGCCTGTCACGCCACTCCGCCACCAAGACCTGACGGAGTTCAGACCGGAGCAGCGTAATCTGCCGCTGCACCAGTACTACGCCCCGCGTCCGCGCCTCCTCACGCCACCGATGTAGTGACGCGAGGGCTCTCGCTTCCAGGTCCCACGGCGGGGTTCCGGCCAGCGCACAAGCCGCCTCGTAGGAGATCGTGCGATACCCTCTGATGACTCTGACGGCCATCGTCCTCTGCGGTACTTGCAACACTGCGATACTGCGGGCCGTCAGGTCAGCCGCCCACACTGGGGCCCCATACAGGGCCATGGATCGCACGATCCCCACGTACAACCGCCTGCAGGCGGTACTTGGGCCCCCCAAATTGGGAAGCAGCGTTGACAGCGCGCCCGCCGCGCCCATCAACTTGGGCGCCAGCCGCCGAAAGTGGGGGCTGAAGTCCCAACGGCTGTCGAGCACCAATCCCAGGTACTTCATGGTTGACTCGACAGCGATCCGGGTCCCCCCGACCACGACATGTGATCCCGGCGGCGGCGCTCGTCGGGGGCCATGGAAAATGATAGCCTCCGACTTGTTGAGGGCCACCTCCAGGCCCAGGCGCCGGATGCGGTTCACCACCTGCGAGACCGCAGCCGTAGCCAGCAACGCTGCCTCCCTGTGTGAGCTCCCCCGAGCTGTGACCAGCGTGTCGTCCGCGTAACACGTCAGGTTCACCCCCGGCTGGAGCTCGCCCCTCAGAACCCAGTCGTACCCGATGTTCCACAGGAGGGGTCCTAGAACCGAACCCTGTGGAACACCGCACGACATCTCTCGCTGACCTCTGCCGTCGCGTCCCCTGTAGGTGACACTCCTTTCTGCCAAATAAGCCCCGACCACGTGGCGGAGGTAGGGAGGCACCCGATGATAACGCAGCGCCTCCCTAATACAACTCCAGGGCAGGGTGTTGAAGGCGTTGGATATGTCCAAGGACACCGCCAGCATCACCCCGCCCCGAGACACCGCTTCCTCCGCCAGGACTCTCACCCGCATAATTGCGTCTATGGTGGAGCGCCCATGCCGAAAACCGAACTGATTGTCGTCCAGGTCCGGCCCATCTCTGCACAAGTGGCTGACGAGGCGGTCCGCGATAATCCGCTCGAACAACTTGCCCACCTCGTCAAGCAGCACTATGGGCCAGTACGCAGACGGAGATTCCGCAGGGCGTCCCGCCTTCCTGAGCAGGACCAACGAACCGGTCTTCCAGTGATTGGGAAACTGGCCCTGCTCGAGGCACGCTGAATAGAGTCCTCTTAGTCGGGGCTCTAGGGCCTTTAGGGCGAGAACTAGGGCGCGGCCGGGTACTCCGTCAGGCCCCGGGGCAGTGTTTTTCGCCCGGAGTCGCATCACGGCTGCCCTCATGTCGACTTCTGTCACCTCAGGGACGCCCGCGCTGACGACTTCTTCCGACTCTGCAGTAGCAGGCGGAGCCATTGATGGTGGCACGTGTTCCGCTCTTGCAGGGAAGAGTGCCGCAACTACTTCTTCTAGCAGCTGAGGTTGGAGACCCTCCGTAAGTGGGGGGACCCAGGGACGAAGTTTTCCTCGTACCATACGGTAAGGACGCCCCCACGGATCCCCGTCCAAGGTCTCCAGCAACTCTTCCCTGCTTCGTGTCTTGGCTTCGCCGATGGCCAGCTGCAGAGTCTTCCTAGCCGCGCGGTACACCTCATACCGCGTTGCTTCTTCTTCAGGATCCCGTCGACGTCTCCTTCGGTAGCGAGTGTACCGGCGCCTAACCGCTACGCACGTGATGCGCAGCTGCGCGATCTCGGCAGACCACCAGTACACTTGGCGCCTTGCGGACTGTTTGCGGACCCGGGGCATGGACGCATCGCAGATTAGCGTCATCGCCCCACGGAACCACAGAGCCTCCGCTTCGACGTCAATGGGCCCGTCCGTCGTCGACTCCCTGTTCCAGGCCTGGACAATAGCGGCCTCCTCGAGAGCCTCCCTGTCAATGCGCTTGAGCGCCCAGCGTGGACCGTCCCTTCGCGGGGCCGGTGGACCGCGGCCGCCTGCGGTCCGGGTGGAGACGTCGAAACGAATATATCGGTGGTCCGATAACGTCTCCACCTCCACCGCGACATGCCAATCCCGGACACGGCGCGCGACCACGGGGCTAGCGAACGAGACGTCCACTATGGACCCGCCCCGCTGCCGCACGCACGTGTATTCCGAGCCCCGATTTAGGACGGCCAGACCCGTCGTGATTGCCCACTCTTCCAGCACCACTCCCCTAGCATCAGTGACCGGCGATCCCCAAGCCGCCGATTTGGCATTTAGGTCACCGAGTAGTAATGCGGGGTGAGGGTGGTACCGGCCCACGACGGCACCTAACTCGACAAGGAAACTCTCAAAGTTGGCGAGACTCCTGTTGGGCGAGAAGTATGCCCCAATGACGACCACGCCGTCCACAAGGGCGGCAACCCAGCCGTGACCTCGGGACGGGTTGACAAGAGTCCCGCCAATGATAGCCACTAGACCGTCGAGGTCCCCCACCCAGTTATCACGGGGAGGGACAAAATACGGCTCAGCGACCACCGCCACGTGAATCGACCACTCCGCCATGCTCTGGAGCAAAAGATCTTGAGCTCTGGCAGAGTGGTTGATATTGCCCTGGAGGAAATGGTAGTTTGCCATTATTGGTACTCCATTTCCTCGGCCACCTCTTCCTGGGGTCGGGAGTCGACCGACAGGCAATTAGACCTCGGGGGGGGTGCGGATCCCCCGGCAGCCATGGTCCTCTCAACAAATTTTTGTTTGGCCCCCTTAGCGGGGGGCGCGGCGCAGGCCTTGCCACCGGCTATATGCCCCGCGGGCTTTCCTGCAGCCGCACAGAGACTGCAGTTTGGTGCTGCGAAGCACTGGGCCGCCTTATGGCCGGGCTGACCGCATCGATAGCACTGATCGCTGCGATCAATTTCGGCAGTGCACTGTGCTCGGACATGCCCAATACCCAGGCATCGGTAGCACCGCATAGCTCTGGGTTGCAGCAGCCTAACCCTCGCCGCAGCCCACCCCACCTGCAAACGCCCCTCGTCGGCAACCTTCTTCGCCACAGCTACCGGACACCGCACCCAGATCGTGCCCAGCCCGCCAACGTCGTGGCGAATTTCGCCTACCCGCAGATTTTCAGGCGGGCACTCTCCGATTTTGGCAATAGCCGCCATCACTTCCTCTGAGGTCACCGAGTCGTCCAGCCCACCAACGCGCACTTCAGCCGTTTTCATGGGCCTGGAGATCCGGATGTCCTCAGAATTGAGGACTTCCCTCAGTTTAGCGGCCAGGGCGTCCGCTTTTTCGCCATTTGAGGCACCCGTCACCTCGATTAGCCGCCCTCCCGTGGCTGCTATTTTATAGCGGATGGACGGTATGCCAAGTTCAGATAACTTGAACTTGGTTCTCGCCTCCGATAGGACCGCCTTGTAGGTGACGCCCCTTTCCGCGGCTCCAGGCTGCAGCGTGACTGCTACAGCCGCAGAGCGTGGGATGCGAACCTTGGGCGGCTTCACACTTTTTGAGGCGGCCCAGCCCTTTGGCTCCGGCACCTCCTTGCTCTGGCGGCCCTTCTTCTTTTTTACGACCGTTGACCAGGCCTCGGCGTCTGGCCTGGCTGCGGTCGCAAGTTCTGCGGCTCCCTCTAGGCGGGAAGTCCTTTCAGGGGATTTTTCGCCCCCCTCTACTGACTTTTTGGTCCCAGCCACAGGTTTATTGACCACCTGCGATGTCTTTTTGGCCTCAGCCACGGGCTTTTTGGCCCCAACCACTGGCTTTTTGGCCACCTCCGCTGGCTTTTTGGCCCCAGCCGCTGATTCTTTGGCTACCTGAGAGAGCCCCACCTTTGAGGTCACCTCTTTCCCCCGATTGTCCGCTGCGAGAGGTGGCCGGAGGATCTGGGCTGGGAGGAGCCTCGACTCTAACCCCTCGAGGCGGGCATTCATCATGTCTCCAACTTGGATCATGATGGTCCGGGCTATTTCTGCAACCAACTCGGCTTGCAGTGCCGGAGTGGACGCAGAAGGTGCAGGGGTCACACGCTCTTGCTGCTGACAAAAGTCGG
The DNA here is from genome assembly GCA_947568875.1 of Fissipunctia ypsillon. NCBI lineage: Eukaryota > Metazoa > Arthropoda > Insecta > Lepidoptera > Noctuidae > Fissipunctia > Fissipunctia ypsillon. Next base: position 43,203 of record OX387661.1, read on the forward strand.
CCCTTAGAGCGGCAAGTTCCCGCCGAATGACCTCCATCTCGGTTTGGAGACGGCTGTTCTCCTCCTGTAGCTTTGCCGTCTCCTCTGAGGCCGTGCGATTAAGGAGGACTCCCACCGCCTCCTTAATCTCTTCCGCCGCCTCTTTTAGCGCTCGCGTGAACGTGCCCTTCAAGTTGCCAGACTTGGTGGCAACTTTTAGGACCACGTCCACGCTGTCCATTACTTGGCGGTTAAGAGCCGCCGCTGACAGGTCCTCGGCAGCGGTCAAGCGAGCAGACCGCCGCTCTCTGGTCTGACGGGCCATTTCAGCCACCTCGTCTAGAGCCACTGCCCGTCTCTCCTCTCTCCTAGCGGAGTTGATCTCCCCCTTTGTGGTTACTAGAGAGGTGGAGTATTGTGAGCAAGCGCCCTCCGCTTGCTTGGTCCCCGAGTCACTTCCTCCGCTGGGTACCGGCGTGTCAGGGCGCTTGAGAAAGCGCCCTAGAGAGTCGCGCGACATCGAAAGAGCTGACGCTCCTCTAATTGCGTGACCTCGCCCTCTCCTGCCCGCCGGCACTCTGACGGCCGATAGGTTCTCCTCGCTAGAAGAGAGGCCTGTCAACTCCGCGTGCCTCTCATCCTCTTTACGTGAGCGCGTCCTCCAAAATTTGGAAGGGCGCCCAACCGTCTCATCTTCAGTCCGCGAGCGCTTTGAGTTTACGCTCGCCACGCTCACCACACTCATCTTGTCAGATGTGGTGTCAGAATCTGACGCCGCACCCACACCCATCTGCTCGACCAACACGATCGACAATTCGTTAGTTTTATATTTTTTATTTTCTTCTTCCATATTAATCCCACGAGTAGATATAGGTAAAAAATGTCCACCGGGCAGAGCCTAGATGCCCGGTAAGCCTACATACTGCAGAGTGCGGCAGGTGCTCTGCAGGTGAAGCGCTCGCGACTGGACTCCCTCCAGCCATTCATCCTCTCACCACGCTTCAAAGTTTAGGATTGGGTGGTTTTTTATCTTAGAGGTATCCTTCCTCTGGGCCAGGCAATTAAGCCAAGCCCCCGGCGGCGGCATTAAACATGCCTCCGCTCGCTGTCCGGCCAACCCGACTCAGCGAGCCCGCCGAAAGTTCTCTCCTTGAAGACTACTCCGCAAGGAGAGAAACACGCGTCGCTTTGGTGCGCCTGCACCTCAGCGGCATGGTCGCGTCTTCTGTCAATCGACTATCGTCGATTGATCAAGAGCGACCCCATCCCGGTGTCTTTCTTGGACTGGTCTCTCATTTGGACCTTTCCGGCATGAGTAACTCTACCGGCAGAGCCCCAGGATCATTGAGACTTCCCCTCTTCGTCCACTCGACCAACCCTCTGTAAGCAGAGGGGGGAGTGGACGTTAAATGGCCACCAGGCCTACCCCCACGACGGACTGACCGTCCCCAAGCCCGGTTCCCTTCACCGACCAACAACGATGATCGGCGATTGGAACCGAACCCTTCCCCGTTGGTTGAAGATTCGCCGCCGGCCCCAGCTGTCCACCAAAGGCGGGTGGGCAGCTGGAACCGACGTTGCCCAGGGTGCGCCACGGGGAGGCTCTTCAACATGCACCCCAACCTAACCTAACCTAACCTAACCTAACCTAACCTAACCTAACCTAACCTAACCTAACCTAACCTAACCTTTTTTTTTTTTTTTTTTTTGTTTCGGGGTGGAAAATCCTCATGGATGTCCTCTGTCCTGGGGTGGACAGAGGGGTCTGTCAGACTCTTACTGACTAAAACCACCCCGGTGTTCCCTCGCACACTTGCACCGGGGGCTACGGGGGCACTTAAGCACTCTTCAACGCAGCCCCCGACTGGTGCTAGCCCGCGCCTGCGGGCTCCGTCTTGTCGAGCGAGGGGAGTGAGGTGTTTGACTCCCCCCGCGACGTCTGAGAGGGGCGCGCGTGGAACACTACGCGCCACCACCTCGGGTCCTGTGGAGTGGGGGGCGGCAGACGTCCCCGAGTCCGCCGCCCTTGGACCCATTTAGGGGGGCCGGAAGAGGGCATTGTCAGCCCTCTGCCGACGCCCGGTGCGCCTGCTGCGGGCCGGGAGAGCACTTGAAATCTCCCTCTCCCTTTCCGCTGCCTCCTTCTGGGACATGACCTTTTCGCAGAAGGAGATCACCGCGTCCCACGACGCTGCGCCACCGACCATAGAACGAATCACAGCCGGCAGCGACAGGTCGCTTCCCACTTCCGAAATGAGGGCACGGCGCGGCTCCTCCCAAGCTGCACACTCTGCAAGCGTATGCCACGCCGTGTCCTCCAGACAATGGACGCAGTGATGACACCGAGCGTCCGGCTCCCTGCCTATGCGACACAGGTACTTCCCGAAGCAGCCGTGCCCCGAGAGCACCTGCGTCGCCCTAAATGACAGGGAGCCGTGCCTCCTCCCGAGCCAATCGTCGAGCACTGGCCGGACCGCCTCGATGGTGACGAAGCCGGCGGTAGGGCGCAAAAGCCTGTCACGCCACTCCGCCACCAAGACCTGACGGAGTTCAGACCGGAGCAGCGTAATCTGCCGCTGCACCAGTACTACGCCCCGCGTCCGCGCCTCCTCACGCCACCGATGTAGTGACGCGAGGGCTCTCGCTTCCAGGTCCCACGGCGGGGTTCCGGCCAGCGCACAAGCCGCCTCGTAGGAGATCGTGCGATACCCTCTGAAGACTCTGACGGCCATCGTCCTCTGCGGTACTCGCAACACTGCGATACTGCGGGCCGTCAGGTCAGCCGCCCACACTGGGGCCCCATACAGGGCCATGGATCGCACGATCCCCACGTACAACCGCCTGCAGGCGGTACTTGGGCCCCCCAAATTGGGAAGCAGCGTTGACAGCGCGCCCGCCGCGCCCATCAACTTGGGCGCCAGCCGCCGAAAGTGGGGGCTGAAGTCCCAACGGCTGTCGAGCACCAATCCCAGGTACTTCATGGTTGACTCGACAGCGATCCGGGTCCCCCCGACCACGACATGTGATCCCGGCGGCGGCGCTCGTCGGGGGCCATGGAAAATGATAGCCTCCGACTTGTTGAGGGCCACCTCCAGGCCCAGGCGCCGGATGCGGTTCACCACCTGCGAGACCGCAGCCGTAGCCAGCAACGCTGCCTCCCTGTGTGAGCTCCCTCGAGCTGTGACCAGCGTGTCGTCCGCGTAACACGTCAGGTTCACCCCCGGCTGGAGCTCGCCCCTCAGAACCCAGTCGTACCCGATGTTCCACAGGAGTGGTCCTAGAACCGAACCCTGTGGAACACCGCACGACATCTCTCGCTGACCTCTGCCGTCGCGTCCCCTGTAGGTGACACTCCTTTCTGCCAAATAAGCCCCGACCACGTGGCGGAGGTAGGGAGGCACCCGATGATAACGCAGCGCCTCCCTAATACAACTCCAGGGCAGGGTGTTGAAGGCGTTGGATATGTCCAAGGACACCGCCAGCATCACCCCGCCCCGAGACACCGCTTCCTCCGCCAGGACTCTCACCCGCATAATTGCGTCTATGGTGGAGCGCCCATGCCGAAAACCGAACTGATTGTCGTCCAGGTCCGGCCCATCTCTGCACAAGTGGCTGACGAGGCGGTCCGCGATAATCCGCTCGAACAACTTGCCCACCTCGTCAAGCAGCACTATGGGCCGGTACGCAGACGGAGATTCCGCAGGGCGTCCCGCCTTCCTGAGCAGGACCAACGAACCGGTCTTCCAGTGATTGGGAAACTGGCCCTGCTCGAGGCACGCTGAATAGAGTCCTCTTAGTCGGGGCTCTAGGGCCTTTAGGGCGAGAACTAGGGCGCGGCCGGGTACTCCGTCAGGCCCCGGGGCAGTGTTTTTCGCCCGGAGTCGCATCACGGCTGCCCTCATGTCGACTTCTGTCACCTCAGGGACGCCCGCGCTGACGACTTCTTCCGACTCTGCAGTAGCAGGCGGAGCCATTGATGGTGGCACGTGTTCCGCTCTTGCAGGGAAGAGTGCCGCAACTACTTCTTCTAGCAGCTGAGGTTGGAGACCCTCCGTAAGTGGGGGGACCCAGGGACGAAGTTTTCCTCGTACCATACGGTAAGGACGCCCCCACGGATCCCCGTCCAAGGTCTCCAGCAACTCTTCCCTGCTTCGTGTCTTGGCTTCGCCGATGGCCAGCTGCAGAGTCTTCCTAGCCGCGCGGTACACCTCATACCGCGTTGCTTCTTCTTCAGGATCCCGTCGACGTCTCCTTCGGTAGCGAGTGTACCGGCGCCTAACCGCTACGCACGTGATGCGCAGCTGCGCGATCTCGGCAGACCACCAGTACACTTGGCGCCTTGCGGACTGTTTGCGGACCCGGGGCATGGACGCATCGCAGATTAGCGTCATCGCCCCACGGAACCACAGAGCCTCCGCTTCGACGTCAATGGGCCCGTCCGTCGTCGACTCCCTGTTCCAGGCCTGGACAATAGCGGCCTCCTCGAGAGCCTCCCTGTCAATGCGCTTGAGCGCCCAGCGTGGACCGTCCCTTCGCGGGGCCGGTGGACCGCGGCCGCCTGCGGTCCGGGTGGAGACGTCGAAACGAATATATCGGTGGTCCGATAACGTCTCCACCTCCACCGCGACATGCCAATCCCGGACACGGCGCGCGACCACGGGGCTAGCGAACGAGACGTCCACTATGGACCCGCCCCGCTGCCGCACGCACGTGTATTCCGAGCCCCGATTTAGGACGGCCAGACCCGTCGTGATTGCCCACTCTTCCAGCACCACTCCCCTAGCATCAGTGACCGGCGATCCCCAAGCCGCCGATTTGGCATTTAGGTCACCGAGTAGTAATGCGGGGTGAGGGTGGTACCGGCCCACGACGGCACCTAACTCGACAAGGAAACTCTCAAAGTTGGCGAGACTCCTGTTGGGCGAGAAGTATGCCCCAATGACGACCACGCCGTCCACAAGGGCGGCAACCCAGCCGTGACCTCGGGACGGGTTGACAAGAGTCCCGCCAATGATAGCCACTAGACCGTCGAGGTCCCCCACCCAGTTATCACGGGGAGGGACAAAATACGGCTCAGCGACCACCGCCACGTGAATCGACCACTCCGCCATGCTCTGGAGCAAAAGATCTTGAGCTCTGGCAGAGTGGTTGATATTGCCCTGGAGGAAATGGTAGTTTGCCATTATTGGTACTCCATTTCCTCGGCCACCTCTTCCTGGGGTCGGGAGTCGACCGACAGGCAATTAGACCTCGGGGGGGGTGCGGATCCCCCGGCAGCCATGGTCCTCTCAACAAATTTTTGTTTGGCCCCCTTAGCGGGGGGCGCGGCGCAGGCCTTGCCACCGGCTATATGCCCCGCGGGCTTTCCTGCAGCCGCACAGAGACTGCAGTTTGGTGCTGCGAAGCACTGGGCCGCCTTATGGCCGGGCTGACCGCATCGATAGCACTGATCGCTGCGATCAATTTCGGCAGTGCACTGTGCTCGGACATGCCCAATACCCAGGCATCGGTAGCACCGCATAGCTCTGGGTTGCAGCAGCCTAACCCTCGCCGCAGCCCACCCCACCTGCAAACGCCCCTCGTCGGCAACCTTCTTCGCCACAGCTACCGGACACCGCACCCAGATCGTGCCCAGCCCGCCAACGTCGTGGCGAATTTCGCCTACCCGCAGATTTTCAGGCGGGCACTCTCCGATTTTGGCAATAGCCGCCATCACTTCCTCTGAGGTCACCGAGTCGTCCAGCCCACCAACGCGCACTTCAGCCGTTTTCATGGGCCTGGAGATCCGGATGTCCTCAGAATTGAGGACTTCCCTCAGTTTAGCGGCCAGGGCGTCCGCTTTTTCGCCATTTGAGGCACCCGTCACCTCGATTAGCCGCCCTCCCGTGGCTGCTATTTTATAGCGGATGGACGGTATGCCAAGTTCAGATAACTTGAACTTGGTTCTCGCCTCCGATAGGACCGCCTTGTAGGTGACGCCCCTTTCCGCGGCTCCAGGCTGCAGCGTGACTGCTACAGCCGCAGAGCGTGGGATGCGAACCTTGGGCGGCTTCACACTTTTTGAGGCGGCCCAGCCCTTTGGCTCCGGCACCTCCTTGCTCTGGCGGCCCTTCTTCTTTTTTACGACCGTTGACCAGGCCTCGGCGTCTGGCCTGGCTGCGGTCGCAAGTTCTGCGGCTCCCTCTAGGCGGGAAGTCCTTTCAGGGGATTTTTCGCCCCCCTCTACTGACTTTTTGGTCCCAGCCACAGGTTTATTGACCACCTGCGATGTCTTTTTGGCCTCAGCCACGGGCTTTTTGGCCCCAACCACTGGCTTTTTGGCCACCTCCGCTGGCTTTTTGGCCCCAGCCGCTGATTCTTTGGCTACCTGAGAGAGCCCCACCTTTGAGGTCACCTCTTTCCCCCGATTGTCCGCTGCGAGAGGTGGCCGGAGGATCTGGGCTGGGAGGAGCCTCGACTCTAACCCCTCGAGGCGGGCATTCATCATGTCTCCAACTTGGATCATGATGGTCCGGGCTATTTCTGCAACCAACTCGGCTTGCAGTGCCGGAGTGGACGCAGAAGGTGCAGGGGTCACACGCTCTTGCTGCTGACAAAAGTCGGCCCTTAGAGCGGCAAGTTCCCGCCGAATGACCTCCATCTCGGTTTGGAGACGGCTGTTCTCCTCCTGTAGCTTTGCCGTCTCCTCTGAGGCCGTGCGATTAAGGAGGACTCCCACCGCCTCCTTAATCTCTTCCGCCGCCTCTTTTAGCGCTCGCGTGAACGTGCCCTTCAAGTTGCCAGACTTGGTGGCAACTTTTAGGACCACGTCCACGCTGTCCATTACTTGGCGGTTAAGAGCCGCCGCTGACAGGTCCTCGGCAGCGGTCAAGCGAGCAGACCGCCGCTCTCTGGTCTGACGGGCCATTTCAGCCACCTCGTCTAGAGCCACTGCCCGTCTCTCCTCTCTCCTAGCGGAGTTGATCTCCCCCTTTGTGGTTACTAGAGAGGTGGAGTATTGTGAGCAAGCGCCCTCCGCTTGCTTGGTCCCCGAGTCACTTCCTCCGCTGGGTACCGGCGTGTCAGGGCGCTTGAGAAAGCGCCCTAGAGAGTCGCGCGACATCGAAAGAGCTGACGCTCCTCTAATTGCGTGACCTCGCCCTCTCCTGCCCGCCGGCACTCTGACGGCCGATAGGTTCTCCTCGCTAGAAGAGAGGCCTGTCAACTCCGCGTGCCTCTCATCCTCTTTACGTGAGCGCGTCCTCCAAAATTTGGAAGGGCGCCCAACCGTCTCATCTTCAGTCCGCGAGCGCTTTGAGTTTACGCTCGCCACGCTCACCACACTCATCTTGTCAGATGTGGTGTCAGAATCTGACGCCGCACCCACACCCATCTGCTCGACCAACACGATCGACAATTCGTTAGTTTTATATTTTTTATTTTCTTCTTCCATATTAATCCCACGAGTAGATATAGGTAAAAAATGTCCACCGGGCAGAGCCTAGATGCCCGGTAAGCCTACATACTGCAGAGTGCGGCAGGTGCTCTGCAGGTGAAGCGCTCGCGACTGGACTCCCTCCAGCCATTCATCCTCTCACCACGCTTCAAAGTTTAGGATTGGGTGGTTTTTTATCTTAGAGGTATCCTTCCTCTGGGCCAGGCAATTAAGCCAAGCCCCCGGCGGCGGCATTAAACATGCCTCCGCTCGCTGTCCGGCCAACCCGACTCAGCGAGCCCGCCGAAAGTTCTCTCCTTGAAGACTACTCCGCAAGGAGAGAAACACGCGTCGCTTTGGTGCGCCTGCACCTCAGCGGCATGGTCGCGTCTTCTGTCAATCGACTATCGTCGATTGATCAAGAGCGACCCCATCCCGGTGTCTTTCTTGGACTGGTCTCTCATTTGGACCTTTCCGGCATGAGTAACTCTACCGGCAGAGCCCCAAGATCATTGAGACTTCCCCTCTTCGTCCACTCGACCAACCCTCTGTAAGCAGAGGGGGGAGTGGACGTTAAATGGCCACCAGGCCTACCCCCACGACGGACTTACCGTCCCCAAGCCCGGTTCCCTTCACCGACCAACAACGATGATCGGCGATTGGAACCGAACCCTTCCCCGTTGGTTGAAGATTCGCCGCCGGCCCCAGCTGTCCACCAAAGGCGGGTGGGCAGCTGGAACCGACGTTGCCCAGGGTGCGCCACGGGGAGGCTCTTCAACATGCACCCCAACCTAACCTAACCTAACCTAACCTAACCTTTTTTTTTTTTTTTTTTTTGTTTCGGGGTGGAAATCCTCATGGATGTCCTCTGTCCTGGGGTGGACAGAGGGGTCTGTCAGACTCTTACTGACTAAAACCACCCCGGTGTTCCCTCGCACACTTGCACCGGGGGCTACGGGAGCACTTAAGCACTCTTCAACGCAGCCCCCGACTGGTGCTAGCCCGCGTCTGCGGGCTCCGTCTTGTCGAGCGAGGGGAGTGAGGTGTTTGACTCCCCCCGCGACGTCTGAGAGGGGCGCGCGTGGAACACTACGCGCCACCACCTCGGGTCCTGTGGAGTGGGGGGCGGCAGACGTCCCCGAGTCCGCCGCCCTTGGACCCAAACCTAACCTAACCTAACCTAACCTAACCTTTTTTTTTTTTTTTTTTTTTTTTTTTGTTTCGGGGTGGAAAATCCTCATGGATGTCCTCCGCCCTGGGGCGGGCGGAGGGGTCTGTCAGACTCTTACTGACTAAAAACCACCCCGGTGTTCCATCTCACACCTACGCCGAGGGTCGCGGGAACTTACGATCCTTCCGCAACCCCCGGCTGGTGCCGGCCCGCCACGGCAGGCCTCTCCTCGTGTCGAGGGGGGGAGTGAGGTGTTTGACTCCCCCCGCGACGTCTAAGAGGGGCGCGCGTGGAACACTACGCGCCGCCACCTCGGGTCCGATGTATGGGGGGCGACGGACGTCCCCGAGTCCGTCGCCCCTGGACCCATTTAGGGGGGCTGGAAGAGGGCGTTGTCCGCCCTCCGCCGACGCCCAGTGCGCCTGCTGCGGGCTGGGTGAGAGGATGTGATCTCCCTCTCCCTTTCCGCAGCCTCCTTCTGCGAGATGACTGTCTCGCAGAAGGAAACCACCGCGGCCCAGGACTCCTCGCTGCCGACCATCGAATTAACGACAGCCGGCAGCGACAGGTCACTGCCTACTCTAGAGATGAGGGCACGGCGCGGCTCCTCCCAAGCGGCACACTCTGCCAGCGTATGCCGCGCCGTGTCCTCCCGACAGTCGACGCAGTGGTGACACCGGGCGTCTGGCTCCCTGGTTATGCGACACAGGTACTTCCCGAAGCAACCATGCCCCGAGAGCACCTGCGTCACCCGAAACGACAAGGAGCCGTGCCTCCTCCCGAGCCAAAGGTCGAGCACCGGCCGGACCGCCTCGATGGTGCCGAGGCCGGCGGTAGGGCGTGAGAGCCTGTCCCGCCATTCCGCCACCAGGACCTCGCGAAGCAGCAACCGACGCTGCTCCATTAGTCGCTGCATCGGTCGCTCACCTCGCGCCTGCATTTCCTCGCGCCACCGATACAATGACGCGAGTAATTTCGCCTCCAGGTCCCAGGGCGGGGATCCGGCCAGTGCACAAGCCGCCTCGTAGGAGATCGTGCGATACCCCCTGATGACTCTGACGGCCATCGCTCTCTATGGCCTCCGCAGAACAGCAATGCTACCGGCCGTCAGGTCAGCCGCCCAGATCGGGGCCCCGTACAGGGCCATCGATCGCACGATCCCCACGTAGAGTCGCCTACAGGCGGCGCTCGGGCTCCCCAGATTGGGAAGCAGCGTTGACAGCGCCCCAGCCGCGCCCATCAACTTGGGCACCAGCCGCCGGAAGTGGGGTCCGAAGTCCCACCGGCTGTCGAGCACCAATCCCAGGTACTTCATGGTAGATTCGACAGCGATCCGGGCCCCCCCGACCACTATGTGTGATCCGGGTTACGGCGCCCGCCGGGGACTATGGAACGCCATGGCCTCCGACTTGTTGAGGGCCACGTCCAGGCCGAGGCGCCGTATGCGGCCCACCACCTGTGAGACCGCAGCCGTCGCAAGCAACGCTGCCTCCCTGTGCGAACTCCCCCGGGCCGTGACCAGCGTGTCGTCCGCATAGCACGTCAGGTCCACGCCCGGCTGGAGTTCACCCCTCAGCACCCAGTCGTACCCGATGTTCCACAGGAGGGGGCCTACGACCGAGCCCTGTGGAACACCGCACGACATGAGGCGCTGGTTTGTGCCATCACATCCCACGTAGGTGACACACCTCTCCGACAGATAAGCCCCAACGAGGCGGCGGAGGTAGAGAGGCACCCGGTGATACCGCAGTGCCTGTCGGATACAACTCCAGGGCAGGGTGTTGAAGGCGTTGGAGATGTCCAACGACACCGCCATCATCACCCCGCCCCGGGACACCGTTTCCTCCGCCAGGACTCTCACCCGTGACACAGCGTGTATGGTGGAGCGCCCGTACCGAAACCCGAACTGACACTCGTCCAGGTCCGGCCCCTCTCCGCACAAGTGGCCGACGAGGCGGGCTGCGATAATCCGCTCAAACAGCTTACCCACCTCGTCGAGCAGCACTATGGGCCGGTACGCGGACGGCGAATCGGCAGGGCGCCCCGCCTTCCTGAGCAGGACAAGACGACCAGTTTTCCACAGAGTGGGAAACTGGCCCCGCTCAAGGCACGCTGTGTAGAGACCTCTCAGCTGGGGCTGCAGCTCTTTCAAAGCGAGGGCTAATACTTGGCCGTGAATCCCGTCGGGCCCCGGAGCCACGTTCTTGGCTCGGAGCCGCATCACGGCCGCCCTCATCTCTGCCTGTGTCACCTCTGGGACGCTGATGGCGTTCTCATCTTCAGGCTCTGCGGCTGTGGGCAAATCCATCGGCGGCGGGGTATGCTCCGCTCTAGCCGGGAAGAGGGCTACGACTACCTCCTCCAGCAGCTCAGGTTGGAGACTCTCCGTGAGTGGGGGCGCCGCGGCTCTGAGTTTCCCCCGAACCGCACGATAAGGGCGCCCCCATGGATTCCCGTCTAGAGTCTCCAACATCTCCTCCCTGGCTCGCGTCTTCGCCTCGCCGATGGCCAGCCACAGAGCCTCCTTCGCCGCGCGGTACACCTCATACAGCGCGGCTTCTTCGTCAGGGACCCGACGACGTCTCCTCCGGTATCGGGTGTACTGGCGTCTAACCGTCACGCACGCGATGCGTAGCTGCGCAATCTCGGCAGACCACCAGTACACCTGGCGCCTTCCTGTCTGTGCGTGGACGCGGGGCATCGACGCGTCGCAAATTTGCGTCATCGCTCCGCGGAACCACAGCGCCTCCTGTTCGACGTCGACGGGTCCGGTCGTAGCCGACTCCCGGATCCAGGCCTGGACAATCGCGGCCTCCTCGAGAAGCTCCCTGTCGATGCGCTTGCGCGCCCAGCGCGGGCCAGTCGCTCGCGGGGCCGGTGGACTGCGGCCGCCGGCGGTCTGGGTGGAGACGTCGAAACGGATGTATCGGTGATCCGACAACGTCTCCACCCCCGCGGCGACATGCCAGTCGTAAATACGGCTCGCGGCAGCAGGGCTAGCGAACGAGACGTCCACTATGGACCCGCCCCGCTGCCGCACGTGAGTACCGAGCCCCGGTTCAGGACGACCAGGCCAGTCGTGACCGCCCACTCCTCCAGCGCGTCACCCCTAGCATCGGTGACCGAGGATCCCCACGCCGTAGACTTGGCGTTGAGATCCCCGAGCAACAGCACGGGTCGAGGGTGGAGTCGGCCTACGACGGCACCCAACTCGACAAGGAAGTTCTCGAAGTCGGCGAGACTCTTGTTGGGCGAAAAATACGCACCAATCGTGCCAACGCCGTCCGCGAGAGCGGCCACCCAACCGTGACCTCGGGACGGGCTGACGAGAGTCCCGCCGATGATGGCCACCAAGCCGTCCAGGTCACCCACCCAGTTATTCCGGGGGGGGACAAAGTACGGCTCGGCGACCACAGCCACATGAATCGACCACTCCGCCATGCTCTGGAGCAAGAGATCCTGAGCTCTAGCAGAGTGGTTGAGATTGCCCTGGAGGAAATGGTAGAGCGCCATTATGCGCAATCCATTCCCTCCACACCATTCCTAGGCCGGGAGTCGGCCGAAGGGCAGCCAGGCTGACAGGGGGGTAAAGAGCCCCCGGCAGCCTTGGCCCCCTTATTCTTCTTTGCGGCGGGGGCGCCACATGCCTTTCCGCCCGCTCTGTGCCCAGCGGGCCTCCCTGCAGCTGTACAGAGGCTGCAGTTTGGCGCCGCGGCGCACTGGGCCGCCTTGTGGCCGGGCTGGCCGCAGCGATAGCATTGCTCGCTGCGGTCCGTTTCGGCGGTGCACCTATAGAGGTATGAGGAACAGGGTGTAAAGTTCACTCATCCTCCATAGAAAAGGGAGGATCCTCCGACCAGACGGGTGTTGTGTCTGGTGGGATACTGCCCGACGGTTGATGTCGGGATGTTGTATATATGCTAGTCGCGCGGTAAACTCTGTTTGCGCGATGCAGGATTTTGCGTGACGTCAGTGTGACGCGTTCCATTGTGGCGATGCCGCCACACACCGTGCCCGGACACGCCCAATGTCCAGACATCGGTAGCACCGCATAGCCCTGGGTGGGCTGCAGCAGCTTGACCCTTGCCGCAGCCCACCCCACCACCAAACGCCTTCCGTCGGCGACTTTATTCGCCGCCGCCACCGGGCACCGCACCCAGATCGTGCCGAGCCCGGAAGCGTCGGCGCGAATATCACCCGTCCGCACGTCTTGGGGCGGACATCCGTCGGCTTTGGTGATGGCCGCCACGACCTCAGCCGGGGTCGTCGAGTCGTCCAGTCCATCGACGCGCAGCTCTGCAGTCTTCTTCGGCCTAGACACCCGGACGTCCTCCGGGTTGAGGACCTCCCTCAACTTGGCGGCCAGGATGTCCGCCTTTTCCCCGCTGGAGGCACCCGACACCTCAAGCAGCCGCGCCCCCGTCATTGCCGGGTTCATTCTGAAGCCGGACGGTGTGCCAAGGTCGGGGAACGCGACTTTGGCTTTAGCCTCTGCCAGGACCGCCTTGTATGTAACGCCCCTTTCGACGGCTCCGGGCTGCAGTGTTATCACTACAGCCGCGGAGCGTGGGGCTCTAACCTTTGGCGGTCTCTGTGCTTTCTGGGGTGCCGGTGCTCCAGCGGGTGCTGGTACTGGCAGCGCTGTCTTTATTTTCTTGCGGCCCCTCTTAACGACCGTCGTCCAGGTATCTGTGCCAGGCCCAGGCACGGCCGCCGGAGGCACCGCTGGAGGTGCCGCTGTCCGTGAGGCGGCCATCTGGGGCGCGGGTTTTTGGGCGCGGTCAGCCGCCGTGGCCGCCTGGCCCCGTTTTTTGGACCCCTCTCTCCCACGACCGTCCCCAGCGAGCGGAGGGCGGATGGATTCTGCCGGGAGGAGCCTCGCCTCTATGGCCTCAAGGCGGGCACCCACCATGTCCCCGCACTGCATCATGCAGATGCGGACGATTTTTTCGACCTCCGCATCCACAAGTGCAGGCGTCGACGACGAGGCCGGCGATGGAGCCGACGACGGGGCTGCAACGGGAGAGGACTGAGCGGCCGCGGGAGCTGTCCTCTGGGCGGCAACCTGCCGCTTGAGTTCCTCTAACTCGGATCGGAGACGGCTGTTCTCCTCCCACAGCTTCGCCGTCTCCTCCGAGGTCGTACGATGAAGGAGACTCTCCACCGCCTCCCTGATCCCCTCTGCCGCCTCTTTAAGGGCGCGCGTGAAGGAGCCCTTCAGGTTGCCGGACTTGGTAGCAACCTTCAGGACAACATCCACGCCGTACAACACCTGGCGGTCGAGAGCCTCTGCCGTTAAGCTCTCCCCTGCTGCCGTCTGGGCAGACCGCCGCTCCCGGGCCCGACGGGCCATTTCGGCAACCTCGTCGGCGCGACCGCTCTATTTTGAGCACGCTTCGCAGCGTTGGCCTCCGCCTTCGTGCCCACAAAAGAGACAGTGACCCCTCCCGGCTCTTCAGTTGAGACTCCGGATGAGACCCCGGGGTCACTCTCCCCGCCGATTCCCGGCGTATCAGGCCGCTTGAAGCGACCCCGAACGTCGCGCCCTGGCATCGGAGCGGAACCTCCGCCCACCACCGCACGACCCCGGCCTCTCCTTGCTGTCGCCACTTTAGCTGCCGGCAGGTTCTCCTCGCTTGAGGAAAGCACCATCGACCCCGCTCGGTCCAAATCTTCGCCGCGCGAACGCTTTCTCCAAAATTTGGAATTCCTACGCGAGTCCTGGTCGGACATGCTTATGTCCCCTGAGGAACGCGAGCCTCCTCGACTCTTGTTGCCATCACTGGCAAGCGGTACCTCCGCCAATAAACTTGGCACGTCACTCTCCTTTTCGCATCTTTTGGGTTTAATTATTTCCATTTTGTTCCCACGAGTAGTGAGGAAATAAATGTCCGCCTAGGCAGAGCCTCTTGCACTAGGTAAGCCTATACAGTGTGAGTCTTTATAATGTGCACATATCGAAATGAGGGAATCTATGCTTAATTTTATCGACGGAAAAAATGTTAAAAAAAATCTAAATATTTATTTATATTTTTTATGGATTTTTAAAAAAAATTGTTTGCTTTTGTGACCCCAGTGTATACAAAACTGTGTAACTTTTAAACTAAACGATTTATCACGATGAAACAAACTCTATAATGTTTGGAAGTAATTAGGTGTCGTCATAAAATAAAAATTATGGAAAAAAAATAGCCACATTTAAAAATAAACATTTTTGTTTGGCAAAAATCTGATTTTTTTTCATTAATTTTTACAAAAATTGTAAAATTTCTCAATAACATGCCCCCATCACCTTCTTTTTTTATAACTTTAAGTTATTCTTCATTGTATTAGGAACCTAACGGTAAAAATTGCATGTTTTTAACTCAACCCCAACATTTTTTATCAACTGTCAAAGAAAGGCCCAACGCATAGCTATTGTTTAGCAGGTAGATAAACTTTCTTTTGAATGTGCGCAGGTCGGGGAGGTAGGGCCAGCCAAAGGAACTTGAATTATGACAGATGTCAGACTGGCAGTCGCTCCGAATTATTCGCCGCTGCTACATGTGTTTCGGTACTTTCGTTCGCTGGACTTTCATAACTTTCGTTCGCTGCTACATGATGCCGCGTTTAAGTGAATTTTCCCCGGCACACATCGCCGACATACATTTTTATTATGGAGTGGGACAAGGAAGTGCCAGAGCTGCGCGCGCGGCTTACATAGCTGCGTATCCTAACAGGCAACCAGTGCCATCTGCCCGAAACTTCCAGGAAGTTCACAGAAGGTTGTCGATCACTGGACTTGGATCAAGTAGAGATCGTCGCGAGCCACCTCAAGTAATTATTGATGCGGCTACTGAACAAGCAGTATTAAGTTATTTGTTGCTGATCCATCCATAAGTACTAGACGACTGGCTCTTCGTCACGGAATATCCCAAAAATCAGTGTGGCGTATTTTAAAGAAAGAAGGATTGCATCCTTATCACTATCAAAGGGTGCAACATCTACATGAAGACGTAGACTGGCGTCCAAGGTGTGTGATGTCCACATGGATTCAAAGAAAAACCAGAGCAAACCCAAACTTTCCAAGAAAAATACTATGGATGGACGAAGCGACATTCACTAGAGACGGTATTACTAACTGTCGAAATTTACACAGATGGTGCCGCGCAGGTGAAAACCGAGATAAGATTTTCGATAAATGTTTGGGCTGGTCTTATCGATAACATGTTGATTGGACCAGTCATATTGCCGAGAACGTTGACTGGTGAAAGATTTTTAAGTCTATTGAGAGATGATATGCCTCAGTTATTGGAAGATGTCCCACTGGCTGTGCGTCAAAGGATGTTTCTTCAGATGGACGGATGTCCTGCCCATTACGCTACAAATGTAAGAAGATTTTTAAACGAACATTATCATGACAAATGGATCGGCCGGCAAGGACCTGTAGGGTGGCCTGCGCGTTCACCCGATTTGACGCCCCTTGATTATTTCCTATGGGGGACCATGAAGCAACGCGTCTACAGTACCCCCATCAACAGTGAGGCCGATTTGCGTGACCGCATAATAAACTGTGCGAATGATATTCGCAATGATCCCGAAATGATAAGGAGAGCGACACACCAAATTCTAATTCGCGCGGCTTTGTGTTTACAACAACGAGGTGGACATTTTGAGAACCTGATGCATTAAATTTTGTATTTAATAATAAATGGGTTTCAATTGAACTCTTTTGCATTAATTATCATCCCAAACAAACCACCCTTATGAGAACAATACGATTCCGCGTTCGGAGTGCCATCTTTGAAACGACCCGCGCGCATTCACAACAAAGTTAACAAAAAAAAGTTTATCTACCTGCTAAACAATGTGCGTAGCTATGCGTTGGGCCTTTCTTTGACATTTGATAAAAAATGTTGGGGTTGAGTTAAAAACATGCAATTTTTACCGTTAGGTTCCTAATACAATGAAGAATAACTTAAAGTTATAAAAAAAGAAGGTGATGGGGGCATGTTATTGAGAAATTTTACAATTTTTGTAAAAATTAATGAAAAAAAATCAGATTTTTGCCAAAAAAAAATGTTTATATTTGATTATGGCTATTTTTTTTCCATAATTTTTATTTTATGACGACACCTAATTACTTCCAAACATTATGGAGTTTGTTTCATCGTGATAAATCGTTTAGTTTAAAAGTTACACAGTTTTGTATACACTGGGGTCACAAAAGCAAACAATTTTTTTTAAAAATCCATAAAAAATATTAATAAATATTTAGATTTTTTTTAACATTTTTTCCGTCGATAAAATTAAGCATAGATTCCCTCATTTCGATATGTGCAGATTATAAAGACTCACACTGTATACTGTAGAGTGCGGCAGGTATCTACAGGGGAAGCGCTAGCGACTGGTCCCCCACCAGCCACTCATCCTCTCGCCACGCTTCAAAGCTTAGGATTAGGTGGTTTTTTATCTTAGAGGTGTCCTTCCTCTGGGCCGGGCGGTTAAGCCAAGCCCCCGACGGCGGCATTAAGCATGCCTTCGTTCGCTGTCCGGCTAACCCGACTCAGCGACCCCGTCGAAAGTTCTCTCCTCAAGCATGCTCTTGAGGGAGAAACAATAGCCACGTTGGTGCGCCTGCACCGTGGTGGCAAGGTCACATCCAGTGTCAGTCGACGAATGTCGACTGATCAGGAGCGACCCACCTCCCTTGTTCCTCCACTGTGCCCTCTGCTAATCAGAGGGACACGTGGAAGAAAGACGTGGAGCATACTGCTCCCCCGCCCGCAGAAATTCGCCACAAACATTACTCTCTCCGAAAAACTCCTACACCTTTTTCAAAAAGAGATTATTGTTCATGCCCAGGGTGCACCGGCCCGACAACTGCTCTTCCCCTCGAACGTATCCATAAGGGACCAGCAGGTATCAGGCACACGAGGAGGTTTTCTGCACGCACCCCAACCTAACCTAACCTAACCTAACCTTTTTTTTTTTTTTGTTTCGGGGTGGAAAATCCTCATGGATGTCCTCCGCCCTGGGGCGGGCGGAGGGGTCTGTCAGACTCTTACTGACTAAAAACCACCCCGGTGTTCCATCTCACACCTACGCCGAGGGTCGCGGGAACTTACGATCCTTCCGCAACCCCCGGCTGGTGCTGGCCCGCCACGGCAGGCCTCTCCTCGTGTCGAGGAGTGAGGTGTTTGACTCCCCCCGCGACGTCTAAGAGGGGCGCGCGTGGAACACTACGCGCCGCCACCTCGGGTCCGATGTATGGGGGGCGACGGACGTCCCCTAGTCCGTCGCCCCTGGACCCATTTAGGGGGGCTGGAAGAGAGCGTTGTCCGCCCTCCGCCGACGCCCAGTGCGCCTGCTGCGGGCTGGGTGAGAGGATGTGATCTCCCTCTCCCTTTCCGCAGCCTCCTTCTGCGAGATGACTGTCTCGCAGAAGGAAACCACCGCGTCCCAGGACTCCTCGCTGCCGACCATCGAATTAACGACAGCCGGCAGCGGCAGGTCACTGCCTACTCTAGAGATGAGGGCACGGCGCGGCTCCTCCCAAGCGGCACACTCTGCCAGCGTATGCCGCGCCGTGTCCTCCCGACAGTCGACGCAGTGGTGACACCGGGCGTCTGGCTCCCTGGTTATGCGACACAGGTACTTCCCGAAGCAACCATGCCCCGAGAGCACCTGCGTCACCCGAAACGACAAGGAGCCGTGCCTCCTCCCGAGCCAAAGGTCGAGCACCGGCCGGATCGCCTCGATGGTGCCGAGGCCGGCGGTAGGGCGTGAGAGCCTGTCCCGCCATTCCGCCACCAGGACCTCGCGAAGCAGCAACCGACGCTGCTCCATTAGTCGCTGCATCGGTCGCTCACCTCGCACCTGCATTTCCTCGCGCCACCGATACAATGACGCGAGTAATTTCGCCTCCAGGTCCCAGGGCGGGGATCCGGCCAGTGCACAAGCCGCCTCGTAGGAGATCGTGCGATACCCCCTGATGACTCTGACGGCCATCGCTCTCTGCGGCCTCCGCAGAACAGCAATGCTACCGGCCGTCAGGTCAGCCGCCCAGATCGGGGCCCCGTACAGGGCCATCGATCGCACGATCCCACCGTAGAGTCGCCTACAGGCGGCGTTCGGGCCCCCCAGATTGGGAAGCAGCGTTGACAGCGCCCCAGCCGCGCCCATCAACTTGGGAACTAACCTAACCTAACCCAACACTCCAGCTCGCTGCCAGGTGGTGACGAATTGAGACAGACAAGGGGATACTAGGATAGCCAAGGAGGTAAGATAAAGCGGAAAACAGATGTGTCACTCTCAAACTACTATGCTTCAAATAAGGTAAGTATTTAAGTCCGCCTCTGTACATTTATGTGCATGAAGTATTAAATAATTAAATAAATAAGAAGCGTTTTATTTCAGGTAAAACGCTGCTATTTTTCTTTAAAAAATAGTAAATTTAATAATTGGTCTAAAACTACAGTAGAACTGTTATTGATTTCTGGCTTAAGGGGGAAGCGCTAAGGTAGCCCGCGAAATTCAAATTTTCTTACGATTTTTGCAATTTGCAGCTCAGTGTCTGGGTGTATGTTGATTAAAGTATGATTCGCGAGCGTAACAAATATGTATTTACAGAATTATTATAATTAGAATCAGTAATGCAACTGCTAAGTCTGTAAGTATAATCCTAAATGTCAAGATTCCATGAAATTGTCATTCAATAGGATTAGGTACTTGGTCTTACGAGAGTCGTATTTATGACTTTAATTATTTTAATTCTGTAAATAAATATTTGTTACGGTCGCGAATCGTATTTTAATCAGCCACCCCACCCACCTGCAAAGTATGGACGGCAGCACATCAAGCTACTACAATCTGTCAAATTTCTTTGATAGATTTTCAACTTTATCGCTAAAGCCTTAGGTTCAAGGTTGATTGGGAAAATTTGACAGTTTCGGGTAGCTTGACCTGCTGGCGTCTGTACAAAAACCCTAAGAAAATTTGCAATTCGTGGTCTACCCTGGCGCTTTCGCCTTAACAATAAAGTTAAGAAGTAATATTTACGGCAGTGATGCGCCCCCAGAGCATCATATTAATATGCGCCTTTCCGCGAAGCTGTCTCGAGCAAAAGAGATCTGACGATTGTGTCGAACACTGAACGATGACCGATTGTTGGATCTGTCAGTTGATTATGATAGTTTGACTAGCTTCACTCAGTTGTTTCCTGATAATGGTTTATTAGCTGGTTCAGAATATTATAGCAAACTAAGTATGTAAATCAAAAGGTACGTCCAAGCTCGGCCGTGTCGGACGATGAAGTGCCCGATGCTGTTGCGTTCTCGGTCCCCGCGCCGTGCAGCGTCGCTCGTTGACAACGTCGTAGTGTGTTCGTTGGATTTGAATAAGTATGTGTGTGAACCGCGATACGTTTGTTTTGATCGTGTTAGCGACACTGCCCTTACATTTTTTTCGTATCGTTTTGAAATATTGGCATACATTGGTAGACTGGCGTTAACGACTTTTATTTTTTCCTTATCTGGCGGGGACCTTAGTAAGAAGCACATTTTCTTCACTAGGGTGAATGACCTCTGATAGATGCATTGATATACAAAAAACCCAGATGTCGCCGCTCCACTCCGCGCCACCCTTGGCACGCAAGGCTCAGACCGCGCTCGTAACAGGATGTTTAAAATTACGTCATGCGTCATAATACTCATAATGAATAACATTTTAATTTTTTTGAATTATTAAAATCTATATATAAAAGGAGAAACTGACTGACTGACATATCAACGCACAGCCGAAACTACTGGGACTAGGAACGTGAAATTTTGCACACGACTTCCTTTTATAATGTAGGGGAGCACTAAGAAGGGGTTTTTGGAAATTCGACCTTTAAGGGGGTGAAAAAGAGGTATTTCGTTTGTATGAAAAATCTTATTCCTTGAGTTAATAAACTTGAAACTTGGTCCAAATACTTATCTTACTAAATTATGAACTTTGTAATTTTTAGTTTTTCTAATCTACCCCCACGAGAGGGATTGGGGGGTGTCAAAAAATGTATGGAAGAATTTTAACACGCAGTCCGATTAACTCGAAACTTAGTATTTATACTTAAGTCCAAAAATAAAGAATAACCTGTATCAAGGCTTTTCGAAAATCTACCCCGGACGGGGTGAAAAGGGGCTGTCAATATTACAGGGGAGAATTTACTGCGTAGCTTGATTAACTCGCAAATTGGTACGAATAATCTTTGAGTCAAGGTTTGGAAATATTCTAAACGATTTTTTTAAATTCCACCCCTCTGGGGGTGAAAACCGGGGATATAGTTTAGATGAAAAATCTTATTCATTTGGTTAATAAACTTGGCACGAATATTTGCCTAAATAAGCAATAAAGTTTCTTACTATTGGTTTTTCAAAACTACCCCTGACGGGGTGAGAAGGGGTAATTAGATTTTTAAGAGGAGGATTTTACTGTGTGGCTTGATTAACTCAAAAATTGGTATAAGAAATCTTTGATTTCAGTTATGGAAAAATCCGAAACGATTTTTCGAAATTCCACCCCTGTGGGGGTGAAAAGAGGGGATACAGATTATATTAAAAATCTTATTCCTTTGGTTAATACACTTGAAACATGGCAATATTTACCTCAAGAAATAATAAAAATGGTCACTCTTAGTTTTTTAAAACAAGTAAGGAACACTAGGACCGTAAGAACAGTAAGGAACAGTAAGCAAAAATTTTAACGCGCTGTCATATTAACTCGAAACTCGGTAATACTTTTTCGGAAGTCGGTGTCTTTGGATCTGTATTTTAGGTTTTTGCCATTGACTTCCGAAATTAAAGTTATTTTTCACTTTGTAGTGTTTGTTTTGGAAGTCGGTTGTTTTTATTGTTCACGTTTTAGTGGGTCTGTTTGTAATTTATCTGAGTTACAATAGCCTAATGACAACTGCTCATCACCTTTTACAAAACATTGCTTTTCCCAAGGCAGGGGCGTTAATTGTTGAGGAGTTCTCTTGGTACTTCACCAACAGCTCCACTTCACCATATGCATTGTGACGAGCTTCTATTGCTTAGCAATAATCTTATAGTAATGGAATCGCAACCCGTAAAATACTCATTATTGAGTTGTTCCAGTGGCCATCTTAGCATCTGCGGTCTTCGTCATCAGTTCCACTTCACCAAATGGTGGTTTCCGAGAGGAAATGCACAAGTTACTATAAAAAAATACCAAAATCGCTATAGGTGCGCCTATATTGAAGAGTTCCCTCAATTTCTCTAGGATCCCATCATCAGATCCTGACCTGATGACTATGGGACCACCTGGAAAGTATACCCTTTCAAACAAAACAGAATTTTCCACATCGGTCCAGCCGTCTTCGAGTAATCGGGGAACCATAAAAAAAGATTCCGAAGAACTGAGAACCTCCTCCTGTTTTGAAGTCGGTTAAAAATAATTTATAGCCAGAGTGCATCTCATGACATTTCTAATAAGCCCCAACACGGCTAGGATACATTGTTTTATTACTGATCTGAGTTCAATGATACCATTTTCATCAGAAGCATTTATTTAAATTTGCTTCGTCATAGTGGTTTAACTATCTTAATCGAGATATCTTATCGCCACCCGTAAAATACATATTGATCATTGATGAGTTCCTGTAGCCATCTGTGGTCTTCTTCGTCAGTTCCGCTTCACAAAGTCATACTTTCTGAATGCAAATGCTTGATTTGTTGACGAAAATACCAAAATCACTGTGTTTGCCAATAATATTTGAGGAGTCCCGTCAATTCCTCATGGATCCTATCATCAGAACTGGATTTGGAAAAAAATGGGACCAATCTGGAAGTCCAATCCTTTTAAATATTTTTTTTTTTCAATCGGTTTATAAATGACGGGATAGCGGTAACAAACATTTAAAAAAAAACCATACAATCGAATTGACAACCTCCTCCTTTTTTTGAAGTCAGTTAAAAATAGTTACGAAGTCAGAACTGTGCATTGCATATATTTAAAAAGAAGTGATTGAACGAGTCTGTTGCGCATACTATAGTTTTAGAATTTTTGTCCGTTTGTTGTTTGTCGGGATGTATGTTCCGGATTGGCGCAAAAACGGTTGATTGAATTTAGAGGAAATTTGGCATACAGATGTTTAGAACCTGGATTAACACGTAGGGTAGGTACTAATTTGATATATTCCGACATACACGCGGGCGAAGCCGCGGGCAAAAGCTAGTGTTCATATATATTTTTTTTTATGAATGATTAGTAGTCATTGAATACATGAAGTGGGCTGCCGTTGTAAGACGATTAAAATGCCACGGTGTATATTTTTACAATAGACCCTGTCCTTAAACTTCGATTTAAAAAAACTTGTTATTTTTTTTTTGGAACTTCTGGCGGAGATACACTTACCAAAATAATTATGTGACATGCCACTAGTGTCCACTACCAATACAGAGAAAAACATTTACAAAGATCTTGGTGCGTCATTAAAACAAACCCATTTTCAAGCAAACAGTTCACTTCCTATCAATACAGTACCTACCAGGGTAAGTGAGTAGGTAGGTGTATACAATCTGGTTTTGTAATTAGTAAGTGGCAGGTTTTAACCAATTTATATTGCCGCATCTGCACAGGTCCATTGTTCGTAATAATAAAAGATTAGTAAATATTCAAAGATGATTTTTTTTTTGACATGACACCAAGATTTTTGTAAATATTGTTATTTTTTTATTTGAGATAGGTTTGCTCTTGACTCTAGTCTAGGTCAGAGATGACAGAGACAAAGTCGACGATGGAGCGAGCTTACCCAGAAGAAGCCTGTTCACTCTCACTGTGAAGAGATCGGGGTTGTATGCGTTCGGAAACACAGACGCAGGCAGAGAGTTCCACTCCTTTGCCGCGCGCATCACAAAAGACATTTGGAAACGCTTGGTGCGAATTGTATTTGTAGTGGACATTAGTGGCTTGTCACGAAATTATTTTGGTAGGTGAAGGCTGTAATCGTACCACTATATAAGGACAAAGGCTCTCAGCAGGAGTGTAAAACTACCGCGGCATTAGTCTTTTGAGTGTTGTTGGCAAACTGTATGCAAAGGTTTTAATAAATAGAGTGATACGAGTGACAGAGGAGAAAATATGGGATGTGCAGGCAGGATTTGAGGGAATGGGCTGTATGGATCAGATCTTCTCCCTAAGGTGCATAGCCGAAAAACATCTGGCGAAGCACAAGAAAGTCTACTGTGCTTTCGTTGACTTGGAGAAGGCCTATGACAGTGTGTGGAGGGAGGAACTGTGGTCGACACTATCGGTGTACGGTGTGGACTGGCGCTTGGTACGGGCACTGAAATCTTTATAAAAGGATTCCAGTGCTTGTGTTAGGATAAATGGGGCATACACGGACTGGTTCTGCATCTCGAGGGGTGTTAGACAGGGTTGTGTAGTGTCACCATGGCTGTTCAACTTGTACATGGATAGTTGTCTGACAAGTTTGAAAGAGGGTGAGTGCGGATTGAGGATGAATGATTTGCTTGTCAAATGCCTTCTCTACGCAGATGATCAAGTTCTACTTGCATCGTCAGCAGAACAGTTGCAAGACATGGTGACTGTCATGGATGAAGCATACAAGATGAAAGGGATGAATATAAATGTGAATAAGACGAAGGTCATGGTGTTTGAAAGAGAAGAGGACGTATCGATGTGTGATGTGAAAATAAATGATAATAATGTGGAGCAAGTAAGTGAGTTTGTATATTTGGGGAGTCTGTTTACAAGGGATGGAAAGATAGATGAAGGTGTGGAAAGGAGAGTAAATGCGGGAAATAAAGTGAATGGTGCTATACATGCAGTTGTGACCAACCAGTTAATGTCCAAAAAGGCCCGACTGGCTGTTCACAATGGTGTGCTGGTGCCTACGCTTATGTATGGAAGTGAATGTTGGATGTGGCAAAAGAAGCATGAAAGTAGAATAAATGCTGTGGAAATGCGTTCCTTGCGAAGCATGTGTGGTGTGACTATAAATGATAGACTGAGAAATGATGTGATACGGTCCGGTTTAAAAGAAGATGTAGTGACAAAAATTGAATAAAGTATGCTTAGATGGTTTGGTCGTGTTGAGAGGATGAATGAAAGTCGACTAACAAAAGGTATTTACACGGCAGATGTGAGTGGAAACGCCGGAAGGGGATGCTCTAGGAAGACATATAGTGATCTTATTGGTGATGTTCTTCAGAAAGGTCAGGTGCGTAGTACTCGCAACCGGCGTGAGTGTATGACCAGATGTATGAATGTAAACGAGGCAAAAGGAGTATGTAAGGATCGTAGCAGGTGGCGTTCTGTAGTTTCTGCCTACCCCCCCCCCCCCCCCCCCCCCCGTGGAAAGAAGGCGTGAGTTTATGTATGTATGTATTTCCGCAAAAAACAATTAAAGAAAAAAAAACGTGTGCGGTAGGGGTAACCCGCGGCCCCGTCAGAAACGAAGTTCCTTCTCACATATGATTTAAAAAAAACGAAATTCTTGCAGCCACCATTTTGGATTTACATTTGACCTCACTATCGACTTTAGCACCCTCGAAAGCTATGAAAACAACACCCATGACGAATAACTTGAAAATGTTCGTAGCCGCCATCTTGGATTTAAATTTTGACCTCGCTATAGGCTAACCTTCGAAAACTATGAAAACAACACCCATGACGAAAAATGTTGGATTTTCATTTTGACCAAATTCACACTATCTCAGTTCTTTTCAGTGTGAATTCGAATGAAGAAACTAGAAAGTCGCATGGATGGGACATGCAAGTATGAACGCTTTTTTGTTTGTTACATTTTCTGCCAGTTTACTCCTACCACAACCGCGTAAGAAAAAGAACTTCTTTCCAAAAAAACAAGTTTTTTTTTATCAAAGTTTAAGGAGAGGGTTTACTGTAAAAATATGCATTATATACTCTATTCTATTCTCTTCAACCACGATTTTGTTTGGTTTCTCTAACTTGCATGGTTTAGCTAAAATGACAGATAATACCATGATTTTTTAACATTAACCGAAAACAAAAGAAGATCAGGGGCTGATATTAGGCATAATGTTCTTAGCAGGAGCCACTACTCCACCTAGAAGGTTGGCCAGGTCTCTCGTGGGGTACTCTCGTTCGCTTAGCCTGACAGACCCTTTTGTGAATTAACTGGTGGCTCAACATTATACATTGTAGCATAACTTGTGGCCTGTCTGAATAAGTAGAGGAAATTCAAATGAATACTTCTACTTTAACTAAAATTTAATCAAAATAATTATATTGCTCTACATAAACAAATGTAGTTTCACAAACTAAATAACCGAGCTACGGCAAGTAAGTCCCGTGGTAGGAATCACAATCACAAACACGATACATTCACCTCAACTTAGTAGGTAACAACATTATATCGTCTATTTTCAACTTAGTATTAAGTGTCCGATAAGCCAGTGCATCTCACTTTGTTGGAATCCAAACGACGATGTATCGTTTTTTATTTGTGAAAGAACAAAATACTGCTAGAATCTATAAATATAATATTGTGTGTGTAGTACTGGCTGCGCCACTTATGGGTCTAGCGCGAGTCGCCGCCGGGCCCGGCGCGCGCGACCGCGCGTTCTGCCGGCGCGCGTGACTCGGTGGCGCTGTGCTCGCGCGGCTCGGCGCGCTCATGCGGCTCGGCGCGCTCATGCGGCTCGTGCGCGGCGTCGCTGCCGGCGGCGTCCATGGCGGCCGCGAGCTCGTCGTCGTCGTCCTTGCCGTACAGGTCGGGGTAGTGCGACATGCACTCCTGCATCACGCTGAACTTCTCGTAGCAGTCGCCGCCTTTGGGCTCCGCGTCACTGCAACATTTACATTATACCTATGTCACAAGAGTAAACCATGGCATGTTATACTGGTTTTCAGACTATTCATCATAGCTTGCTTATAGCAGAAAGCTATCTGTCTTACATCCGGTTTCTGAGATGAGAATTTAAAGTTGAGATTGAGACCTTGTCAAACATACATAAATAAAAATTTGCATGCTTGCTTGCAGGCAATACAGGCAATGCAGGCAGAATACAATGACACTTCGGTTATAAGATCGCACCTGTACCAAAACAATGTATTTCTAGCAAATAAACGTTTGATTTAACTAGACCTTGTCAAACTCAAATATACATTTTGCTGGCTGCTTTGATGGGATCACCTTAAGTAGGAAGTACTAGTTTACAAGTACTCAGCTTGGTACGGGGAGTTGTGTTGTTACACTAATCAACATCATTCTATTGATCGTAACTCAATTTATTTGGGGTTGGTGCAACATGTCTTTTTCATCAATACGTGTTATGCCAGCGAGATAGTTATTTAATTACCCATGATTTCATGATTCATTAATATACACTCACATAAAAACCTTGTCTTCATCATGAGTAACCAATTGTCAAATCAAAACATCAACAAAAGTGACAGACTCGCACCTGTAGTGAAAGCAAGAGAAGGCTTCTCTGAATTGTGAACCGCACGGGCCAGTAGCCATGCCACCGAGACATGGACAGCCCCAGTTGATGGAGCCATCTGCCAAGATGAGTCCAGGCGCAGGCTCTGGTTCGGGCAGGCTGACTTTGCTGGGTGTAGCCAACTCTTCCCTAGTGGCTACAATCACAACATCCTTACCATCCAGCCCCGACGACAGCATGGACCGGGCTGCCATCTCTGTACACAAACACCTATGTATATTTCCAAAATGCAGGAGAAAAATGGCACCAAGAAATGTGGTTAATTGAATGGAACAATAACATTTGTTCAGTTGGAACTTGCTTGGAATGTACAAGTGTTTTTAGGTGCAGGCAGTGGACGGACATAATACCAGGTAAGGTATTCATCTCCATTCAGGGACTAAATGGTGGCGGCAAGTAGGTGATCTTACTGCGCTTGGGTAGTGACAGTATCAGATTCAGAGCAGCGCCTGCAGCGCGGGCGCGTGTCGGGCGACGCGAAGATCGGCGCCACTCAGCGCCAGCGCGGCTCGCACGCGGCGCAGCTGGCTTGCGCGCACGCGGACCAACGCACGCCCTTCGCCCACCTCTAGCACGTCCACACACAGGGAGCCGGCGCCGCACTCCCCGAACACACTTTTTGACGCTTCTTCAATGGCACTGCGCACCGACAACCGATTCAACTCCACACCACACCTGAATACAAAGATTTACAACACAGAGCACGTAACCTTAATTTACAACACACTGATTACCTTTAAGGTTTCGGTGGTCTGAGCTTGTTAATTACGCAATGTTGTACGAATGTTACTCACGTTAACTCCAAATAAAAATATCGTGAGCTCATCAAAATCTTAGATAAAAAACAATTACAGAAATCTTTAAAAAGTTTCAATAATTAATGTCTTCCTAATTCTGTCGCATGTGGAACTTAATTTACAAATTTACATGAAATCTTAAGTTCTCTCTATGTGAGGTTAAAACACGGTTAAAATGTTGTGACAGATATGAAATTGAATTGAGATTTGAGAGGTTAGCTGTCAGTCTGGCTGTCACCAAAAACGTTCTAAATCGTGATGTGCTTAAACTCATGCATTTTAGCATACTGTTTTTTTTTCATATACGTTTGAGATAAAATGGCAGAAGAACACATGTAGCACCGACGCCAAGTAACATGGGACAAGGGCGGGAAGATAACTATAATGAGACGTTTGAGATAAAAAAAATAAGGCCCACTGTACTATAGGGACCGCGCGTGCGAAGCTTCATTTTTTGACTTGTACAGTCCTACCAACTTATCTGTGAACTGAAAGAGGACGGCACCGTCGATTCAGTGTTGCTAATTAATATAAGGTGCCCAAAATTGAGTGAGTTTTCAAGAAGGAAATTTCACATTAGACATAACCGTTTAATAAGAATTACAGTTTTTACAAATTAAAAACAATGATAATGTGTAATTTAATTTAATTTTTTACAATTTTGTACGCAGAATTGTAATCTTTGTTTGATTTTAAGATAAGTTTTATGTCATCATTTAGAGTGGATAGATTTTGTCATTAATTTTAATAATTCTAATTTTGTTGCATATGTGAAATTTTAGATACTACTTTTTTGATATTTGTACGCCGTCAACGGCAAAGCATAGTGTACCTATACATATTTTTATTTACAACACCTGTTTTTACACCCACCTATGTTTTACAAATAAAAACTTTGACTTTGACTTTGATACCTATATAAAAATAATAAAATAAATAAAAAGAATTTGATAATTTACAGTTACGTAGGTACGCTAACAGTTTAGTCTCTCAACAATAAACAATGGCTTTATCTAAAAAGTAATCCAATGAAGTGGAAATTCAGCAGATAAAATCTTCCACGGGGGGGATACAACTTTCATTTAATGCGAAGTTAAGTAGGTACCTACCTTGCAAGAGGTACCTGAATGTCTAGCATTTAGTTATGACCGTACCTAACCCTAACACCAGATTTGACTAATTATAATTAGCAATGGTACCTAGTGGTAATAAAAAAAAAATTGCTTTACAATGATTTATTGAAAACCAGGTTTACATTAATTGTGATCTTTAGATGAACCTGCATACACAACTTCATCCTGGTTGTGAGGCCATACTCCGCTTATTTCTGTACCACTATCATCATTATCACTATCGCTTTCGGTTTCAGTGTCACTTACCACTTCTATAATAAAAGGTTTATCTAAATACAAATCATGTTTTAAGTATTCTCCTTCTAACCAGCGAACGTGTTTACAATGCTGTGGCACTCATGAACTGTAATAGCGTCAAAAGCTTCTCTAACTAGGCGGGGAATTTCAGCGTTTTTGTGCTCAATATTTACATCAGCAACTTTTCTTTTCATTGTGCTCCATATGAGTTCAATGGGATTGAGATCACAGTGATAAGGTGGTAAATATAAGCATTTGTGTCTATTGTCTTCTAAAATTTTTTCAATCTCTGATACAGGTTCAGGCTTGTTTCTCTTAATTATTTCTAAAAGCTGCGGTTTAGTCAAATTCTCTCCGTAGTCAATTTTATTTTGGGTCAACCATAATTGCATATCTTTTTTTAAGGAATTCGTATTTTGGACTTTATTCACACAAATACGGTGATAAGGAGCATTATCCATCACCATTATGGATAGCTCTCGTAAATTAGGCACAAGTTTTTCAGTAACCCACTTTTTAAAGTTGGTACTATTCATCTCGTCATGATAATCACCACTTTTTGTGTTTGATTTAAACACAAGTAGTGCATTTGTAGCAAATCCAGTATCTCCTCCCGCATGAACAATAATATATCTTTGCCATTTCGATACAGGCTCCAATACTCCGTCTTCACCCTCTCCTTGCCAACATACGCATACATCGGGTAAATACCCGATGTATGCGAAGAGTGAAGATAGGTCTCATCTAAATAAATTATGGGCCGGGGCTGGGGAGATTTATTATTTTTATCCACTGCAAGCAAGTACTTAGCTCTCCAAGCTGATATTTCATTACGCTCCATAAGAACCTTCCGATTGGATTGAGATTTTTTAAAACGAAATCCCACCTTGTGAAGCAGCTTTCGCAGACTCTCTCGCTGTCCTGTGTAATTTATTTATGTCCTTAAGACCTCTAGAAGCTTTTTAATAGTACGGACCTCTTTTTTAGCAGAATAAAATTCATGTACTTTCCTCTTCCCTTTTGGTCTTTCTCTCTTTTCTTTTTTTTTCTCTCTCTTTCCTCTTCTCTTTCCTTTCATGTACTCCCATGTCAAAATCATCAACATGCACAAATCCACTTTTACGTTTTCTCTCCTTGCCTGGTGTCCGAATTTTTGTACCAGTTTCTTCTGCTGCGATTTTTTAAATTAGTCCTTGACTCACAACTGAAATATAAGATAATAAAATAAATGTTAGAAGAAATTCGAAATCTGGTAGGTTAGTTTGCTCACTCACTTAGCAGGTTACATATTAGATGTACGTTACCGTTACGCTAACCTGCAGCAAGAATAGAAACGAATATTTCGTGGACTTAAATAATTAGTTAAGTATCTGGTAATTTATAACAAGAAAGTTGACAACACTAACCTGTCGCTGCCGAAATTCGTTTGTATATTTGATTAAATGGAAAAATCGGAGACCCCGCCCGAGCTTCTTCTTCGAGCAATAATGTTTCGAGCATCACTTTTATTTAATAGCTTTCGGCATATTTAACTTTATAAATTCAGCAATATCACGACAAAACAACCAGAGAACCCGAATGTAGTATACACTGACAATCGAATGACATTTCAACATGACGGCCGTAGTTCCAATTTTCGCCATTTCACAGATAAGTTGGTACGAGTGTAACACTTTTGCAAAATGTCACAGCTTGCAAACGCATAGTTTTCGAGCAACGAATTAAGAATGATAAAAATCCCTAAAGTTAAAAAAAAATCCACGTTATTGCTCAGAAATTTTGCAAACATAATACCGTCATAAAAGCATGCGACGTATCAATTCAATTCAATTCAATTCAATTCAATTTATTCTTAAACAATTTACATTGTGTGTGAAATAATTCTACATAATAAAAAAATACACTCACGTATACATTAGTCATATAAAAATTTACAACTCAACCCACATCAAAAACAACAATATTATTCAATGTCAACTTTACTAAAATTAGAAATAGAAAATCATTTAAAAATTAAAAACAAATAAAAATTGCTAAAAGTCAACTCAAATAAATAAAAGGAATAATATAATACATTTGTCATTTAAAAATAATTTCAGCCAACCAATAAGTTCAGCCGACTTTAGTAACATAGGTATGTACCTACATAATTATTTAAGTTGACAGGAGAGAAAAAAGAAAAAACGCATGGTCATAATAATTACATGTCGTCAACGGAGTAGAGACACTTATCTAGTAGGAATGCTTGAAGCTTAGTCTTAAATGCAGATGTATAAATTAAGCTTTTTAAGTGTAGTGGTAACTTGTTAAATATTTGCACTGCTTGATATTGTGAACTGTGCTTCACAATGTTGAAGTGAGGACTTATCTTATTTCTCAAATCTTTCCTACGTGTGCTCTCCCTAACCAGTCTTTCCTCGTCTGTCTCATATTCATGTATGTACATATTTCTTAAGATTAGTCAGGAGTACTAGAACGTAGAGACTGGGTACTGTGAGGATGTTTAAATCTAAGAAATGTGGACGACAGCTCTCTCTTTGTGAAATACGGACGATAGTACGTATAGCTCTTTTCTGAAGGACAAAAGCTCTTTGGCA
The DNA here is from genome assembly GCA_947568875.1 of Fissipunctia ypsillon. NCBI lineage: Eukaryota > Metazoa > Arthropoda > Insecta > Lepidoptera > Noctuidae > Fissipunctia > Fissipunctia ypsillon. Next base: position 75,022 of record OX387661.1, read on the forward strand.
GTTATAATTATAGCTCTTCCCCCAAAATTGTATGCTATATCTTAATTTAGACTCAATTAGCGCGTAGTATACCATTTTCAATTGTTTAATATCAATTTCGTCTCGAAGGGTTCTTAACGCATAACACGCAGATGATATTGATGTATCGATGGCGGCTAGTTCCTTTTTCCAATTTAATAAGTCATCTATGTGTACTCCCAAGAATTTAGCTTCTCTCACGAGTTCAATTTTGTCCTCATTTAGTCTTATTTCCATGGTGTCTTTATTACGAGCAGTTGTCTTGAATAACATTATTTTGGTTTTCGTATTATTTATTTTTAGCTTATTTACAGTGAACCATGAATAAAGATAACTATCAAAGAGTAAAGTAACTATAGAGGGAAAGAGTAACAACTCTGTGGTAAAATTTGCACGGAAAGTGCTTCCACCTTGAGTTTGGTGGGTGAACTAAGGCTCTAATAAATATACACCTACCTAAATAGGTATGCATACTTACATGAGTAACTAGTCTATTAAAACTGACCTAAATAAAAAAAGACACGTATGAAGTCCAGAATAATATCCTTTTATTATTTATCAAACAAATTATTTTTTATTCGTTTTTTGCTTATTATAATATGTTTGAGCTGCTTTTTTCGTACTATCCTCACCTTCGTAAGTGATTTTACCTTATAATATTCTATTAATAGACCTCACCTTTATATAAATAATTATGTATAGGGATGTGTCAACAAAACATTGTTTTAATTTTTCGACTCACTAAATTCCCGCATTGAATTAAATGAATTAACTAAACTTATGGTCATTGTAGGCGATATAAACATAAATATAATTGATAACCCTAGTGACCAAAGATACATGAGAAAAAATAGACTGGAATACCTTAATATGCTAAGTATCCATGGTATCATGCCTGGTCACAGTTTGCCTACTCGGGATGGAAGCTGCCTTGATCACATTATACTTAAGTTAGATAAAAGCAAGACATCTGCACGAGTGACAGTATTCGAGACCTCAATAACTGATCATTCAACGACGTTGTTGCACTTGTCTAACGTAAAGGCTAAATCAAACATTGCAAAAGTTGCTACTGTTATTAACTATGAGAGCGCTGTAGATACTCTTTTACACAAGAACATCTCCAACTTACTTCTTTGCGACGATCCTGAAATAATATGTCATAGTTTAGTAACAAATATCACAGAATCACTGAAAGAGAACACACGCGAGAAACCAATACCAAAAAAGAATCGGGTTATCAGGCCTTGGATAACACAAGGAGTGTTACGGTGCATTAGGAATAGAAACAAAATGCAGAAAAGGTTACGTTCTAATCCTCATGATGAAATCCTTAGTGTTACTTACAGACGTTACCGTAACTACTGCAATAAGTTAATAAAGAAATTCAAACATAACTATGAAAAACAATTGCTTGAAAAATCTGTTAAAATTCGAAATGCCTTTGGAAAAACATTAAGAAAATGACTCACATAAAACAGACTACAAACGATAACGACATACTTCTTAACATCAAAACCACTGAAATGGAATCGGTCACCTTTGTAAATAATTTTTTCGCAGGCATAGGGGCGGACCTTGCTAGTGAGATTCCACCATTAAGTCCCATGCAAAATTTATCTAACTCCTTCTTTCCACGCCAGTCCCAGCTCTCATCCTTTGTCCTACTGGACACTGATCCGCATGAGGTACTCGAAACTTTAATGAGTTTGAAATCGGATAGTGCTCCTGGATGGGATCGTATTCCAGTTAGCTTTCTCAAACTGGCTAGGCACATACTAGCTCCAATAATCTCCCATTTGGCTAACACATGTTTTAAAAAAGGGGTGTTGGAAATATTGTTTAGTTTTAAACCGATAGATGGCGTTGTTTGGTGAGCGGCGTTTTTTGAATCGCGGTGTCGAGATTCTCCGGGATTTGACTAGGATCGCGATACTTGTAATTTTTAATAAGTACTCAATATACAGTTATAACACAGTGTCGTTGTTTTACTGTTATACCATCACCCCTGTTACGGTCACGAGTGCGGCAGAAACAGTGCTGGATAGTGAACGATTGTTCATTTTGGTCCTTCGAGCCGGATATTAGTCTGGAGTTTTTGTGATACATTCTTGGCTGGGCAAGTGGATCGCTTGCGCAATCTGGCCAAGGCGCTTGAAGAAGCAGCAAGCAGCAGTAGCAGCGCGCTATTGCAGACGGTGCCGGGTGTCGTCATCGTCAGGGATCGGCAGCAAGGGTGACTGGAGGAGGTGTTGACGGGCAGAACGCAACGTCATTACGAAGTCAGTGAGTGATCAGTGAAATAGTTACGTCATCAGGTGATATCAGTACAGGATTAAAACCGTGAGTGAACCGTTATTTTACATCAGTGGAATTGCAAAACGTAGTATCTTTGGAAAAATTCTTGACTACACTTTGAACTTTATTTGAATGAAGAATTAAACTTGGAGAAAATTATAATATGAACATTAACTTAGAATATTTCAACTGTTTTAAACTTAGCCTAATTTTGAGAGAATTTGGTTGAGACGGGGAACCTATGCCCGATTTTTCCCAAATTATTACTGTTTCTTAGACTTGTAAAATTTCATCTTCGTTCTCAACACTGAAGAAGTTTCGTTGCACTTTAATGTTATCATTTAACCTACTTTAAAAAATATTGTGGACTTATAATTTGTGTGCTTGTATGCCTATCGAGTTAACTTTGTACTTTGAATAAAATAATTTAGATCGTAATTTAGTCTGTTACAAAAGTGTTTAGTGTTCAGTAAAAACATTTGATAGATTTGTATAATATAGAAAATGGAGTCATTAATTAATAAACAAGAAGATATTTACAATAGAATAGATAAAGCTTATGTCAATTTCAAAAAATCACCTAAGGAACGAATAACACGTCCTTATTGTAAAGTAAGATTAGAAAATTTGGAAAAATTGTGGGATCAGTTAGCAAACGGCCATAGTAAATTGTATGAGGAAAATGAGCCAGATGAGTTGAAACAAAGTCGATATGTGAAGAATGATGTTTATGATTTGGCAGACGAAGTGTATATTCAATACAAAACTGAACTTGAAACTGTTTTAGAGTCATTTGATATTAAAGAGCAGGATCTAAAAGAATATTCTAAAGCTAGTAGTTCAAAGCAGTGTCAGGTAAAATTGCCAAAAATAATTATTCCGGTATTTTCAGGAAAATATACCGACTGGGTAACTTTTAGGGATTTGTTCTTATCACTGATCCATAATAATAAAAGTTTAGATAATGTGCAGCGAATGCAGTACTTGAAAGGCTATTTGTCTGGGGAAGCAGAACAACTTCTTCGACAAATACCCATTTCAGATGCGAATTATGATCGATGCTGGGAACTATTAAATGCGCGTTATAACAATAAAAGGTATTTGTCACATTTTTTAATAAAAAGGTTACTCAGTCAGAGAAATCTCAACAATGAATCGGCTGTTGGGCTAAAAGAATTACTTGACAATACCAACGATTGTTTAAAGGCGCTTTCCAATCTTGGCATTAATGTTGAGTCATGGGACATTATAGTTATCCATATAATAACTTTGAAATTAGATCCCGAATCCCGAAAGCAGTGGGAATTTAATATAACTGAACATAACTCGTCTGAGGAACTTCCTACACTCATTCAGTTTACCGAGTTTTTAACTAATCGGTATAGAGCTTTGGAATTTTTGGATAGTAAATCTAGTTCTGGATCTAGAAGTCAAAGTCAGCAAAATAGTAATACGGGTACAAATAAGATAAGTAGTTTACATGTTGCGGACATTCAGTGTTCCTTTTGTTCGGAGCCACATAGGCTTAGTTCTTGCAAGCAGTTTGTAAAAAAATTAGATTGTGACGCTCGTCGTAGTTTTGTACTAGAGAAAGGTATTTGCTTCAATTGCTTGGGTAACAACCACTCTGCTAAAGCATGTAATAGTACCGTCAAATGTCGCATTTGTAAACGTCGTCATCATTCTTTACTGCACCCCCCAAACGGGTTTTCCTCCACGGGTTCTAATATAAATACACAGGCAAACGCGGAAACGTTGGCAAATAAGGAAGACATACCGACGAAGGAAAGCACGGATAGCCCTGTTTCCACAGAAGATAGGGAAGGTAACCAGTTTGTTACTTGCTTTTCGACAGGAAAATTGCGTAATACAGTTTTATTAGCCACGGCTTTAATAAGAGCTGAGTCGAAAGCAGGCACTTACCAGGTGGTTAGAGCATTAATAGACCAAGGTTCGCAAATTTCTTTGGTTACTGAAGCTACAGTGCAGTTCTTGGGATTGAAGAAAATTCCTTCAACTCATAGAATTAAGGGAGTTGGAGGGGACAAAGAAATAACATCAAGGTCAGTGGTCACATTAAATGTAAAGTCTCGAATAGATCCGCATTTTAATATTCAAGTCCAGGCGTATGTCTTAAAATCTATAACAACGCTTCTCCCAGTTACGAAGGTAACGACGGTAGAATGGGTAGATCTTCAGGAGGAAAATCTGGCAGACCCACAATATCACACTCCGAATAAAATAAATGTTTTATTAGGAGCTGATGTTTATACCCAGATCATTGAAGGAGGTTTGAAAAAGAATGTAGATGGGTCAGTAGTAGCCCAATGTTCCAAATTTGGATGGATAATGTCTGGGATAGTTAATACATCTGCGGGGGTTTCTTCGAATGTCGTGGTTATGCATACTCATATGGATGCAAATGAGGAACTAAAGAAATTCTGGGAGTTAGAAGCCGAACCCACCAACCAAAAAAGATTGTTGTCGAAAGAAGAAAAACAATGTGAAGATTTATTTTCGGCAACTACCATCAGAAATGTAGATGGAAGGTATGTGGTTAGACTTCCGTTCCGTGAACAAACTTCGACTTACCAGGTAGGCGGGTTTGAAGAGATAGCTGAAAAAAGATTGAATGCGTTACATACTAAATTGAAGAGAAATACAGATTTGAAAGAAAGGTATAAACAAGTGATCAAGGAATACATACAGTTAGGTCATATGGAAAGAGTACCTAAAAATGAAAAGGAAAAAGGGAATTCAATATACTTACCGCACCACGCAGTTGTAAGGGATGATAAATACACAACCAAAGTACGTGTGGTATTCGACGCGTCCTGTAAAGGTAAAAAAGGTTATTCATTAAACGACAAATTGATGATTGGACCACGCTTACAACCGGAACTTCGGCACTTGTTGATGCGTTGGAGAAAACATCCGATATGTCTAGCAGCAGACATCGTTAAGATGTACTGGCAAGTAAAGGTAGCGACTGTTGACATTGATTGCCAGAGAATTCTGTGGAAAGAAGAGCCGGAAGACGTAGTAGAACCCTATCGAATGTTGAGAGTCACTTTCGGCACTGCATCAGCTCCTTACCTGGCGGTGAGAGCCCTCCAACAAGTGGCGCATGATAACGGCGGAGATTATCCGGCGGCTGCTGAAAGAGTAATCAATGATTTTTACATGGATGACCTGCTGACCGGTTGTAGTAATCCTCAAGAAGGGCTAATTATTTACAAAGAAATGAATTTGTTATTAAGTAAAGCGGGGTTTGAACTTCAAAAATGGATATGTAATAATGAAATTTTACTTTATAAAATAAAGGAAATGAATGAAGGACTGGGAGAAATAGGAGAAGGTTTGCAGCTAAAAGAGGATGAGATTGTTAAACTATTAGGTCTTACCTGGAATCGTCGTTCTGATGATTTCCAATACTCTGTGACTGTTTCTCGGGAACCTGGACCTGTAACTAAAAGAAAAATTATTTCTCACATCGCTAAATTGTATGATCCACTTGGTTGGGTGGCACCTAGTGTTATTATAGCAAAAATACTTATACAAAAGCTATGGATAGCAGGATTAGACTGGGATGAGGAAGTAACAACTAAAATTCTAAATGAATGGAATACTTACCTGGATGGGCTAGCACTGCTCTCACAAGTCAAGATACCTCGATGGCTCGGGACAAAATCGGATGACACTCTCGTGGAACTGCATGGATTCGCCGATGCTTCTAAGGCAGCTTATGCGGCAGCAGTTTATATTCGTGTGATTGATGCTGATGGTAACATACGCGTCACTTTAGTAACGGCCAAGACGAAGGTAGCTCCCATCAAGCAGGTATCTATTCCCAGGCTTGAACTGTGCGGAGCAGTAATGGTCACTAAACTCTTAGTTGAAGTAGCAAGAGTCATGGGCATAGATATAGGTAATGTGCGTGCATGGACGGATTCCACCGTGGTTCTAGCATGGCTCAACAGTCATCCAAATCGCTGGAAGACGTTCGTTGCCAACCGGGTCTCAGAGATATTGACAACGTTGGATTCAACTCAATAGTCTCATGTTTCTTCAGGCCAAAATCCTGCTGACCTTGGATCACGAGGAATCTACCCCTCGGAACTGTGCAAGTGTTCTTCCTGGTTCAACGGTCCGACATTTTTGTCTAAAGCTGAAATACATTACAGTAAGCCAAAACAAAGAGACCGATTTAGAAATTGCGAAAGTTAACTTTACTGTGACTGAGGTTTCCCTATGGGATAGATACTCGTCACTTACAAAATTAATACGGGTTGTAGCCTACTGTAGACGTTTTTTGAAATTAACTGGAAATAGGAAACAGTTTAGCAGCTATCTACTGCCAGAAGAATTGGATGAAGCTCGCAAATGTGCTGTTAGAAATTGTCAAGCAGAAGGCTTCAAAGAGGAAATTGCTCTTATAAGGAAACAAGGTCATTTGATCAAATTAAAGGGACCGCTCAAACCTTTGAGTCCTTATTTGGACGAAGAGGACATCTTAAGGGTAGGAGGAAGGTTGGAAAAATCACAGCTTTCTTTGAATACAAAGCACCCAATACTGATACCGAAAAAGTCCAAGTTAACCGACTTACTGATAGCAGATGCGCATGCTAAAACGCTTCACGGTGGACCTCAATTAATGTTGACTTACTTAAGCACCGAATATTATATAACTGGCGGTAAATCTTTAATTAAAGGCTACGTGCGACGGTGCATTCCATGTGTAAAGGGAGCTGCGAAAACTTCACAGCAACTGATGGGCCAGCTTCCAGAGGCTAGAGCTAGTCCTTCAAGACCATTTAAGTGTAGTGGCGTAGATTACGCAGGTCCGATAAATATTAGGACGACAAAGGGGCGTGGTCATCACGCTCATAAAGGATATATTTGTTTATTTGTTTGTCTGGCGACACGAGCTGTGCACATTGAAGTGGTCAGTGATTTAACTACACAGGGATTTCTAGCTGCTTTCAAAAGATTCGTCGCCCGCAGAGGCTTATGTACAGATATTTGGAGCGATAATGGTACAAATTTTGTCGGTGCTTCAAGGGAACTCCACAATTTATTTGCATCAGAAAGGTCAATCTACTTAAAGGAAATATCAGAAACATTGGCCACAAACGGGACAAGGTGGCACTTCATTCCCCCCCGTGCACCTAACTTCGGGGGATTGTGGGAGGCAGGCGTTAAGTCAGTGAAGTTCCACTTAAAACGCGTCATAGGGGACTCGACACTAACTTTTGAGGAACTATCCACAGTCTTGGTACAAATTGAGAGTTGTCTTAATTCTAGGCCCCTATCCACCTTAAACACAGATTCAGATGCTTTTGATGTTTTGACGCCAGATCATTTCCTGGTTGGGGAACCCTTGGTTGCTGTACCTGATCATAATTTTGAAACGTCTAATGTATCCAATTTGCGTCGTTGGCAATTGACACAAAGAATGATGCAGAAGTTTTGGCGTCGTTGGTCCCAAGAATATCTGACAAAATTTCTGCATCGTTACAAGTGGACATGTCAAAACCCTGAACCAAATATTGGCGATGTAGTAGTGGTAAAGGAAGATGACTTGCCTCCTGGTAAATGGCTTATGGCGAGAGTTGTAGAGAAACACCCCGGACTGGACCAAATTACGAGAGTTGTTACTTTGCGCACTCAAAGGGCCTTAATCAAAAGGCCTACTTCAAAATTGTGCATTTTACCTATCACGCAGTAGTTAAAGATATAGATAGTTTATTGTATGTTTCTCTTTTGTATTGTGAAATCATAATAGTTAATCTAGTTGTTGATATTTTCATGGTGGGCGGTGCCCTTTAAATGTGATTAGTATAAGGACTATGTAAAATAGCTCCTTGGTGGGCGGAATGTTGGAAATATTGTTTAGTTTTAAACCGATAGATGGCGTTGTTTGGTGAGCGGCGTTTTTTGAATCGCGGTGTCGAGATTCTCCGGGATTTGACTAGGATCGCGATACTTGTAATTTTTAATAAGTACTCAATATACAGTTATAACACAGTGTCGTTGTTTTACTGTTATACCATCACCCCTGTTACGGTCACGAGTGCGGCAGAAACAGTGCTGGATAGGGAACGATTGTTCAAGGGGTGTTCCCTACTCTCTTGAAACAAGCAGTCATTACCCCTGTGCACAAGAGTGGGAACAGAGAGGATGTCAATAATTATAGACCGATATCTGTCCTACCTTCATTGTCCAAAATACTGGAAAAACTTATAAATAATAGATTAAAACATTACCTCGAGAAGTACAAAATTTTATCAGACTCTCAGTACGGTTTTCGATCAGGTAAATCAACCCAGGATGCTGTACTGGCTCTAACTTCTATTTGATAAATTGGACAATGGAGGTAGATGTCTAACGGTATTTTTGGACCTGAAAAAGGCGTTTGACACCGTCTTTGTTCCTATTCTTTTGCAAAAACTGGAAAAAATTGGAATAAGGGGCACCGCCTTGGATCTTTTTCAGGATTATCTGAGAGGAAGGATTCAGAGGGTTAAGGTGGGGCAATTAGTGAGTGAGGAAGCTGAACAGACTTTCGGGGTGCCCCAGGGCTCCGTCCTGGGGCCAACACTATGCCTCATCTACATAAATGAGTTCTGCAACTTGAATTCCAACAACACTAAAGTCTTTTCATATGCTGACGATACTGCTATGGTAATAACGGGAAAATCCTGGGACATCATAAAGAGGGATACTGAATCTGCTCTGGCTATCACTGCCGTATGGCTGAGGAAGAATTTGCTCACCCTGAACACCTCAAAGACCAACTATATGTGTTTCGCAATCGACAGTAGGACTCAACCTCCCCCAGAGTATAGTCTTAGAATACATAACTGCCTTGGTACTAACAACAGCTGTAACTGCCCTACAATAAACAAGATAGAACCACAAAATACCTGGGAGTTATGATTGACAAAAGGCTGTCTTGGCACTCTCAGATTGATCTAATCGGTGGTAGAATTAGGAAGTTGATCTGGATATTTAAAATTCTTAGACATTCGTCTAGCGTTGAACTACTCAAAAAGATCTATGTTGCTTTGGCTCAGTCAATCATGATCTACTGCATTCCAGTATTGGCGCATCTAAAATGAAATTCCTCGAGGTAGAACGTGCTCAAAGGATACTTTTGAAGGTTATGTTTTTAAAAAAACTTAGGTTCCCAACAGCTGCTCTTTACTCAATAGCCAAAGTATTAACTATCCGTAAATTGTATATCTTACACGCCACTCTAAAAAAACATAAGTCGCTTTCAGTTGATCCCACTTTATTAACAAAAAGACGAAATGATATAGTAACTAAAACACGCGCATGTAGAACTTACTTTGCTAGGCCCCAATATTTAAATCAATCTTCGCATCTATATAACACCATTAATAAAATTCTTAAAATTTATACAAAAACTACTTTGGAATGTAAACGGATGGTGACTGAGTGGCTAAAAACTCTAGCCTACGAAGAAACTGAGAATATGGTTATCCGTATTATTAAGTAATAATGTATTATATGTCATGTTAAGTCATGTATACACTTGTATGTATTTATATATAAATAAAAAGAACCTAAATAAATAAATACGAATATATGTATGTATATGTATGAAACATCAATACATCAATAAATAAATATCCCGTTACATAATGGGGTCTCATCTGGAACGAATTATAATTAGTCTTGAAAAAAAATCATAGATGGCAGTATAGGTTACTCTAACAAAATGTACAACCACTAAATTGCGTTAAACGGCTGATTTTGGCTGAAGTAAGATTAGTAAATATTAAAACTTCGTTGTTCAAGGCTGATTTATCTATTTACAAACATAAATACCGTAATTTCGACAACAAAAGATAACTGAAAACTTTAACTTCCATTCGAACGTGATTCGAACCCGTAGAATGATAAAGTCGTTAAATGCAGATATCTGTTACCCATTTTGTTTAGAGCTATTTGCAACAGATGGCGTTTTACTCAATTTTTCACAATAAAGGTAGCAACAATCTTTATTAATTTATGTGTAGTTAATTCATTTGAAGTATATTTAATCTATTTATATAAAAGGAGAAACTGACTGACTGACTGACTGACATAACAACGCACAGCCGAAACTACTGGGACTAGGAACGTGAAATTTTGCACACGGTTTCCTTTTGTAACGTAGGGGAGCACTAAGAAGGGGTTTTTGGAAATTCGACCTCTAAGGGCACCCCATTAAAGGGGGGATTTCGTTTGAGTATGAAAAATCTTGTTCCTTGAGTTAATAAATAACCTATAAGTCAAGTAATGAAAATTGGGGGCGAAAAGAATCTTATTTCGTTAATCTTTAACTTCAAACTTGGCTCGAATACTTCATCATCATTCTTCTGACCTAATCCCAATTTATTTGGGGTCTGGGCACTATGTCCACTTATACTAGTGTATAAATAAATAATAATGATCTTAATCTATAAAACTACCATTTACAGCGGGTGGACGGGGTTGTGAAATGTGTAGGGGAAAGTAATAAAATCACGCGAACCAAATAACGGGCGAAGTGCTGAATGACTGAGATATCAGATTTTTTGCACAAGGGTTCCTTTTATAATGTAGGCGAGCTCTATGAAGGAGTTTTTGGAAATGCGACCTTATTTGGGGTGAAAAAGGGGGTTTTCTTTTGTATGAAAAATCATATCAAACTTGAAACTTGCACGAAGACATTCTTAAATGAATAATAAAGTTTGTCATTATTTGGTTTTTCAAAACTACCCGTCAAAGGAATTTTATTTAGGGGGTGCTAAAGTTCGTACGGAAGAATTTTAACGCGCTGTCCGGTTACCTCGAATAAATTAATACTTTGACATAAAACATAGACATAGTTTTTGGCTTTTTCGAAAATCGACCAGCAAAAGGGGGTAATTTATTTTTCGAGGAGGATTTCACTGCGTATCTAAATTAAGTCAAAAGTAATGTAAACATTAAATGACAAAAAACATGATTGAAGATGTTTTTTAAATCAACCTCTTTCGGGGTGAAAAGGGAGGAACAGTTGATATGAAAATTTAATTTTTCCTTGATCAATAAATTAAATAATAAGTCTATAAATTAATCAATAATTCCTTACGTATTATAAAACAAAGTCCCCCGCCGCGTCTGTCTGTCTGTGTGAATGCAATAAACTCAAAAATTACCAAACGGATTTCCAAACGGTTTTCACCAATGAATGGAGTGATTCATGAGGAAGGTTTAAGTCAAGGTTTTCAAGGTTTAATTCATTAAAGTTTTGTGTAAATTGGCTGAAATATGACGATTATTGTAGAAGATGTCGGAAAAAAATATGCCGACTGGGGAGCTTTACTGGCATGCGCCGCGTAAACCGTAAGAGATACATTAAATTTATTCTAAAGGATTGTACATTTTAAAAAAATCAACAAAAAATCCGCAATAGCATATACGTCTATCTCTAAGGATGACCCACAGTAACCATTTTTATCTTTCAGAATTTGATAACAATTTCATTGTTATTTCCGATCGCTTCGCTTCCCTTTAATCCAGGTAGTACGTTCCCGTGGGATATTTTCCGAAATTCACGCAGGCGCAGCCGCGGGCAAAAGCTAGTCTTTTTATAAATATATTAATTACATAGAAATGTAAAAAAAATACATATTTTTTTCATTTTCACCTGGAACTATAAAATTTACTAAGGTGGACAGCCGATCTATTCTGTAAACATCACTCCGTGAGCACTTAGGTGAAGTGAGTTTGAAGTGAGCTCAATCGCTAGTAGAGTAAGGTGAGATGACAGTTCACATCACGCTAACTTCACCTAAATTTTCACGGTGGGATCTTCACAGAATAGCACCACAGGAGTCCACCTTAGTAAATTTACAACGCCATCACAGTACAGTAGTTTTACAACGCCATCTGGGAAGATGGCGTTGTAAAACTACTGTTTCTGGCAATTAGTGAGTCGCCGGTACTGCCATCTGTTGAGAAAATGGAGAAAAAAATTTTGCCAGTCGAATTGCCAGTTTTAGGGAGGTCACATTTCTTTGTATGGGTTTGTATGTAATCTGTGCCTACACATATTTTTTCACACACTCACACACACTACACAGTCACAGTCACACGCACAGACAAACTCACCCACAGACACAGTCGCACACACAAGCACAAGCACCATAACTCACGCTTCTACACACACATGCGCGCACATTGCATGCGTGCTCACATAGATTTACTTGTTAGATTTACTTAGTTATCTTATAATATTTAAGTTATAAATATGTATAAAGTAATCAAGTTAAGGGAGAGCGGCCTTTCCTGGCGCAAGTGTTCTCACACTTAAAAGGAGAGGTCAACCTCAATACTGTTGAACGAACTTTGTTTGTTATTGAATAAAACATTTTTATATATTTTTTTTTATATTTCACAATCTATAAAACTATAATCGGTGAATAAATCAATGAAGGTTTTTATTCTTTCTTTGATGTATTTTTTGTGGCAATCATTATTTAAAAATGCAATAGTTGTTTCTTGTATTTCCTGAAAACAAGCTACTAGGCAGTCGGAGGGATAGCAAAGCCACTTTTTATTTTGGCAATATTCTCTGGCACGTATGTAAGTACTTGTACATTTCTTTGTCCGAATTCCCTAGTAGCTTGCTTTTACAATTTTTACAACCTTTGACGACTTTTTGTAGACACTTCATCAAGGCCCACCCACAAACATAAATTCTTTGATCAGCCCCTGAATCAGAAATGTTTCTTGTATTTTGCATTACGCAGAGGCTGATCAATTACAATACTTTGGGATTGCAAGGGAGCAATACCTTTTTCTTTATTTTTAAGGAAAAAGAAGAGGGATTGTAGACACTCACTGGAATCCTCTTCGCAATTTGAACCTACAGAAGGATTGCCAATTTGCGGATTTTGTTTTACTTTATTGCTATAGCATTAGGTTCAAGATATCGTAATATTTATTTTGATATTATAAAAAACTTAAAATATATTTTTCCACTAACTAACGAACTAACTAACTATACAAATAAATATACAAAACAAAAGGACACTTAGGCGTCGAAGTACTCGTCCGCATCGCTGGCATCCGGAAACGTGCCCAGAAGACTGGCAGCATTGCCACGTTGAATGCTAATTCTTTGGCCAAAGAACAAGCCAGTCCTATGGTCACGTGAAGTGTCGACCAGTCGGCGAGAAATTTCCTTAAAAAGGAGACGCGCACTCGGGCCCCATGACCCGAGCGTTTCGACCCCAGACGGCTCAAAACTGTAGTTACCGAGAAGGTTACAGTATTTGTGCCGCTTAAGGGTCTCAGCAGCCGCAGCAGCGGCGCCAGCACAGCACGCCATGCTTGGAACATGAGATGGCGCATGGGTGTCGACACAGGTTGCGTCCCACACCAGAGGTCTACCCACCTTCCAAGGCAACAACGTCATGCCGTCTGGTCTCTTCCCATCGTCACGTACCAAGCCGTTTGGTTCTAATATCGCTGGTACGCTGGCAGTGACAAGAGCTCGACGAATAATATCGTTAATGCTGGCGTGTCGTGCTATGCGGCCTGCACTCCTGCAGCAGGACAGGCCATGGTGTCCGAGGTTATCGACAGCTTCACCGCAGTGACACCGATGCGGAGCAACACAAGGTGCGCCTAAGCGGAGACACGTAGCGAGCCGAAACGAAGTCATCCATCATAGTGCCTATGGTGGATGACGGAAGCGCTTGAAGCCACAAGCCTGGCTCCCATTCTCCCACAGCCAGCAGACGGGCACGCTCAGCAGTATTAAATGACGTATTTACTAGGGTATTTCGTATAATACTGCAGAGCGGCACGTCCCACCGTTTCTGGGAGGCTGGGTTGTCGGGTAAATCCGTATTGGGACAAGCCATCTTCCACGCGTTCAACGCATCGGTCAAACACGGTACCTCAAAATCGACCAGTGAGGAAGATAAAATTTTCCTGGTTAATTTGTCGGTACCGTGGACCGAAGAGAGGAAGGCCGGTAAACTTATACTTGAAATTTTGCGGACGCCGAGACCACCCAGGCGAATGGGAAGTGTGGCTTGCTGCCACGCTCGGTCGTCCAGAGCCACATTTAGAATAGAAGTTAGTGTGTCTCTAATAATTTGATCTACTTTTTCTAAAAGTTGTGGATGCTTCCATAGATGGGAGGAGCGAAGGCTATACGTAAATTTTGGTCCAAAGCAGCAGTATCGAATTAGTGTGAAGGCCGAATGGATGTTAATTTTGAATAGTCTTTCTGAGACGTCATGAAAATTTTGAATTTTTTCCTCAACAAACGTTGGAAAGGATTCGTCAAAAATTGGGGACCCCAGGAGGTGAATAGAGTTTCTTTCCGTAATTTTGATATTTGGTGCTATTGTATTAAATTTTGCTATGGTAGTCTGTCTGTCAATGGTTTGGGGAAGATAAATTTCACATTTTGAAAGGTTAAGGTCTAGGCCGATGGAACTAAAGAAGAACAGGCAAAAAAAACCCAGACCCGACAGAAAAGTAACATACCTCAGTTTTTTTGTTATTATTTATATAATCATACTATATAGTTTTTATATTCGAAATCAATGGCTAACACCAAAATATTGCCTTATGTTTTTGTTCAGGCTTTACACTAAAAAAGTACAAAATGCCTACGTATCTACACAATTCGTAAATATATGTAACTAAATGACGTAGAAAAGTAAGTAGTTATGGGATGTATTAAAAAAAATACTAATAATGTTCGTATAGGAAGTTATTTGTGTGTATGTATAAAAACGGTCACGTACTGTGTGCATACCTACTACGGCTCAGGTGGTTTTTGGTGACGGAAACCAATCATGCTATCTCACTCTTTCATGGAAACAACAATGGCGCGGAGCGGGGATTGGTGGACGTGCGCCGACGCAACGTAGCGGCGGCTGGCGCAAGCGCAGTCCTTCGCATTGTGTGTTGAGATCTGTGCGTTTTTGTAACAAGAGTACATTTTTTCGACGATTTCTGGCTTTCTCTTTACGGACATCGATTTTTGCATTTTGAGTGGTACGTTGATATGGCTGACAATATCAATAATGTACTGTGTGAGCGTACACTACGTGGCGTCGTCCATACGTTCTCAGAACGACGACTGTAATGTACTGTGTGTGAGCGTACACTACGTGTCGTCGTCCATACGTTCTCAGAACGACGACTGTAATGTACTGTGTGTGAGCGTACACTACGTGTCGTCGTCCATACGTTCTCAGAACGACGACTGTAATGTACTGTGTGTGAGCGTACACTACGTGTCGTCGTCCATACGTTCTCAGAACGACGACTGTAATGTACTGTGTGTGAGCGTACACTACGTGTCGTCGTCCATACGTTCTCAGAACGACGACTGTAATGTACTGTGTGTGAGCGTACACTACGTGTCGTCGTCCATACGTTCTCAGAACGACGACTGTAATGTACTGTGTGTGAGCGTACACTACGTGTCGTCGTCCATACGTTCTCAGAACGACGACTGTAATGTACTGTGTGTGAGCGTACACTACGTGGCGTCGTCCATACGTTCTCAGAACGACGACTGTAATGTACTGTGTGTGAGCGTACACTACGTGTCGTCGTCCATACGTTCTCAGAACGACGACTGTAATGTACTGTGTGTGAGCGTACACTACGTGTCGTCGTCCATACGTTCTCAGAACGACGACTGTAATGTACTGTGTGTGAGCGTACACTACGTGGCGTCGTCCATACGTTCTCAGAACGACGACTGTAATGTACTGTGTGTGAGCGTACACTACGTGTCGTCGTCCATACGTTCTCAGAACGACGACTGTAATGTACTGTGTGTGAGCGTACACTACGTGTCGTCGTCCATACGTTCTCAGAACGACGACTGTAATGTACTGTGTGTGAGCGTACACTACGTGTCGTCGTCCATACGTTCTCAGAACGACGACTGTAATGTACTGTGTGTGAGCGTACACTACGTGTCGTCGTCCATACGTTCTCAGAACGACGACTGTAATGTACTGTGTGTGAGCGTACACTACGTGTCGTCGTCCATACGTTCTCAGAACGACGACTGTAATGTACTGTGTGTGAGCGTACACTACGTGTCGTCGTCCATACGTTCTCAGAACGACGACTGTAATGTACTGTGTGTGAGCGTACACTACGTGTCGTCGTCCATACGTTCTCAGAACGACGACTGTAATGTACTGTGTGTGAGCGTACACTACGTGTCGTCGTCCATACGTTCTCAGAACGACGACTGTAATGTACTGTGTGTGAGCGTACACTACGTGTCGTCGTCCATACGTTCTCAGAACGACGACTGTAATGTACTGTGTGTGAGCGTACACTACGTGTCGTCGTCCATACGTTCTCAGAACGACGACTGTAATGTACTGTGTGTGAGCGTACACTACGTGTCGTCGTCCATACGTTCTCAGAACGACGACTGTAATGTACTGTGTGTGAGCGTACACTACGTGTCGTCGTCCATACGTTCTCAGAACGACGACTGTAATGTACTGTGTGTGAGCGTACACTACGTGTCGTCGTCCATACGTTCTCAGAACGACGACTGTAATGTACTGTGTGTGAGCGTACACTACGTGTCGTCGTCCATACGTTCTCAGAACGACGACTGTAATGTACTGTGTGTGAGCGTACACTACGTGTCGTCGTCCATACGTTCTCAGAACGACGACTGTAATGTACTGTGTGTGAGCGTACACTACGTGTCGTCGTCCATACGTTCTCAGAACGACGACTGTAATGTACTGTGTGTGAGCGTACACTACGTGTCGTCGTCCATACGTTCTCAGAACGACGACTGTAATGTACTGTGTGTGAGCGTACACTACGTGTCGTCGTCCATACGTTCTCAGAACGACGACTGTAATGTACTGTGTGTGAGCGTACACTACGTGTCGTCGTCCATACGTTCTCAGAACGACGACTGTAATGTACTGTGTGTGAGCGTACACTACGTGTCGTCGTCCATACGTTCTCAGAACGACGACTGTAATGTACTGTGTGTGAGCGTACACTACGTGTCGTCGTCCATACGTTCTCAGAACGACGACTGTAATGTACTGTGTGTGAGCGTACACTACGTGTCGTCGTCCATACGTTCTCAGAACGACGACTGTAATGTACTGTGTGTGAGCGTACACTACGTGTCGTCGTCCATACGTTCTCAGAACGACGACTGTAATGTACTGTGTGTGAGCGTACACTACGTGTCGTCGTCCATACGTTCTCAGAACGACGACTGTAATGTACTGTGTGTGAGCGTACACTACGTGTCGTCGTCCATACGTTCTCAGAACGACGACTGTAATGTACTGTGTGTGAGCGTACACTACGTGTCGTCGTCCATACGTTCTCAGAACGACGACTGTAATGTACTGTGTGTGAGCGTACACTACGTGTCGTCGTCCATACGTTCTCAGAACGACGACTGTAATGTACTGTGTGTGAGCGTACACTACGTGTCGTCGTCCATACGTTCTCAGAACGACGACTGTAATGTACTGTGTGTGAGCGTACACTACGTGTCGTCGTCCATACGTTCTCAGAACGACGACTGTAATGTACTGTGTGTGAGCGTACACTACGTGTCGTCGTCCATACGTTCTCAGAACGACGACTGTAATGTACTGTGTGTGAGCGTACACTACGTGTCGTCGTCCATACGTTCTCAGAACGACGACTGTAATGTACTGTGTGTGAGCGTACACTACGTGTCGTCGTCCATACGTTCTCAGAACGACGACTGTAATGTACTGTGTGTGAGCGTACACTACGTGTCGTCGTCCATACGTTCTCAGAACGACGACTGTAATGTACTGTGTGTGAGCGTACACTACGTGTCGTCGTCCATACGTTCTCAGAACGACGACTGTAATGTACTGTGTGTGAGCGTACACTACGTGTCGTCGTCCATACGTTCTCAGAACGACGACTGTAATGTACTGTGTGTGAGCGTACACTACGTGTCGTCGTCCATACGTTCTCAGAACGACGACTGTAATGTACTGTGTGTGAGCGTACACTACGTGTCGTCGTCCATACGTTCTCAGAACGACGACTGTAATGTACTGTGTGTGAGCGTACACTACGTGTCGTCGTCCATACGTTCTCAGAACGACGACTGTAATGTACTGTGTGTGAGCGTACACTACGTGTCGTCGTCCATACGTTCTCAGAACGACGACTGTAATGTACTGTGTGTGAGCGTACACTACGTGTCGTCGTCCATACGTTCTCAGAACGACGACTGTAATGTACTGTGTGTGAGCGTACACTACGTGTCGTCGTCCATACGTTCTCAGAACGACGACTGTAATGTACTGTGTGTGAGCGTACACTACGTGTCGTCGTCCATACGTTCTCAGAACGACGACTGTAATGTACTGTGTGTGAGCGTACACTACGTGTCGTCGTCCATACGTTCTCAGAACGACGACTGTAATGTACTGTGTGTGAGCGTACACTACGTGTCGTCGTCCATACGTTCTCAGAACGACGACTGTAATGTACTGTGTGTGAGCGTACACTACGTGTCGTCGTCCATACGTTCTCAGAACGACGACTGTAATGTACTGTGTGTGAGCGTACACTACGTGTCGTCGTCCATACGTTCTCAGAACGACGACTGTAATGTACTGTGTGTGAGCGTACACTACGTGTCGTCGTCCATACGTTCTCAGAACGACGACTGTAATGTACTGTGTGTGAGCGTACACTACGTGTCGTCGTCCATACGTTCTCAGAACGACGACTGTAATGTACTGTGTGTGAGCGTACACTACGTGTCGTCGTCCATACGTTCTCAGAACGACGACTGTAATGTACTGTGTGTGAGCGTACACTACGTGTCGTCGTCCATACGTTCTCAGAACGACGACTGTAATGTACTGTGTGTGAGCGTACACTACGTGTCGTCGTCCATACGTTCTCAGAACGACGACTGTAATGTACTGTGTGTGAGCGTACACTACGTGTCGTCGTCCATACGTTCTCAGAACGACGACTGTAATGTACTGTGTGTGAGCGTACACTACGTGTCGTCGTCCATACGTTCTCAGAACGACGACTGTAATGTACTGTGTGTGAGCGTACACTACGTGTCGTCGTCCATACGTTCTCAGAACGACGACTGTAATGTACTGTGTGTGAGCGTACACTACGTGTCGTCGTCCATACGTTCTCAGAACGACGACTGTAATGTACTGTGTGTGAGCGTACACTACGTGTCGTCGTCCATACGTTCTCAGAACGACGACTGTAATGTACTGTGTGTGAGCGTACACTACGTGTCGTCGTCCATACGTTCTCAGAACGACGACTGTAATGTACTGTGTGTGAGCGTACACTACGTGTCGTCGTCCATACGTTCTCAGAACGACGACTGTAATGTACTGTGTGTGAGCGTACACTACGTGTCGTCGTCCATACGTTCTCAGAACGACGACTGTAATGTACTGTGTGTGAGCGTACACTACGTGTCGTCGTCCATACGTTCTCAGAACGACGACTGTAATGTACTGTGTGTGAGCGTACACTACGTGTCGTCGTCCATACGTTCTCAGAACGACGACTGTAATGTACTGTGTGTGAGCGTACACTACGTGTCGTCGTCCATACGTTCTCAGAACGACGACTGTAATGTACTGTGTGTGAGCGTACACTACGTGTCGTCGTCCATACGTTCTCAGAACGACGACTGTAATGTACTGTGTGTGAGCGTACACTACGTGTCGTCGTCCATACGTTCTCAGAACGACGACTGTAATGTACTGTGTGTGAGCGTACACTACGTGTCGTCGTCCATACGTTCTCAGAACGACGACTGTAATGTACTGTGTGTGAGCGTACACTACGTGTCGTCGTCCATACGTTCTCAGAACGACGACTGTAATGTACTGTGTGTGAGCGTACACTACGTGTCGTCGTCCATACGTTCTCAGAACGACGACTGTAATGTACTGTGTGTGAGCGTACACTACGTGTCGTCGTCCATACGTTCTCAGAACGACGACTGTAATGTACTGTGTGTGAGCGTACACTACGTGTCGTCGTCCATACGTTCTCAGAACGACGACTGTAATGTACTGTGTGTGAGCGTACACTACGTGTCGTCGTCCATACGTTCTCAGAACGACGACTGTAATGTACTGTGTGTGAGCGTACACTACGTGTCGTCGTCCATACGTTCTCAGAACGACGACTGTAATGTACTGTGTGTGAGCGTACACTACGTGTCGTCGTCCATACGTTCTCAGAACGACGACTGTAATGTACTGTGTGTGAGCGTACACTACGTGTCGTCGTCCATACGTTCTCAGAACGACGACTGTAATGTACTGTGTGTGAGCGTACACTACGTGTCGTCGTCCATACGTTCTCAGAACGACGACTGTAATGTACTGTGTGTGAGCGTACACTACGTGTCGTCGTCCATACGTTCTCAGAACGACGACTGTAATGTACTGTGTGTGAGCGTACACTACGTGTCGTCGTCCATACGTTCTCAGAACGACGACTGTAATGTACTGTGTGTGAGCGTACACTACGTGTCGTCGTCCATACGTTCTCAGAACGACGACTGTAATGTACTGTGTGTGAGCGTACACTACGTGTCGTCGTCCATACGTTCTCAGAACGACGACTGTAATGTACTGTGTGTGAGCGTACACTACGTGTCGTCGTCCATACGTTCTCAGAACGACGACTGTAATGTACTGTGTGTGAGCGTACACTACGTGTCGTCGTCCATACGTTCTCAGAACGACGACTGTAATGTACTGTGTGTGAGCGTACACTACGTGTCGTCGTCCATACGTTCTCAGAACGACGACTGTAATGTACTGTGTGTGAGCGTACACTACGTGTCGTCGTCCATACGTTCTCAGAACGACGACTGTAATGTACTGTGTGTGAGCGTACACTACGTGTCGTCGTCCATACGTTCTCAGAACGACGACTGTAATGTACTGTGTGTGAGCGTACACTACGTGTCGTCGTCCATACGTTCTCAGAACGACGACTGTAATGTACTGTGTGTGAGCGTACACTACGTGTCGTCGTCCATACGTTCTCAGAACGACGACTGTAATGTACTGTGTGTGAGCGTACACTACGTGTCGTCGTCCATACGTTCTCAGAACGACGACTGTAATGTACTGTGTGTGAGCGTACACTACGTGTCGTCGTCCATACGTTCTCAGAACGACGACTGTAATGTACTGTGTGTGAGCGTACACTACGTGTCGTCGTCCATACGTTCTCAGAACGACGACTGTAATGTACTGTGTGTGAGCGTACACTACGTGTCGTCGTCCATACGTTCTCAGAACGACGACTGTAATGTACTGTGTGTGAGCGTACACTACGTGTCGTCGTCCATACGTTCTCAGAACGACGACTGTAATGTACTGTGTGTGAGCGTACACTACGTGTCGTCGTCCATACGTTCTCAGAACGACGACTGTAATGTACTGTGTGTGAGCGTACACTACGTGTCGTCGTCCATACGTTCTCAGAACGACGACTGTAATGTACTGTGTGTGAGCGTACACTACGTGTCGTCGTCCATACGTTCTCAGAACGACGACTGTAATGTACTGTGTGTGAGCGTACACTACGTGTCGTCGTCCATACGTTCTCAGAACGACGACTGTAATGTACTGTGTGTGAGCGTACACTACGTGTCGTCGTCCATACGTTCTCAGAACGACGACTGTAATGTACTGTGTGTGAGCGTACACTACGTGTCGTCGTCCATACGTTCTCAGAACGACGACTGTAATGTACTGTGTGTGAGCGTACACTACGTGTCGTCGTCCATACGTTCTCAGAACGACGACTGTAATGTACTGTGTGTGAGCGTACACTACGTGTCGTCGTCCATACGTTCTCAGAACGACGACTGTAATGTACTGTGTGTGAGCGTACACTACGTGTCGTCGTCCATACGTTCTCAGAACGACGACTGTAATGTACTGTGTGTGAGCGTACACTACGTGTCGTCGTCCATACGTTCTCAGAACGACGACTGTAATGTACTGTGTGTGAGCGTACACTACGTGTCGTCGTCCATACGTTCTCAGAACGACGACTGTAATGTACTGTGTGTGAGCGTACACTACGTGTCGTCGTCCATACGTTCTCAGAACGACGACTGTAATGTACTGTGTGTGAGCGTACACTACGTGTCGTCGTCCATACGTTCTCAGAACGACGACTGTAATGTACTGTGTGTGAGCGTACACTACGTGTCGTCGTCCATACGTTCTCAGAACGACGACTGGAAAATCGAAGAGATTTCGTAGAACAACTATTACGCATCGTTGGTGGTGAGGTATGTATTTCATTTATGATACATATTGTTTGTGATTAACCGCTGATAATGTAGTTTCATGTAGGTATAAAAATTATAATAAGCTCAGATGTGTTTAAGTTCACTAATTATTCCGCCAGCCGGCTCCACCAGTGTTGACTACATCTACCAATTAACCCGCGTATTATTGTACCGCGCAAGATACATATTCAGTAGTGCAATGAATCGTTGTTAATCCCTGATAATGTAGCTTTATAACGATAAAAGGACTTCAAATCAGTTCAGTCGTTTTTAAGTTTATCCATTATACAAAGTGAGTGAGGGTGGTGGTGTGATCAATCGTTATTATACAGTGTGTTGTTTTTGTACAGCAACGCCCGACTCAGAGGTGATAGTACACATAAAGTAATTCCAAGAAAAATAAATAAAAAAATGTTATAACATTCATACGCGTGGCGCGTGCGCCCCGCCCCACACCCCGTTACTCCCCGCAATCCTTGCCGAGTACTTGCATCCGCGCATACAACTGTGGTAACAAATTGATTTCTTGGATTTTTCTTTGAAAAAATGGCATCAGTATCGTGTTTACTACCAGCCCTGAGCAGGGCGTTGTTGTACAAAACCACACCCTGTATTAAACAAGGGAGAACCATTATCAAGTCATATTTTTTATTTCGTTTTAATGTTTTGTTATAGATAGCTTTTGATGGGACTCGGTCGATTTGCCACTCATGTCAGCATAGAATCGATGCTGCAATTAATCAAGAGCGACAAGCTTCACCTGCTCCTGCCCCACCAGCTGCTGTTGTAAACGTGCAAGGAGTAAGACGCGCTTCTAATACGTCCCGGCGATGTTTAATTGATAACTGTCACAACGGTTCTCTGCGTCACGTGCCTAATTCGGTGAAGGTACAACTGCTTAGCTATTACCACTTCTATATACCAAATCTTGCCCGCATTTGCCAATTGCATTTACTACATATGGCGATAGAAGAGATTCCTGTAAATGTAACAAATCAAATGTCTGACTTGAACGCGGAGAGTGTTGGCGACATCATCAACATGTATTCACAATACTTCGAACAAAGGTTACAATTCAATGTAGATGACGTTTCTGACGAGGAGTTAAGCTTTTGGACTGGAAGAAACAGAGCCGCATTCAACGATTTGCTGAGTCAACTACCAAGTCTTAATCAGTCCTCAAATACTCCACGAATCGACTTGGCTATCTACTTGTGTAAAATTCGATCAGGTGAACCGAATAATAGAATCGCTTCTCTTTTTAATATATCCGAGCGAGCAGTTGGGAGAAAAATAAATAAAGTAAGACAGTGTCTCACTACTGACTTTGTTCCTTTGCATCTTGGCTTAGACCATATAACCAGAGACGAAGTGATAGCCCGCAACCGGGTTATACCAAATGTTTTGTTCGGTAACGAAGATTCACCAAAATCAATAATTATATTCGATGGAACATACATCTATATAGAAAAAAGTTCAAACTTTTTATTTCAACGCCGCACTTATAGCCTCCATAAGTATAAAAACCTTATTAAACCATTTATGGTTGTGTGTGCGGATGGATATATTTTAAATGTAAACGGTCCGTACTCAGCACGGACAACAGATGCTGATATAATGAAGATGATATTAGAAAACCACGATGAACCCATTGAAGATGGACCGTTCCATTATTTTTTTCATCAAGGAGACGTATTTATTTTGGACCGAGGCTTTCGAGACTCAATTCCCTTAATTGAAACATATGGCTATGATGCTCATATGCCGCCAAGCAAAAGAAGGCAAGACTCGCAATTAAGCACCGATCAAGCTAATAAATCAAGACTCATCACAATGGTGCGCTGGGTCGTAGAAACTATAAACGGAAGATTCAAGCGAGACTTCAAGATCTTCAGAAACAGAGTATTCAACAAACATGTGCCGCATATATTTGAGGATTTTAGAATTGCTGCAGCTTTGATCAATTATTTTCAAGATCCGTACGGAGACAGTCCGTACACAGAAGATTTCATTGAAATAATTAATCAGAACATACAACGCCCTAATCTACTGGCCGAGTATGTGGAGGAGAACAATCTGAATAGACATAGAGTGACGTTTCGCAGAATGACTGCAAATGATCCCGAATTTGAACATTTTCCCCAACTAACAATTGAAGACATAATTAAATTCTCAATTGGTACATATCATGTGCGGTTAGCACGGTCGTACTGTAGTGAGCATTTGAAAGCCACGGGAGTATATAATATGGAAATATATAGACATCCGGCGGCAATAGAAGGCAGAAATAATAATATTTTAATCAGGTGCAGAATTCATTCACGACATGTTACAACAAAAATATATTATACTTATATTATGTTTGATGAAAATGTAAATGGAATAAACGCAATTACAGAATATTACTGCTCATGCTACCATGGCAAAAGGACATTGGGAAGTTGCGCACACATCATTAGTGTTGTATATTACCTAGGGTGGGCTAGACATCGAGATCACTTTGACCACCCCGCACTGGGTATGGATTATGTTTTAAGGGACATAGAAATACAATAAAACTTTATTTCGACATATTGGTTTTATTTTTGGTAGAACCCCGTTGATAGCTACCTAAATCACTGATCTACGATCAGATCATTCTTTTCGATTATTCCACTAATACCGGCTGCGTTAAAAATAAAAATACGAATACCTGTTATCGTAACGGTGATTAATGAACTTTTTAGTTCTCTAATCACCGATATAAGCTCGAACTGGCGTCAACGAATTAGTGGAATAATCCGATCTGAATCATCGAATATGACGATTTTAATTAATCCTAAGTTGAGGGCGAATCCAGAAGGACATGCTCTGACCCCAGTACCAGAGGCAAAAAGGAACGGGGTGGAATTTTTTAGTCAGTAAGAGTCTGACACGCCCTCTCGCTCCACCCAAGGGCGAGAGATGTCATTAGATGATTTTAAACCACCTTAAAAAAAAAAATCCTAAGTTGAATGTTGTACTAGGAGTTCAAAAATTATATAATACAGCTGTATCTCCAGGTCTCCTGGATACATCCCATAACTATTTATCGTCATTTAGTTACATACATTACGAATTGTGTAGATAAGTAGGCATTTTGTATTTTTTTAGTGTAAACCCTGAACAAAAACATAAGGCAATATTTTGGTGTTAGCCATTGATTTCGAATATAAAAACTATATAGTATGATTATATAAATAATAACAAAAAAACTGAGATATGTCACTTTTCTGTCGGGTCTGGGTTTTTTTTATATGGGACGTGACCGTTCTTCTTTTTCTTTAATAAAAGCTAAATCTTTTAAGGCGGTGTCTACATCACCTCCTAGGGTTCCGTCATCCAAATACCATACGTTGAATTCAGAATTTAGTTGTCGAATAATTGGATTTATTGCCAAACTAAAAATGACTGGCCCAAGAGGGTCACCCTGTTGACATCCAACGGCTGATTTCAAAAGGTTGTCTTTATAAAGTAATTTAGAGGGGTGCCTGTAACATTGATATAGGAAACTGTAAATTTTGGGTATTTCTTTTCGGACTTCTGTCAACAAGGTGTCCCTGTTTACGGAATTGAAGGCATTTTTAATGTCAACCTTAAGGATGACCTCACCTTTACCGCTGTTGAGGTAAGTCGATAATGCATGTACCGCAGCCTCACAGCCCCCTTTCGACCCGAAGCCCAGCTGTAGGGGCTGGAATTTGCTGGCCAGTGTTTCGCTGTAGAAAGCACAGCAAATTTTGGCTGCGGTACGACGGTAAGTGGACCCTACGGCAATGGGACGAATGCCGCCATCCTTCTTGCGCAGGGCACACAGATTTGCCCCATACAAGATATCAATGACGGATTCGTTCACATTGCCGGAGAGCATGAGATTGATGAGGGCCGTCAGCTCCTTCAGAAGAGACTCACCAGCTTCCCCGGACACATTAGGTCCTTCAAATGTTGAGGTGTCAGGCCGTCGAGACCGCCGGCGGAGCCACTTCGAAAGGAGCACACGGCCGCACACACTTGTTGAGCTGTGATTTCAAGTGTGTTGGATTCCGGATCGGGTGGGACAGGGAAGGAGAGGTCATCTGCCGGGCCGGGATGTTTGCTCTCCAGGGCTGTAAGTGTCTCTGGAGAGTACGGCGCAACCACATCGCTGCTAAAGATGATCCTAGCTGCACCACTGATATCACCTTCGCCTAGTTTAGATTCCACATGGTGCAATAAGCCTCTTTGGGGGAGGTGCGCTGTTAATTTAGAGTCGAAACTTTGGGCCGAAATGTTACAATTATCCTTGATTTGTGCTGTTAAAGATTTTTTATTTGCCAAATTTTTTTGCACATGTAGAATTCTAAACGGGAAGGTGAGTAGTTGCTCCCAAGCACTTTGAGAGTTCTCTCGGGCGGCGAGGCGACACAACGCGCTAAACTTGAAGCCACGGATGGTCTCGCGCCACGAGGAACTCTCTTTAACACTGGGGTTGAAGTTTTTAATTTTGCAAGTGTTTTCCAAAGGAGTTGAGTTTTACTTTTATATTATTATTCTCATTTCAAACGTCAAACGACAAAAGTCTAGAGTAAGTAGCTACTACTACTCGTAGTTTGCACGAGGGATGCTTTGGTTGCGCCAATTCTAAATAGCAATGTAGCAGCAGAGATGATGAACTATTAGTTTGTAAAGGAGCGGCAGTCACGAGCTAATGAATATGCATACTCTTCTGTTAGCAACTTCCAAAGTGATTTTCTGTTGCTGTAAGTATTTATTGTAATGTTATGTTGTAACGAACATAGTGTTTGGAACCCATACTACTACTATGAAACAGTTTAAAGTTGCAATCGTTTTTCCACGAGAAAATGGCTTTTGAATTGTGCTGTGTATTAGTGCTCGTGGCTGCACACACACCAAAAAGTAATTTTATTAATTTTCCTCTTTAACAAAGTGTAGTCCCATTAACGGATTCTCTGTCTTTGATTTATAAACCAATTCTTCCGCATCACTGACTACTTTGAAAACGTCGCGTTTCACACGAATTTGCACATCTTCCGGTAAATCCTTAACAGTTTCGATCAGTCCCATGAAGAAGTCCGTGATCTTGTCCCTGTGCGGGGCGGGGGGCGGCGCGGGCGCGGCGCTGTACACGCAGTCCACGTGCGCGGGGAACGGGGAGCGCGGCGCTGGCTCGGCGGCCGGCGCCGCGCTGTCCACGAAGGACGCCCCAGGGCTGGGCACGTCTCCACCAACGCTGGTCTCGTCGTTGCTGGAGTCGGGATTGTCTGCCGAGGAGCGCCCGCTGCGCACTTCATCCCTCAAGTGTGCGTTGAGGAATGCCAATAACTGCTCATATTTGGGCCGTTTAATAATTTGAGCTCCTTGTTCTGACTTCATTCTCCGCAGCTTCTGCGCTCGTCTGTAACAGTCTCTTAACCGCTTCCATTTGTCTCTGCAGTCTCGAGCTGTGGAATAAAAGGCGCATTCAAAGTCAAATTCAAATCGTTTATTTCAATTAGACTATTAAAAGACACAGTTTTAGCACAGCAATCTACTTGTGCACAAGAAGATGGCGTTTCGAAACAGTGATTATTCCTAATTACCTACATACTTTTATTTTCAAGACTATAGTCTTGTGGCGAGGGTTTCGAAGGTACGAGACGCAGAATAACTTTGCTGCCGAGCGAAACACACAACTTTTCATTTCACAGCGAGTGAAATGCAGGAAATGCTAGGCGCAAGACAAATAATTATATTAAACTAGCTGTGCCCCGCGACACCATTCGCGTGGAAGTTGTAAGATACACAATATACTAAAACAACAGCCACATTTTAATAAAACTCCCTCGTCCTCCGACCCGTCGCGTTGCATCGCCCACCCGCGCTATTACTTCGTTTTCGCTTAGTGTTCTTTTTGACTTTTTTCTTTTTGCTCAGCTCCTAAGGGTCGTAGCGTGATGTTAATTAGCCTCTAACCATCCTCGAGAATTCAGCTACCAAAAGCAAAAAGAATTTTTCAAATCCGACTATTTGTTCATAATTTCATGGATTTTTTTTTTTGCGCGGAACCCTAATTATTTTTCTAAAATAAAAGTAGCCTAAGTTACCCGCCGTAACATCAGCTACCTGGCTGTGAAAATCCCGTCAAATTCGGTCCAGCCGTTTCGGAGATTAGCCGGAACAAACAGACAGACAGACAAAAATGTTAAAAATTGCTTTTTGTTGTAAGTACCGTTTATACTTTCTTATGCATTTAGTAAAAAGTTGTTATGTTGACATTACAAACAGACGCTTCAATTGTATTTATTTGTATAGATATAGATTATTATGTTGTATGGATTTGATCGTTGATAAGACTATATAAGTAGGTTAACAACGTATACCATAACATCGTCAACCCCGAGGGGTCAGGCAGAGGTATACCTACGTAAAGTATACCATAACAACGTCAACCCCGAGGGGTCAGGCAGAGGTATACCTACGTAAAGTATACCATAACAACGTCAACCCCGAGGGGTCAGGCAGAGGTATACCTACGTAAAGTATACCATAACAACGTCAACCCCGAGGGGTCAGGCAGAGGTATACCTTCGTAAAGTATACCATAACATCGTCAACCCCGAGGGGTCAGGCAGAGGTATACCTACGTAAAGTATACCATAACATCGTCAACCCCGAGGGGTCAGGCAGAGGTATACCTACGTAAAGTATACCATAACATCGTCAACCCCGAGGGGTCAGGCAGAGGTATACCTACGTAAAGTATACCATAACAACGTCAACCCCGAGGGGTCAGGCAGAGGTATACCTACGTAAAGTATACCATAACATCGTCAACCCCGAGGGGTCAGGCAGAGGTATACCTACGTAAAGTATACTATGACATCGTCAAGCCCGAGGGGTCAGGCAGAGGTATACCTACGTAAAGTATACCATAACAACGTCAACCCCGAGGGGTCAGGCAGAGGTATACCTACGTAAAGTATACTATGACATCGTCAACCCCGAGGGGTCAGGCAGAGGTATACCTACGTAAAGTATACCATAACAACGTCAACCCCGAGGGGTCAGGCAGAGGTATACCTACGTAAAGTATACCATAACAACGTCAACCCCGAGGGGTCAGGCAGAGGTATACCTACGTAAAGTATACCATAACAACGTCAACCCCGAGGGGTCAGGCAGAGGTATACCTTCGTAAAGTATACCATAACATCGTCAACCCCGAGGGGTCAGGCAGAGGTATACCTACGTAAAGTATACCATAACATCGTCAACCCCGAGGGGTCAGGCAGAGGTATACCTACGTAAAGTATACCATAACATCGTCAACCCCGAGGGGTCAGGCAGAGGTATACCTACGTAAAGTATACCATAACAACGTCAACCCCGAGGGGTCAGGCAGAGGTATACCTACGTAAAGTATACCATAACATCGTCAACCCCGAGGGGTCAGGCAGAGGTATACCTACGTAAAGTATACTATGACATCGTCAAGCCCGAGGGGTCAGGCAGAGGTATACCTACGTAAAGTATACCATAACAACGTCAACCCCGAGGGGTCAGGCAGAGGTATACCTACGTAAAGTATACTATGACATCGTCAACCCCGAGGGGTCAGGCAGAGGTATACCTACGTAAAGTATACCATAACAACGTCAACCCCGAGGGGTCAGGCAGAGGTATACCTACGTAAAGTATACCATAACAACGTCAACCCCGAGGGGTCAGGCAGAGGTATACCTACGTAAAGTATACCATAACAACGTCAACCCCGAGGGGTCAGGCAGAGGTATACCTACGTAAAGTATACCATAACATCGTCAACCCCGAGGGGTCAGGCAGAGGTATACCTACGTAAAGTATACCATAACAACGTCAACCCCGAGGGGTCAGGCAGAGGTATACCTACGTAAAGTATACCATAACAACGTCAACCCCGAGGGGTCAGGCAGAGGTATACCTACGTAAAGTATACTATGACATCGTCAAGCCCGAGGGGTCAGGCAGAGGTATACCTACGTAAAGTATACCATAACATCGTCAACCCCGAGGGGTCAGGCAGAGGTATACCTACGTAAAGTATACTATGACATCGTCAAGCCCGAGGGGTCAGGCAGAGGTATACCTACGTAAAGTATACCATAACATCGTCAACCCCGAGGGGTCAGGCAGAGGTATACCTACGTAAAGTATACCATAACAACGTCAACCCCGAGGGGTCAGGCAGAGGTATACCTACGTAAAGTATACCATAACAACGTCAACCCCGAGGGGTCAGGCAGAGGTATACCTACGTAAAGTATACCATAACAACGTCAACCCCGAGGGGTCAGGCAGAGGTATACCTACGTAAAGTATACCATAACAACGTCAACCCCGAGGGGTCAGGCAGAGGTATACCTTCGTAAAGTATACCATAACATCGTCAACCCCGAGGGGTCAGGCAGAGGTATACCTACGTAAAGTATACCATAACATCGTCAACCCCGAGGGGTCAGGCAGAGGTATACCTACGTAAAGTATACCATAACATCGTCAACCCCGAGGGGTCAGGCAGAGGTATACCTACGTAAAGTATACCATAACAACGTCAACCCCGAGGGGTCAGGCAGAGGTATACCTACGTAAAGTATACCATAACATCGTCAACCCCGAGGGGTCAGGCAGAGGTATACCTACGTAAAGTATACTATGACATCGTCAAGCCCGAGGGGTCAGGCAGAGGTATACCTACGTAAAGTATACCATAACAACGTCAACCCCGAGGGGTCAGGCAGAGGTATACCTACGTAAAGTATACCATAACATCGTCAACCCCGAGGGGTCAGGCAGAGGTATACCTACGTAAAGTATACCATAACAACGTCAACCCCGAGGGGTCAGGCAGAGGTATACCTACGTAAAGTATACCATAACAACGTCAACCCCGAGGGGTCAGGCAGAGGTATACCTACGTAAAGTATACTATGACATCGTCAAGCCCGAGGGGTCAGGCAGAGGTATACCTACGTAAAGTATACCATAACATCGTCAACCCCGAGGGGTCAGGCAGAGGTATACCTACGTAAAGTATACCATAACAACGTCAACCCCGAGGGGTCAGGCAGAGGTATACCTACGTAAAGTATACCATAACAACGTCAACCCCGAGGGGTCAGGCAGAGGTATACCTACGTAAAGTATACTATGACATCGTCAAGCCCGAGGGGTCAGGCAGAGGTATACCTACGTAAAGTATACCATAACATCGTCAACCCCGAGGGGTCAGGCAGAGGTATACCTACGTAAAGTATACTATGACATCGTCAAGCCCGAGGGGTCAGGCAGAGGTATACCTACGTAAAGTATACCATAACATCGTCAACCCCGAGGGGTCAGGCAGAGGTATACCTACGTAAAGTATACTATGACATCGTCAAGCCCGAGGGGTCAGGCAGAGGTATACCTACGTAAAGTATACCATAACATCGTCAACCCCGAGGGGTCAGGCAGAGGTATACCTTCGTAAAGTATACCATAACATCGTCAACCCCGAGGGGTCAGGCAGAGGTATACCTACGTAAAGTATACCATAACATCGTCAACCCCGAGGGGTCAGGCAGAGGTATACCTACGTAAAGTATACCATAACAACGTCAACCCCGAGGGGTCAGGCAGAGGTATACCTACGTAAAGTATACCATAACATCGTCAACCCCGAGGGGTCAGGCAGAGGTATACCTACGTAAAGTATACCATAACATCGTCAACCCCGAGGGGTCAGGCAGAGGTATACCTACGTAAAGTATACCATAACATCGTCAACCCCGAGGGGTCAGGCAGAGGTATACCTTCGTAAAGTACATACAATCACGTTTCGCCAGTCATGCTTCGATACTACTGATAAATTCGAGATGGAAAAACTCAATAAAACTGTGAAAATCTGCGAATTGACGCCAGGACCCTAAGCGGCCATACTCAGCGGCTGCGCTTGCGCCCCTAGACCACCGAGGCGGTCACGACGTCGCGAGCTCAACGCGACGAGACTTGTGACGTAATACTTACGTGAGTGCTTCAAGGCTTCGCCGATCTGCTTCCAGGCGAGATCTCTCTTTGGTCGGACATCGTAGAGCGGGTGGTTCAAGTCGTACAGTTCTCTTCGCTCGCGAACCATCTTTATCAACTTTTCTTCGTCCATTTTGTCAACTGCAGAAAAGTTAAAAACCAAAACAAGAGTCATAAGTATAATATTTCATGATTACGTAAGCAGCTAATTAAAAGATGGCTTCGTTTCTGTTTACTTACCTAGAAAATGGTCGCGCGGCGTGACACATTACGCGCACTATCAACACGTCTTGAACATTATCAACTCCTCAACGTATTTCGCTAGCGGCGGCTGGCGGGCAGTGCGCGGCGCGGGGCGCAAGCCGCGGGGCGCGGGGCGCGGGCCGCGGGGAGCCGCGCGGCGACGCGTGGCGGCACGCATCTCGCTCGCACGCGTATCGCCGTCACGCGGCGGCGGCGGAGCGGCGCGGCGGGGAGCGGCGCGGCGCGGCGGGGAGCGGCGCGGCGCGGCCAGCCGCCACTCCGCCAGCCCAGTACCTACCGGCTACAGGCAGAGGTGACGCATCGTGCACGATCGCCCGTCCATCGCTCCATATCTAAATACTAGCTGTGCCGCGCGACTTCGTTCGCGTGGAAGTCGTAATTACACAATATACTAAAATAACAGTCACATTTTAATATAACTCCCTCGTCCCCCGACCCGCCTCGTTGCATCGCCTGCAAGCGCTATTTGTTCACAATTTCATGGGTTTTCATTTTTTTGCGCGGAGTCCTAATTATTATTCTAAATAAAATAAAAAAGCCTAAGTTACTCCTTATAACATCAGCTATCTGCCAGTGAAAGTCCGGTCAAAATCGATCCATTACAGAGATTAGTCGGAACAACAGACAGGCAGGCAGACAAAAATGTTTAAAAATAGATGTTTTTGTTATATGTACATATAAACTTTCATACGCATTTAGTAAAAAAACGGCCAAACACGCACAATGAAGGGTTCCGTAGTTGGGATGAAGAAAAAGGGACAGAATTATCCCAAGAACAAACTTAACATTATAGTTGAAAAACATGTTCTCCCATACACTCCAGCTGCAAATGTAATTTTGTACGCACAATATTGAGAGTAGGGAATGCAGAACCGGTTCTGTTTTAAAGAACAGGGATCGTTGGGACCTTCTGACTAAAGAACCGAGATTCCCGGTACTTTCGATACTTTAAGTAAGCCTTTATAAAATAATAGAGTTGAAAGTGTTGAAACGGAGAAAGTGAGAGAAAGACGAAATGACAAGATAAAATAAAAACATTTAAATCAAAAATCAAATAAAACGTTTTATTTCTTGTTAAGACACTAAATAAGTCTTTTTAGTACAACATTACTGGTAAATAAGCATATTGAGGTGTGTAATGCCCAACAATGAAAATGGTATGTACTTGTTAGGTAAGTGTGTCAAGTTACGTTATGTTACTGAGTAGACGAACGACTCCCTTGACGTTATGTTAATGAGTAGACGAACGACTCCCTTGACGTTATGTTAATGAGTAGACGAACGACTCCCTTGACGTTATGTTAATGAGTAGACGAACGACTCCCTTGACGTTATGTTAATGAGTAGACGAACGACTCCCTTGACGTTATGTTAATGAGTAGACGAACGACTCCCTTGACGTTATGTTAATGAGTAGACGAACGACTCCCTTGACGTTATGTTAATGAGTAGACGAACGACTCCCTTGACGTTATGTTAATGAGTAGACGAACGACTCCCTTGACGTTATGTTAATGAGTAGACGAACGACTCCCTTGACGTTATGTTAATGAGTAGACGAACGATTCCCTTGACGTTATGTTAATGAGTAGACGAACGACTCCCTTGACGTTATGTTAATGAGTAGACGAACGACTCCCTTGACGTTATGTTAATGAGTAGACGAACGACTCCCTTGACGTTATGTTAATGAGTAGACGAACGATTCCCTTGACGTTATGTTAATGAGTAGACGAACGATTCCCTTGACGTTATGTTAATGAGTAGACGAACGATTCCCTTGACGTTATGTTAATGAGTAGACGAACGACTCCCTTGACGTTATGTTAATGAGTAGACGAACGATTCCCTTGACGTTATGTTAATGAGTAGACGAACGATTCCCTTGACGTTATGTTAATGAGTAGACGAACGACTCCCTTGACGTTATGTTAATGAGTAGACGAACGATTCCCTTGACGTTATGTTAATGAGTAGACGAACGATTCCCTTGACGTTATGTTAATGAGTAGACGAACGATTCCCTTGACGTTATGTTAATGAGTAGACGAACGATTCCCTTGACGTTATGTTAATGAGTAGACGAACGACTCCCTTGATGGATTTATTGCTACTGAATATTGTTACACTTAAATGTCATGTTAGAGGAATGCACAGCTAAACAATATTGATGTGCATAAATGAGTGTGGCGTACAAACTACCACAAAGGTCAATGTACAGCGTAGCTCGTACAATGTACAGCCTAGCTCGTACAATGTACAGCCTAGCTCGTACAATGTACAGCCTAGCTCGGACAATGTACAGCGTAGCTCGTACAATGTACAGCCTAGCTCGTACAATGCAGCCTAGCTCGGACAATGTACAGCCTAGCTCGTACAATGTACAGCCTAGCTCGTACAATGTACAGCCTAGCTCGTACAATGTACAGCCTAGCTCGTACAATGTACAGCGTAGCTCGTACAAAGCATATTCTATCAGCAACATCGTTTTATTGCACTTAAGGGGGAAGCGCTAAGGTAGCCCGCGAAATTCAAATTTTCTTACGATTTTTGCAATTTGCTGGTCAGTGTTAAGTTATAGGTTGATTAAAATATGATTCGCGGCCGTAACAAATATGTATTTACAGAATTATAATCATTAAAGTCATCAACACAACTCTCTAAGACCAAGTAAACCCCAAGAATTACTATTTCATGAAATCTTGACATTTGGGGATTATACTAACTTAAGGAATTGTATACTGATTTTAATGGTCAAAGTGATTCAAATTTTCTTACAATTTTTGCAATTTGCAGCTCAGTGTCTGAGTGTATGTTGAATAAAGTATGATTCGCGACCGTAACAAATATATTTTTACAGAATTATAATCATTAAAATCAGTATACAATTCCTTAAGTTAGTATAATCCTGAACTGTTAAGATTTCATGGAATAGTCATTCAATAGAATTACTTGGTCTTAGAGAGTTGTATTGATGACTTTAATTATTATAATTCTATAAATACATATTTGTCACGGTCGCGAATCATATTTTAATCAACATACAACTTAATTCTGACTTGCAAATTGCAAAAAACGTAAGAAAATTTGAATTTCGCGGGCTCCCTGGCGCTTTCACCTTAATCATACATTCGTTTGAAATGTGTAGATTTCTGTTATATATGTATCAGTACCTAACATTTATTAAACCTCTTCAACAAACAAATTATTTAAACCAACATGACTCTTATTGCAATTTTGCAACCAAATTATAATTTAAAACTTACGTAATATCTATAAAAAAGGAGCAGTAACAGTGGAGTTTTAGCGTAGCATTAATCAGTCTCAAATTATCAATATTATTGATTAGATAATCTTAACATAAATAATCAACAACAGTTTGGAACATCTTCAATCGACAAATTCTTTAAAACAACTTGACTCTTTTAAATTTTAGAAGAAAAATAACAAAAATATAACTTTAAACTTCAATTTTGCAAAATTTAAACATAGACATTCATCCTTACAACACTATAAACACAAATATTCATCCTATCCATAGACAAACATAAACATAGACAACAACAAACATAGACATTCATCCTTACAACACTATAAACACAAATATTCATCCTATCCATAGACAAACATAAACATAGACAACAACAAACATAGACATTCATCCTTACAACACTATAAACACAAATATTCATCCTATCCATAGACAAACATAAACATAGACAACAACAAACATAGACATTCATCCTTACAACACTATAAACACAAATATTCATCCTATCCATAGACAAACATAAACATAGACAACAACAAACATAGACATTCATCCTTACAACACTATAAACACAAATATTCATCCTATCCATAGACAAACATAAACATAGACAACAACAAACATAGACATTCATCCTTACTACACTATAAACACAAATATTCATCCTATCCATAGACAAACATAAACATAGACAACAACAAACATAGACATTCATCCTTACAACACTATAAACACAAATATTCATCCTATCCATAGACAAACATAAACATAGACAACAACAAACATAGACATTCATCCTTACAACACTATAAACACAAATATTCATCCTATCCATAGACAAACATAAACATAGACAACAACAAACATAGACATTCATCCTTACAACACTATAAACACAAATATTCATCCTATCCATAGACAAACATAAACATAGACAACAACAAACATAGACATTCATCCTTACAACACTATAAACACAAATATTCATCCTATCCATAGACAAACATAAACATAGACAACAACAAACATAGACATTCATCCTTACAACACTATAAACACAAATATTCATCCTATCCATAGACAAACATAAACATAGACAACAACAAACATAGACATTCATCCTTACAACACTATAAACACAAATATTCATCCTATCCATAGACAAACATAAACATAGACAACAACAAACATAGACATTCATCCTTACAACACTATAAACACAAATATTCATCCTATCCATAGACAAACATAAACATAGACAACAACAAACATAGACATTCATCCTTACAACACTATAAACACAAATATTCATCCTATCCATAGACAAACATAAACATAGACAACAACAAACATAGACATTCATCCTTACAACACTATAAACACAAATATTCATCCTATCCATAGACAAACATAAACATAGACAACAACAAACATAGACATTCATCCTTACAACACTATAAACACAAATATTCATCCTATCCATAGACAAACATAAACATAGACAACAACAAACATAGACATTCATCCTTACAACACTATAAACACAAATATTCATCCTATCCATAGACAAACATAAACATAGACAACAACAAACATAGACATTCATCCTTACTACACTATAAACAAAACTATTCCTCCTATCCATATAATACTACTCAAAACAAAACAAGGGCCACAAGAACGTTATCTAATTGCTAAGCAGCAACATATTGATGTTACGAACTCTTCGATATCTAGCCTCTTTGATGCTTGAGATCAAATGCTGGTCATAATTTAAAAAAAATTGAATTTTAAATAAAATCTCGTAACCTTGTTTTGATTTTTCTGTAAGTTTTGTTTCGATTAGCGGCTTGGTATTCTGAAAATTATCATAATTTTCTTTAGTAATCTTGTTAAAACAACATCATGCGTTAATATGCCACAAATACAAAGACATATGGACACAATTACTGCCACCAGAGCCGTTACAATGATCCAAGAAGGAAATTCGTAGCGGTCGGTGATTTTGTAACTAGGTTTTTCTCGAAGATCTATCCAAAATGCTTGGAATCGCTTCCAAGAGACCGGCAGTGTTTATTTATTTATCTATTGACACACCAACGACTTATTCACTAAATCATTACATTAAGTATATTCTCTATCAACAGCTTTGTGGTGAATTTGTCACTTGTAGGTGTGCACAGCACTTGTATCATCAATAATAAAAATTAAAATGGAAATATTTATGACCATAACAAAATTAAAATTTACAAAGTTTACATTGAATTTAATATAACAGGTAGTTAAATTAAAATACAGTATAATTAAAAAATTATAAAAGTTATTATAAAAATTAAAAATTAAAAAAAAAACATCAATTAAGTAAATTGGAATAGTAAAATAATTATAAATTGAAACTATAAAAATACAAATAAATTAGTTATATTGGAATATTATTACAATTATACATAGAAACTATATAAAAAAAATAACAAACAATTTAGGACATCATTATTACATTAATTATAAATAAATAGGATAAATTAAATTAAATTAAATTAAATTGTACAATATTAAATACATTGGATGGAGTCACACAAATACACGAGTGTTGCAAGAAAACCAGGTTCGAGAAGAGTTCGCATTTCAACTGTTCACGTGGATCGGTACATCCGGCTCAGTGCCCGCCGACAGCGCACAGTGACGGCTCGTAACTTACAAAATCGCGTACGGTTGACAACGGGTACTCGTGTCAGTGACCAAACGAAGCGGAATCGATTGCACGAAGACCAGCAAACTTCAAACCGACGAGTTGTTCAAATTCCTTTGTCCAGGGCTCAACGTGCCAATCATTTAAGTTTCTCCCGTCAATACTTGGACTGAGGCATAAATCAGTGGGGCCTGGTACTTTTCACCGACGAGTGCAAAGTAAATTGTTTTAATGACGATCGGCGCATTACCATTAGGGTGCAGAGACGAGGCGGCGCATTAGGGTGCAGAGACGAGGCGGCGCATTAGGGTGCAGAGACGAGGCGGCGCATTAGGGTGCAGAGACGAGGCGGCGCATTAGGGTGCAGAGACGAGGCGGCGCATTAGGGTGCAGAGACGAGGCGGCGCATTAGGGTGCAGAGACGAGGCGGCGAGTGACTTTCGGAAGCGGGTTTCGGAAGTTGACCGTTTCGGTGGTCCCAACGTAATGATTTGGGGTGGGATTAGCTACATGGTATAACTGAGCTCGCTGTTTTAAATGAGGGGTTCGTAACTGCTCAGCGTTACATTGAGGAAGTCATCAGGCCTCATGTGATCCCATTTGCTCAGCAAATAGGACCTGGGTTCGTCTTGATGCAGGACAATGCCCGTGCACACTCATCTCAAGCGACCCAGTTTGTGCTGGAAGACTAGCACATTCAAGTTTTATCGTGGCCAGCAAACAGTCCGGACTTGAATCCAATCGAGCACATGTGGGACCAATTGAAACGAAGGGTTAGAGAGAGTGAGCAAGAGGTCTACAACCAGTAGCAACTGATTAACGCTTTGAATATTGCCCGGGATGAGATTCCAGCTGAAAACGTGAGGCATTTGATCGAGAACATGCATTCCAGGCTTCAGGAGTGCAAAGCTAAAAGAGGAGGGCATACGCGTTATTAAAAAAGAGAAAAAAAAAAGATTATTTAAGTTTTTTTTACTTTTCGTTGTTTGTGTTTTTTAACATAAATTGACATTTTTTATTTATGTAAAGTTAAATAAACATGTTTATTGATAATTTATTTAAACAATTACTAGCCTAAACGGTAAACAGTAACATTGTTTTATGTTTACTAAAACTAAACAATTAATTAATTAAATAATTTTCATGGTACACCTAAATTACCTAGTGGCCCTTATTTTGTTTTGACTTGTAAGGGACAGCCCTCCACAAATTCAGTATAATTATCATACTAAGATGACCGGTACATTAAATTATTTCAGAAACGATATGGGAATCCAATAAACCTGATTTGTTTTATGACCTCACACGCAATGTAT
Organism: Fissipunctia ypsillon; assembly: GCA_947568875.1. Lineage (NCBI taxonomy): Eukaryota > Metazoa > Arthropoda > Insecta > Lepidoptera > Noctuidae > Fissipunctia > Fissipunctia ypsillon. The sequence continues at coordinate 115,296 of OX387661.1, forward strand.
CGTTACCGTGGCAACACGCGCGTAGCGAACGACAGCGCAGCGAGCCTTCGGCCGCCGAGCATTTCATCACTCATTGCTGATTATTTTATTTTAGTTGTTTTATCATGGCTAGGGGGAGCCTCATCGCGAGCGTGCCTGTTGTCTGGGATCTCTGTCCCAGACCTCACCACATACCACGTCAGTTGTTTCCACGGGGCGAAAAGAGAGGTGCGGAATGTCGCTTAGCTACGCTGAATGTGCAGGGAGGCATAAAAGATAAGATGGATGAGGTGTGGGAGATGGTGACGGATAAAAGGATAGATGTGTTATGTGTGAATAAGACGAAAAGAAAGGGAGTGGACATATCCAAACACGGTTCTCTGACCTCTATTTGGTCCGGTGTTCATGAGACACATAGGGCCTGTCAGTGGGTGGGGGTTGTCCTCTCCGAGCGGATGATAAAATGTGTGAAATATTATGTTTGTGTGAGTCCTAGGATTCTATGGATAAGATCCAAGGTGGGCTTAAACTCTATCTTTATATGCGTTTATGCATCCGATGTGGGAAGCTCACCTTCGGAGAAGTACGAATTTTGGGGCAGTATAAGGGATTTAGTAAATGGATGTAGGTCAAACGAGAAGATTGTAATGATTGGAGACTTTAATGGTTGGGTTGGTGTGAAGAGGAATGGGAACGAAAAGTATTAGGTGCATTTGGGGATGACAGAGTGAATGAGAATGGGATGAATTTACTAGAGATATGTGTAGAGAATAATTTGTACACTATGTTTAATCATAGAAAAGTTCACAGGTATACACGTAGGAAAGGCAAGACAGTAGAAGTATGATCGACTTTGTGATTGTGGATGAAAGATTAAAGAGTAAAGTGACAGATACTAGAGCATATCGGGGTGTTAATGTAGGGACTGATCATTATCTGGTTATGTGTCGCGTGGATGGTCTGTTCAGGCATTGGCGTCACCGAGTTCGAGTCCCTGTGACTGCTCTAGAGAAGAATAAAATTAGAAAGACTGCAGGAATTGAAAGTAAAAGAGGAATATAAGAGGGAAGTAAAACTGAAGGCGGATAAAATATTTGATGGTATGAATGATTACAGTCTAGAAGAAGTATGGGATATAGCGAGAAATAGTATGGTGCAAGTGGCCACAAAAGTATGTGGTCTAGCGCAGAGGAAATGTGGTAGTAGAACGAATGATTCTTGGGTAGATGGTGAAGTAAAAGAGGTCGTGTCGAATGCGGGAAATAAAGTGAATGGTGCTAAACATGCGATTGTGACCAACCAGTTAATGTCCAGAAAGGCCCGACTGGCTGTTCACAATGGTGTGCGGGTGTCTACGCTTATGTGTGAATATTGGGTGTGGCAAAAGAAGCATGAAAGTAGAATAAATGCTGTGGAAATACGTTCCTTGCGAAGCATGCGTGGTGTGACTATGAATGATAGACTGAAGAATGATGTTTTTGGATTTAGCGTGTATAATGTTCTAGTGTGGCAGGTGTGTGTGTACGGAGAGAAATTAAATACTTGAAATAACTTTGGATGTTTATTTTACTCACGAAAACGTTTTACACAGATGTACATGTATATATTGTTAGCGCGTCTATAGCGGGCGGTGGTTACGGGCGAACTGGTCGCCGATCGCTGCACATACGACATGAACATAAAATGAATGTGTCAGCGTTCCTACAATGTGATAAGGCAACGGTGCGGTTTAAAAGAAGATGTAGTTAAAAAAATTTAAAAGAGTATGCTTAGATGGTTTGGTCATGTTGAGAGGATGAATGAAAGTCGACTAACAAAAGATATTTACACGCCAGATGTGAGTGGAAACGCCGGAAGGGGACGCCCTAGGAAGACATATAGAGATCTTATTGGTGATGTTCTTCAGAAAGGTCAGGGGGCCTACCATGCACTCTTATAGCAGGTCAATTTTAGACGGAAAGTGAACTGTCGGGCTATTTTGTACCATGAACACGTCAAATAACAGGCGAGCCAGCGATCACGTGACTAAAGCCGGTCAGCGGTCACGTGACAACATTTCACTGGTCTGACCTGCGATAAACTGTACCATCAGGTCCTTTTTGACAAGTAAACACTTGAAAACTGAACTGCCCTGCAGTCATATTAAGCAGGCGTGAAAAAGTAACTTTTATTGAACTGTTTTCTTTAATTTAAAATAAATTACGTAAATATATGTTAATTTGTGAATATAATACTATTATGGCGTTTATTTAAAATTAGAGAAAACAAAAAACAATCTCTTTGCAGTTTATTTTAGATGTGTAACGAAGATGAAATTTTTGAGTTTCTTGAGAAAGATGGTGATAAAAACAGTGTGAAACAAATCGCTAAAATCCAAAGGAAAGTTATGAGAAGCACGATAAAACCTTTTGACTTGCAGGATGGCATGTTTGTGGACGGGTCAAGAATATAATCCTCCTTCGTCGCCAGGAAAGCGACTCGTGAGAACCAATGAACCCTGTATGTGCCCGATGAATGGCACTAGGCTTGCACACCTATAACATGGGACTTATTACCAACGGCGAGACGTGGGTGTATAAACTTCTATAACAGGGGAACACCTCTGCCTACCCCTTTGGGGATTATAGGCGTGATAATATGTATTATTTAATTTCATAGAAAAGTAAACAAACTTGTATGATCTAGAAAGAAATACAAATCAAGAACACAATACATAGAAATAAAAACCAATGCATTAATGTTTGATAGAAGTTTAGGCAAAGACAAGACAAGATACATAGTAATATAAAACTAACTTACAGCTGCCCAGCCTTTAAAATCTTTGATAGCACCACCAACACAGAATTAAAATTTTTGGCCACCTCTGTCCACAATCTGCGGGACATTTCTCGAGCTTGAGCACTTTTATTGAAGCCCATTGCAATGTCCTTGTGATTATTAAAAAAAAAACCCACAGTGTTTCCAATTGTTCATATGAAACTCTCCTTGAAGTCATGATCACCAAATAACTGCACTTTCTTACCACTCACAACAACGGACACGATACAAATGTGTGAATTTCTAAATTTATTTCCAGAAACACAAAAAGGAACCCACTTGAAGTTCCAAAATACAAAATGAACTCATAATATTATGTTTGTGGTTGTGACAATAAATTTATACTTAATAGCCTAGAGTCGTTCGAAAATAGCTAAACTAATAGATAACTTTGGAAAGTTTCTCAAGTAGGTACTTACCTACCTTTCTTAAGTATCAAAGGGTCTCCATGCTACAAAACATAGTTTTTTAGAATTCTCTTGATCATTATAAGTCGTTATTAAATTAATTTTATCTAGTTCTTTAAAACTGTAAAACCGGTAATATTGCGTAAAAGTATTTCGGAACGTTTGTTTATAATATGGCGTACCGGCCAGCGATAACGTAGCAGGTCTGAAGTGGATACATTGCAGGTCAGACGGAAATGCTCATGGTACAAATAGAAAACCTGTCAGGTTAACCTGCTAAGTTGACCTGTCATGTACTTGGCAAGTATTTTAAATGTTGATGGTAGGGCCCCAGGTGTGTAGTACTCGCAACCGGCGTGCATGTATGACCGTAAACGAGGCAAAAGGAGTATGTAAAGATCGTAGCAGGTGGCGTTCTGTAGTTTCTGCCTACCCCCATGGAAAGGAGGCGTGAGTTTATGTATGTATGGATGTTGTTTTATTTACATAAATGGAGTGTTGCGCACAGAGAATGTAAAAAAATGAAAATGAAAATTGAAAATTTTCCTGAGAATATTTCCGATGCAATATGATTCAAAATAAGGAGCTCAATGTACCCTGTTAGTTTTTGGAGGGCTGTACCTTACACCCTGTATATAAAACATGTTTATTACGTGTATTTATATTATGGAAATCGCTTCTTATTTTGAAAAGTCCTAAGTTTTTGCGAATATAGAAAATACTTTCTAAGACATATAGAGAAGGCAGAGTTAGTATATCAATCTCTTTGAATTTGTCTCTAAGGGACTCACGAGGACCCATTTTATAGATTGCACGGATTGCCCTCTTTTGTAAAATGAAAACTGAATCTACAGGTCGCGTCATGTAAAAAGAACGCTGGCGGTCAAGCTGCGCGTAGGCGATTTATCGGTCTATTTGGTGGTATGAGGTGCGGTGCGGGGCGGGCAGGTCACGCGCCGCATGCTTGCCGGTGCACTATTGGTTCGTCAGTCGACCTTTGCTTTCCGCGCTGTGTCCACGTTACGTTCGTTCTAAAAATACCATCGCGTACAAAAGTTTTTAATTACGAATTTATGACGTATATTGTTTTATGAAGAGAGAGGCAGACAATAATGCAATTGATAATATAAAACAATGCATGAAACGGACCGCAGAGGCAACAAAATGTTCCGAGTCTACAGTGAGACGAATTGTACGAGGTTCAAAAGATTCGGAATTTCTTGGGTGTTGTTAAAAGAGTGGTCCACAATTTCCACGTCACTGAAAAAGAATTGCCTACCATAGGCAAGTTGCGAAGGAAGTTACAGGATGACCTACATTTCCATGGATCTGCAGCAAGTCTCAGGCGAATATTAAAAAAAATGGGTTTTATATGGAAAAAAACAGAAACCAACAGAAAAATTTTAATCGAGCAGTCACAAATTCGATTTAAAAGAATTGAATATCTGAGAAAGATAAAAAAATATAGAGAGGAAGGAAGACCTATCATTTACACTGATGAATCATACGTCGATAGTTCCCACGCGTCTCATCATTCTTGGACAGACGGCCCACCAAAAGCATTAAAAAACCTCTATCTAAAGGTAGCCGCTTGGTCATAGTGCACGCGGGTGGTGAAGCAGGTTTTGTGCCGAATGCTTTGCTAACGTTCAAAGCCGGTACAAAAAGTGGCGACTACCACGACAACATGAATTCGGAAAATTACGAGCGGTGGCTCCGTATTAAACTGATGCCGAATTTACCGCCTAATTCAGTCGTGATAGTCGACAATGCATCGTACCACAACAAACAACTCGATGCTGCACCAACGTCCAATATAAAGAAAGCATACATGCAAACCTGGCTCCGTCAAAAAGGAACTGAATTTGAAGAATCCATGCTAAAGCCGGAGTTGTACAACTTAAGAAAAAATACAAAGAGCAATTTAAGAAATTTAATATCGACGCTATATTAAACGAAGCAGGCCATTCTGTACTTCGTTTGCCCCCATATCACCCGGACCTAAATCCTATTGAAATGGCCTGGTCCCAAATAAAGGGATATGTCGCCAACAAAAATGTAAGTTAGAACCTTACTCGGATAACTGACCTGGTTAATGAAAAAAAAAATTTAATGGGAGCAACAGAATGGGGGAAATTATGCACCAAGGTAAAGGAAATAGAGGCCGATTATTGTAAAAGCGATCATGTGGTCGACATGATGACAGAAACATTTATTATTCGTGTAGGGGATGATGATTCTGACTGAAATGATGATGAAAGCTCAAGCGATGACAGCGACGACGATGAAACGGCCACCTGTAGCATCAGCACCGCGTCCTCGTCTGGTTTTCACGTCACCCACGACGACTTAATGGAAGGAGTTTCAATATTACTTTAATTTTTTGTAATTAGATAAACATTCTACACTGAATCAAACATGTTTTTAATTCTATTTAATAATACTCCATCAATATATTTCTCAATGTATCTACGAATAACCAATATTCGAAGCCGCGAGCGAAGGGCTAGTTCAAAAATAAAACAATAGGCCTAGTAGTTTCGTGCGCGAGTGTACTCATGCGCAAACACCCCCCCTCCACTTTCTTCCAGCGTTCTTTTTACATGACGCGTACTATACGTCAGCAGCGGATCCCCACAGCAGAACGCCATGAGACAATACTGTGGAAACAAGCAAAGTATATTAACCTAGCTGTGGCTATATCAGTCAACTGCCTTATTTTTCATACTGCATATGCAGCTGAACTTAATCTACCTGAAATAGCTCTGATGTGGGCACCCATTGAAATTTAGAATCTTGAGTAAATCCTAAAAATACCGTTTCCGTAATAGCATCTAGTTTCTTGCCATCAAGCTTCAAATTTAGATCCACTTGGGGTACATTTGGTAATGCGAACTAAAGACATTTAGTTTTGTTCGCATTAAGTAAAAGAAGCGAACCATTTCGAGAGAATAGCCAGACTATCATTGACATGTAAGACATCCGTATCTTTTCTATCTATTTTAAAAATAAGCGAAGTATCATCAGCGAATGGAATTATATCCGATATAAGTTATCCATCATGTAAGGAAGGTCATTAATATAAACTAGAAATAGGAAAGGGTCAAGAATTGAACCTTGAGGCACGCCCATCTTAACTAAAGAACCCGAGGCAGTCGCCCCGTTAATGTTTACTTTTTGCTGCCTGGTTGATAGATAGGAAAGAACAAAATCAGCAGCTCGTCCACGAATTCCGTAGTGGTGTAATTTACAGATCAGTGTATTGTGGTCAACGCAGTCAAACGCCTTAGAAAGGTCAATGAAAATGCCAATTGCATCACGGGACTTCTCCCAGGACTCCAAAATGTGACTGATGAGTTTTACTCCTGCGTCAGTCGTAGACCTACCTTTCGTGAAACCAAACTGGCGACTATGCAAAATCTCATTTGTATTACAATGTGATAACATCTGGTCTAGTATGATTTTTTCATACAAGGTGGAACAGGACGATTGACATTCCTTTAAACCACGCAAAGAGAATCATGTTCTTTACCCATATACAAAAAATCAATCAAATCCAATGAATACTTTAGCCATAGGAAATTATTTTTCATCTTCTTATTTTTCAACATGATGTAGATCCGGGCTTGATCTGAAGTCAATGATTTCTCGTGATACAAATTATATAAATTATCGCTGCTTTTTTCTAATGCTAGGAGTGGCCCATTCATTAAATTTCGTTTTGGTATTGATTGTAACTTTTTTACAGGACACGCTTTATTGAATTCTTGGCATACTATAGACAATACTGTACCGTAGTTTATATTGGTATGCAAGCAGTGTATAGACCCCTTTTTATGCAGTGCACTCCCAACGTGTGGAAAGCATTCAGCGAGCTTTCACGAGACATCTTGCTTTCTCTACAAGAGGTTTTTCCCACAGAAAGCCAAACCAATACGGAGCGCTTAATAAAAAAATTAAATGATTACCCTTCGCGATCGCAGACGTCTGCTAGTTTTATGCCTCCTCCATTAATTAATTAATGGGAAAATATCCTTAGCAGTTCCAAGAATTTACTCAAGGGCTAAAAAAATCAATAATAATAATTTAATAATTTTTAATATCTTGGTCACATTATAACTGAGAATTTGAGTGACGAACTGGATATTGAGAGGGAGCGCAGGGCATTGTCGGTGCGTGGTAATATGTTGGCACACAGGTTCGCTCGGTGTACTGCTCCTGTTAAAATAACAATGTTCAAGGCATTCTGCCAGACATTTTACACGAGCGGCCTGTGGGCAAACTTTACACAGAGAGCCTACAATGCCTTGCGAGTCCAGTACAATAATGTGTTCAGGGCTCTGTTTCGGCTTCCTCGATACTGTAGTGCATCCGGCATGTTTGCTGACGCCAGCGTAGATGACTTCTACGCAATTATGCGTAAAAAAGTTGCGTCGGTGGTGCGCCGAGTACGGGGGAGCCCAAATAGCGTCCTCAGGATGATTGGCGAGAGAACTGATACTGTTCTGCTCAGTAGGTTCACTGAACTCCATGTGTTGCGGGACCGATGAGCCTACTGAGCAGGGTAGGCGGTGTCTAGTTTGTGTTACTTTTTAATTACTAACATTAGATATAAGCAAAATTCTTGTTACTAACAACCTTGCCTTGCATATGGACTTTTTTGTCTGAAATAAACTATTTTTATTTTTTTTAATAATTAAAAAGTTATTTGATACGCCTTTTGTCAAAACTAATCTGGGTGTACAGTCTCCAGTTATACGAATGAGCAACGAATACAATAATATTGTATTAAACTTACCTTGCTTAGATATATTTAACGCCAACTACCGGGAATCAGAAATAAAATCACGCTGTCCTTGCCAAGTAATTTTATTTCGGAACATAATATTTACATAATATATAAGCTTACAGACTTAAAATAATAATTATAATATGTACAAATGTAAAAAAAAATATATATATAATCATAGCCGGATACAGATCGGCCCGTGAACCCATCTTCCCAGAGACAGTGGGATGAGCCGCTCTGCAGGTTGGTATGGAATAATCTTATCAATACGTCCACCAATACTGCTGAGCGTGCCCGCCTGCTGGCTGTGGGTGAATGGGAGTCGGGCCTCTGGCTTCAAGCACTACCGTCACCCAACATAGGCACTTTGCTGGGTGACTCCACCTTCCGGCTCGCTACTTGTTTGCGTCTGGGCGCTCCTTGCGGGGCTCCACATCGCTGCCTCGGACATCATGGCCTGTCTTGTAGTAAGAGCGCAGGCCGGATAGCACGGCACGTCAGCATTAACGACATTATCCGTCGTGCTCTTGTCACCGCCGGGGTGCCAGCTGTTTTAGAACCCAACGGCTTGGCACGCGACGATGGCAAGAGACCAGACGGAATGACCATAATGCCTTGGAAGTTAGGCAGGCCTTTGGTGTGGGAAGCAACATGTGTCGACACCCTTGCGCCATCCCATCTTCCTAGTACGGCGGGCTGTGCTGGGGCGGCTGCTGCAGGTGCGGAAAACCTCAAACGGCGAAAATATTCCGATCTTTTTGGGAGTTATATGTTCGAGCCGTTTGGGGTTGAAACACTAGGGCCATGGGGTCCGAGTGCCCACTTGGTTTTCCGAGACGTCGACTCTTCACGTGACCAAAGGGCTGGCCTATTCTTTGGCCAAAGAATCAGCATCGCCATACAACGTGGCAATGCTGCCAGTCTTTTGGGCACTTTTCCTGTTGACAGCGATGTGGGCGAATTTTTTGATGCCCTATGATTATATACACTTCTGGACACATCTATTGGCCCACCTTAGAGTTTAGGTTTCGATGGCCCCTACCGAAATATGATTGCTAGATTGAACAAAAACTGTTGATGCAGTTTTAAACCTGATACATTTTACCATCTTTTTCGATCGTATTGTTTTAAATTTGAATTCAGAATACCATACGACATGGAGCTACGCCTAACAAGTCAGATATGCGCCTTGTTAAAGGCAATTGATTTTTGAATAAAAAACATGTTTTATCAAATAAAGGTTTAATTTAATAACGCGTGTTGCCTCCATGGGCATCTACCACAGCTCTCATACGATTAGGCATAGAGTTTATCAACCGCTCTATGAAATTTTGAGGGATCATCTCCCATTCCTCTTCTATGGCAGTTTTCAACTCCTGCATCGTCTGGGCAACTGGCTGACGAGCCCTAACACGTCTTTTTAGCTCGCCCCACATGTGCTCAATGGGGTTCATGTCTGGGCTTCTGGCTGGCCAGTCCATAACTGTGATGTTCACATCCCGAAGATATTCCCTGACGATGCCGGCCGCATGGGCTCTTGCATTATCATGCATAAAAAGGAAATTTGGGCCCACATAGTCCGCGTATGGTATCACGTGAGGTTCTAAGCACTCACGAATGTACCTTTCAGCATTTAATGTTGGCAGCCGTGGTCCTGTAACAACCTCAAGTTGAGTTTTGCCGCTCGCGGATATACCGCCCCAGACAGTCCATGAGCCACCGCCATAAGCAACCCTCTCTTCAAAGCAGCATTGTGCGAAACGCTCTCCCTTACGTCGGTAGACCTTCTTCCTTCCATCATTGCCATGTAACACAATTTTAGACTCATCAGAAAAGAGTACACGGCTCCAATCTTGCTGTGTCCAATTTAAATGACTGCGTGCGAAATGAAGGCGCGCTGTTCGGTGGGCTCGCGTTAGTTTGGGCCCATTAGCTGGCTTGTGTGGTACCATATCGCGTTCTTTTAACCTTCTCCGAACAGTTCGAGCGCTCACAGATACTCCGTGGAAGTCGCGAAGTTGGTTTTGTATCTCAATGGAGGTAAGGTGACGATTTCTCAAGCTGGTCGTCACGATGAATCGATCCTGCCTTTCAGTTGTGACCCGAGATCGTGGCCTTCCTTGGCGACGAACAAAGCCGCCAGTCTCTAGGTACCTCCGATAAACATTTCGGACCGCAGATCGACTTAAATTAAGTTGAGCACTCACGTTTCTTTGGCTGTGTCCGGCCTGAATAAGTGCCACAGCTTGGGCGGCGACTTCAGGTGAAGTATCCATAGATTATTGATAGAACCTCACCTTAATGTTAAGAATAAGTAATGTTTGTTGCAAAACCAAAGATATCAATCACTTTTTTAAGAATTAAATCCAAGTAAACCAATAAAACCAAGTTTTCTTAGTATTCGATTGTTTGATATCAACAAACAGGCTCCAAATTGTCTTTTGTTTCTTTAAATTCTGTGTTCGAAATTCAAAAAAAGACTATTGAATGAAATTGTGAATGTGCCAGGTTCAAAACTGCATAAAAACTTTTTGCTCGACCTAATATAAAATTTTAGCTAGGACCAAACGAAACTGAAAATACAAGGTGGGCCAATAGATGTGTCCAGAAGTGTATATATATATGTTACGGCTACAACCCGAAGTGCGGCTACATCTAGTTTTAGCCGGCTACAACTAGGTGTGTTGTGTAGTCACAGTACTAACCTAACCTAACCTACCTTTCAGCCCACACCTAGTTGTAGCCGCACTTCGGGTTGTAGCCGTAACATACAGTGTGAGTCTTTATAATGTGCACATATCGAAATGAGGGAATCTATGCTTAATTTTATCGACGGAAAAAATATTAAAAAAAATCTAAATATTTATTTATATTTTTTATGGATTTTTAAAAAAAATTGTTTGCTTTTGTGACCCCAGTGTATACAAAACTGTGTAACTTTTAAACTAAACGATTTATCACGATGAAACAAACTCTATAATGTTTGGAAGTAATTAGGTGTCGTCATAAAATAAAAATTATGGAAAAAAAATAGCCACATTTAAAAATAAACATTTTTGTTTGGCAAAAATCTGATTTTTTTTCATTAATTTTTACAAAAATTGTAAAATTTCTCAATAACATGCCCCCATCACCTTCTTTTTTTATAACTTTAAGTTATTCTTCATTGTATTAGGAACCTAACGGTAAAAATTTCATGTTTTTAACTCAACCCCAACATTTTTTATCAACTGTCAAAGAAAGGCCCAACGCATAGCTATTGTTTAGCAGGTAGATAAACTTTCTTTTGAATGTGCGCAGGTCGGGGAGGTAGGGCCAGCCAAAGGAACTTGAATTATGACAGATGTCAGACTGGCAGTCGCTCCGAATTATTCGCCGCTGCTACATGTGTTTCGGTACTTTCGTTCGCTGGACTTTCATAACTTTCGTTCGCTGCTATATGATGCCGCGTTTAAGTGAATTTTCCCCGGCACACATCGCCGACATACATTTTTATTATGGAGTGGGACAAGGAAGTGCCAGAGCTGCGCGCGCGGCTTACATAGCTGCGTATCCTAACAGGCAACCAGTGCCATCTGCCCGAAACTTCCAGGAAGTTCACAGAAGGTTGTCGATCACTGGACTTGGATCAAGTAGAGATCGTCGCGAGCCACCTCAAGTAATTATTGATGCGGCTACTGAACAAGCAGTATTAAGTGATTTGTTTGCTGATCCATCCATAAGTACTAGACGACTGGCTCTTCGTCACGGAATATCCCAAAAATCAGTGTGGCGTATTTTAAAGAAAGAAGGATTGCATCCTTATCACTATCAAAGGGTGCAACATCTACATGAAGACGTAGACTGGCGTCCAAGGTGTGTGATGTCCACATGGATTCAAAGAAAAACCAGAGCAAACCCAAACTTTCCAAGAAAAATACTATGGATGGACGAAGCGACATTCACTAGAGACGGTATTACTAACTGTCGAAATTTACACAGATGGTGCCGCGCAGGTGAAAACCCGAAACTGAAACGGTCATCTACTTTCCAAGTAAGATTTTCGATAAATGTTTGGGCTGGTCTTATCGATAACATGTTGATTGGACCAGTCATATTGCCGAGAACGTTGACTGGTGAAAGATTTTTAAGTCTATTGAGAGATGATATGCCTCAGTTATTGGAAGATGTCCCACTGGCTGTGCGTCAAAGGATGTTTCTTCAGATGGACGGATGTCCTGCCCATTACGCTACAAATGTAAGAAGATTTTTAAACGAAAATTATCATGACAAATGGATCGGCCGGCAAGGACCTGTAGGGTGGCCTGCGCGTTCACCCGATTTGACGCCCCTTGATTATTTCCTATGGGGGACCATGAAGCAACGCGTTTACAGTACCCCCATCAACAGTGAGGCCGATTTGCGTGACCGCATAATAAACTGTGCGAATGATATTCGCAATGATCCCGAAATGATAAGGAGAGCGACACACCAAATTCTAATTCGCGCGGCTTTGTGTTTACAACAACGAGGTGGACATTTTGAGAACCTGATGCATTAAATTTTGTATTTAATAATAAATGGGTTTCAATTGAACTCTTTTGCATTAATTATCATCCCAAACAAACCACCCTTATGAGAACAATACGATTCCGCGTTCGGAGTGCCATCTTTGAAACGACCCGCGCGCATTCACAACAAAGTTAACAAAAAAAAGTTTATCTACCTGCTAAACAATGTGCGTAGCTATGCGTTGGGCCTTTCTTTGACATTTGATAAAAAATGTTGGGGTTGAGTTAAAAACATGCAATTTTTACCGTTAGGTTCCTAATACAATGAAGAATAACTTAAAGTTATAAAAAAAGAAGGTGATGGGGGCATGTTATTGAGAAATTTTACAATTTTTGTAAAAATTAATGAAAAAAAATCAGATTTTTGCCAAAAAAAAATGTTTATATTTGATTATGGCTATTTTTTTTCCATAATTTTTATTTTATGACGACACCTAATTACTTCCAAACATTATGGAGTTTGTTTCATCGTGATAAATCGTTTAGTTTAAAAGTTACACAGTTTTGTATACACTGGGGTCACAAAAGCAAACAATTTTTTTTAAAAATCCATAAAAAATATAAATAAATATTTAGATTTTTTTAAACATTTTTTCCGTCGATAAAATTAAGCATAGATTCCCTCATTTCGATATGTGCACATTATAAAGACTCACACTGTATATATTTTTTCCTTGCCAAGTTGTTTTTAATTGTAATTTCTTAACTTTTTTATTTTTGTTTGTTACCCGTCTTATTTACGTTAGTCTATTTAAGTTTTAGTTTAGTTTACTTTAGCCTCGTATATTAAGTTTCAAGGCAGCAAGACATTGCAATCAATGCTATGTTCGCCGTAGTTGTCACGTACATTAGTCCTTTAATTATTAAGATTATTTCTAGCATTAGTGTAACGTATGTCATGTGGCTATGCTTTTTTAAATAAATAAATAGAATAGAATAATTTATTCATAAGTTCACATAAGATGACATAAGTATAAATTACATAGAAGTTATATCATTACAAAGTTAAATATTAATATTATGAAGAAAATATTAAACTATGCCTAAAATAAATCTAGTGTATCTACACTATATAATAATATACTAGCTTCCGCCCGCGGCTTCGCCCGCGTAGTGTGTTGACAAAAAGTAGCCTATGTCCTTCCCCAGGCTGAATCATATTCTTGGTTACCGTATCATAGAGCTTTTGATCGGTTTCCGGATTTGGTATCTCAGCACATATGACTTCGTCAATTTGGTTGGGGCGTAATTTTTCCTTCAACCACAGCAATAAGTGCACGTGAGGCAAACCTCGTTTTTGCCACTCGATCGAGTACATGAAGCACTACATGTCACCAAATATGTTACCTTTTGTAAGTAGAGCAACCAACTTCTGTACTTTTATTTTAAATACTCTGGCTGTTAAGTCATGCCTGTCCGTTGAATTTTGACCAGGCATAAGCTCTTCGGTGATTTCTGGCCAGGCGGGGTTACATGTCATTGTAATAAATAAATCAGGCCTCCCGTAATTACGCACGTATGTCAACGCATCCTGCGTATATTCATGTAGATATCTCGGGCTACAACAACTCAACAACACAACTCGGGCTATTTACCAATGATGACGGGAGAATCACCATCTGACCCAAGTTATTTGGATCCAAATCCGCATCATTTCTTATCGCGTCTTGCAAGTGAATGTAGTTTTCTGCGCGCAATTTTTTTTTATTTAAAGAAATAAACCTTAAGCGCTCACTCTCCATCTTTACATACAGCCTTGGCCAAAAGTATTGAGCACCCATGATATCTTTCAGTTTTATGCGGAGTATCAAATAGAAATAAAACAAAACGTTTTATATGGGTTTATTTTACTATTTATTAATAGAAAATTAATATTTTGTGGGTACACCCTTTGCCTTAATTACGGCAGAAATTCTTTTTGGTAAAGAGTTAACAAGTTTTTTACAGTCGTCAACAGTAATCGAGTTCCATTCTAGGCGCAGGCAGCGTTTTAAATCTTCTTTGTTGTTAATTGTGTGGCGCCTAACCCTGCGCTTTAATAAACCCCATAAATGTTCTATGGGGTTCAGATCTGGAGACTGAGCTGGCCAGTCAAGCAGTTCCGTGTTATTTTCCCGAAACCATCTCATAGTGCGTGCAGATTTGTGGCATGGCGCGTTATCCTGCTGGAATTTGACACCATCCATATTCGTGTCGCCAAAAAGTTTCGTGAATGAAGGCAGTAATGCAGTTTCTAGTACATTTATGTACTTAGTAGAGTCCATGCGACCCTCACACACGAACAATTCGCCAACTCCAGAATCGGTCATGCAACCCCAGACCATTATGCTGCCTCCACCGTGTTTAACGGTTGGGATCACACACTCTGGCTTAAATTCTTCGCCCACACGGCGACGCACAAAGGTCACACCAGGTGTACCAAAAATCTGCAATAAAGAGAAAAATATTGAGTTCCGTAAAACTAAAATAAATTCAATTATGCGTTTGGTTTTTAAAACATTTTATAAAATTGTATCAGGGCATTAAATTGACTTACTCACCTCAAAGTTTGATTCGTCTGACCAAACAACATTTGACCAATCTTCAGCGGTGAAAGTTCGGTGTTTTAAAGCCCATTTCAATCGAGCTTTTTTGTTGTTATCGGAGAGCCATGGCTTCTTCCTAGCTTTACAGCCTTTCAGACCAGCTTCTTGAAGTCTTCTGCGAGTAGTTCGAGCAGAAATTGGCTTCTTAATTTGTTCCGACAACTCAGCAGCGAGCTCTGAAGATGTTTTTTTTCCTATTTCTTAACGACTCTCTCAGTAACTGACGATCTTGACGGTCTGTGGTGATGCGTTTGCGCCCGGTTCTCGGTCTATTTTCATGTGATCCGGTAGTAGAGAATCGCTGAATAGCATATTGCACGGATCGGCGCGAACATTTCACAGTTTTAGAAATCTCTACTTGTGATTTCCCTTGCTCATACAGAAGCTGTATCTGCACACGTTTTTCTAAAGAAAGTTCGTTTTGTTTTGGCATATTGCAACGATAACACTTAAAACTTCTGAAATAAAATACAAAAGGCGCACTAGATCACTGGATGTGTTCACAACGAGCAATAGTAGCGAACTGATTAATAAATACAAAAATTGAAAAATACAAATTTTGTTGGACCTAGGTGTTGTGTTGCTAGCTGCGGCGTGAGTCATTATTTTTAAACCTCTGTAGATGCCGCCGATTAAATAATCCATAAACAATAGATTTGGTTTACTCCCATACTTTCCGTGAACGAGCGAAATTTGTAAGGTGCTCAATACTTTTGGCCAAGGCTGTACATGTCTACCAGAAACTGATGAAGGAGGAGCCTACACCTAAGCAGTAAATTAAAATCGCCACGACGGACCATCAAGTGATAGGTATAAAAATCTTTGCAGGACACCTTTTTGTTTGGCATGGGGTGTTTGGTAACTGGATTTATCTGCAGAATGTCAATACTGTACCCCTCTTGTCCTTTCCAAAAAATAATTGGGTACTCGAGAGCGTCATAATATCTGTGTGTATCGGGAACCCTAGTGAGCATGCCATCGTGCGTCTGTACAACGATGTCCCGAGACGTAGTTTGTTCACTACTAACTATTACGGCAGCTATTTCATTTGTGGTCGGGACATTAAACCGTCTCTCATGTTGACCACGTGGTACACGGTCTGGGTGGATCACTACTTTGAAATTAGTGTCATTGGTAATTCTGTCTCTAGCCGTTTTAAATTCATGCACCAAATTGTTGTGATCGTGTAGAACTCGTTGTAATTTTTGAACTATGTTTCTTTCTACGCCTTGCACATACACAGTACGCCTATTGACTTGGGCTTCTTCATCACCCATGAAATAAACTTGTAATGATTGTGGTTCCATACTGGCCGCAGGAAGTAAAGAACCGATTCGATGGTATACTTGTCCTTGTATTGTAAAGGTCGGGCAAAATCCTGGCATTGAGACAATTTTATCTGCTCCAAAAGAAGTCATATGAAAACACGTATTGTATTTTCTTATATTTCTCAGAAAACGGCGAGACTCGTCTGTTTCATTAGAGAAAAGTTCTCTCAAAGGTTCCACTGGCTCGTCTATAGAAGGAATGGCTACTTTCCCGCCCGAACAACACATACCTGCTGTTTCTTCTTTCCACTTAAGAGCTCCGCAAAATCTGCAATCTTTGCTCATTGCTTTTATTTTTATAAGCTTGTGAGTTTCATAATCAAGAGTCTCGTCATACTCAAATGCAGCTTTACCAAACACCCCCCACATGTTTCTTGAAAACGTTTGACGTCGCTGTGCTGCCCTATCAGCAACAGCGCGTCTGCGAGATTCAGCCGCTGCAAAGATTTCTGTGGCTCTTTGGGACGCCATGTAAGTCGCCTGCTGCTGACGTCGAGCTTGTGACTGTTCTGGTGTCTCCGCAGCCCGTTGAAACACCAGATACTCAGCATGCTGTTGACGCCAATCTTGAGACTGTTCTGGTGCCTCCGCAGCCCGTTGAAACATCAGATACTCAGCATGCTGTTGACGCCAATCTTGAGACTGTTCTGGTGTCTCCGCAGCCCGTTGAAACACCAGATACTCAGCATGCTGTTGGCGCCAATCTTGAGACTGTTCTGGTGTCTCCGCAGCCCGTTGAAACACCAGATACTCAGCATGCTGTTGACGCCAATCTTGAGACTGTTCTGGTGTCTCCGCAGCCCGTTGAAACACCAGATACTCAGCATGCTGTTGACGCCAATCTTGAGACTGTTCTGGTGTCTCCGCAGCCCGTTGAGACACCAGATACTCAGCATGCTGTTGACGCCAATCTTGAGACTGTTCTGGTGTCTCCGCAGCCCGTTGAGACACCAGATACTCAGCATGCTGTTGACGCCAATCTTGAGACTGTTCTGGTGTCTCCGCAGCCCGTTGAGACACCAGATACTCAGCATGCTGTTGACGCCGATCTTGAGACTGTTCCGGTGTTTCAGCAGCCCGTTGAGACACCAGATACTCAGCATGCTGTTGACGCCGATCTTGGGACTGTTCTGGTGTTTCTGCAGCCCTTGAGACACCAGATACTCAGCGTGTTGTTGACGCCGATCTTGGGACTGTTCTGGTGTCTCAGTAGCTCTGTGCACCGCCTCCCGCACCGCCTGCTCAAACCTTCGCAGTTCACATTGTTGAGACGTCTCGTTAACTCGAGCTATTTTCATAGCTCGAGCTTTATTAGTGCTTTGTGAAACATTAGACTTACGCTTTCGCGGCATTATTGTCAGTACTGTATAAAAACTTAAACTAACCAAAAAAAAAAAAAAACAATTGCAATAATCTAATGAAAACAAAAACGAATATTTATTTACATAATACTTAAAAATACAACCTATACCTAACTAATTAAAAATACAATCCTATAATTAAATACTTAAAGAAAATCGAATCTATCTTTCTACTTAAAATATACTCCGTAATAAATCGCAAAATGAACACAACCGTCAACGACGTCTACCCTCACGCGTCTGTCCGCGTTCGGGTCGCGCACTCGGAAATGGCGCGTCATAGCCTGGACCGCCCCTCCACCCCCGCTCTGCGCGCCGACGACGGCGCTGCCGACTCATAGTAGTCATTAATGGCGCTCCACCAATTCAATCTTATTGTGATAACTTTTAAACTATTTGTCCAAATTGCTTAGTGTTAAAGACAAAGTTTATCTACATTAAATACAGAAAGTGATTAATGTATTAATTTTGATAAGAATTAACTAAGTACTCTAAAATGTGCATTGTAAAAAAGTATCCAATTTAAATGTATTTATGGCTCACTATTTTGGATATAATGACTTCTACATAAAAGGTAGATATATGCTGTCGCGGACTTTTATTTAGAACTGTTTAAGACAAACATTCCCACGATACATTATCTTCGTGTAACTCTAACGGTTTAGGCAGCGCACGCCAAGATAGCTCTCAGAAAGCAGGAATTTTTCCAACTTAATTGATTCTTATCGTTATATTATGGCCAAATCACACAAAATCTTTATAAATTGTACCCTATGTGTTATTCTGATGTATAAGCTATATTACTGTAAAGTTTCACCAAAATCCGTTCAGTAGTTTTTACGTGAAAGAGTAACAAACATCCATCCTCACAAACTTTCGCGTTTATAATATTAGTAGGAGTAGGAAGTAGGATAGTAGGAAGGAAGTAGGAAGTATAGGATTATAAAGAGGAAAAATTTGTATTTTTGTTTGTTTGTAATGGATAAACTCAAAAACTACTGGACCAATTTTAAAAATTCTTTCACCATTAGAAAGATACATTACCTGCGAGTAACATAGGCTATATTTTATTTTATAAAAAATAGGGGTCCGTAAGATATTTGGGTTTTTCGGACCCAAGGTGTAAAAAATCATCCAAAAAAGTTCCTTATTTGGCGTACGCCGCCTAAACTATAAAAGATAAAACCATAAAATGTTGTAATTAATTAAAGACCTTAAAAATATCTACAAAAAAGTCCGCGACACACTATACCTACTTATCTATTTCGAGTTAAGCACAACAACCATTTTTTTATTTAAAAATCTTTAATTTTTTTAGGACTTCATTTAAACGCATTTATTTTGCACATGTCATTACTCTTTATCAAAATAAACTATTTTGTCACAAAGTACTGTTTATGTAGATAATATTTAGTCTTTAATTCATTAAAATTGGACGTTGGTTTGAAAGTTATGGCGAAATCAATATAATACTATTTCTGCGCTCCGCGGCCCGTGGCGACAGGCGGAAGTAGGCGTCACCGAGGATGTGATGCGGGAGAGTTTAGATCTATCTATGAGTAAGGTACCCGCGCGGCTCAGACGCGTGGTCGGCTCCTAACGCAGCGGTCGCGCGCAGTTTCTAATAATTTTCGTACGAAAATTTTTAGATTTCGTTGTTAAAACTAAACCTAACAAAAAGTTCTTTTCAGAGCTATATAAGAATTCTTTTCAGAGCTATATAAAAGTTCTTTTCAGAGCTATATAAAAGTTCTTTTCAGAACTAAACAAAAGTTATTTTCAGAATTAAACAAAAGTTCTTTTCAGAGCTAAACAACAGTTCTTTTCAGGGCTAAAAACAGTTCTTTACAGGGCTAAAAAAACAGTTCTTTTTAGGGCTAAACAGTTGTTTTCTGAGCTAAAATATTACACGCCATTAACTTTACTCGCCGTCTTCTTTACAAAGTAACTCATACCCAAATTGTGTATCTTAATTTATGTATGTACTAACACTAGGTTTAAGGTACTTTACTAACACTACGGATCTCTGTTATCTGATTATTTGAAAATAAATAAATAAAATAAATAAATTAACATTTTCTTAATTATATATATTTTTTGTTTGTTACATATCTACAGATATATCTAAAGTCTGTAAAATGCCTAAAAGAACGAGGTCTCAACTTTCTAAACACAGTTCTCAAGCAAGGGCAGCAAGAATACGTCGTATTGAAGAATCTTCACCTGAACGTTCACAACGTCTTGCCGAACAAAATCTGAGAACCTCACAGGTACGCGCACGAGAGTCGAGTGTCGAGCGTTCGCAACGACTTCATGAACAAAATGTAAGAACCTCTGAGTTACGCGCACGAGAGTCGAGTGTCGAGCGTTCGCAACGACTTCATGAACAAAATGTAAGAACCTCTGAGTTACGCGCACGAGAGTCGAGCGTCGTGCGTTCGCAACGACTTCATGAACAAAATGTAAGAACCTCTGAGTTACGCGCACGAGAGTCGAGCGTCGTGCGTTCGCAACGACTTCATGAACAAAATGTAAGAACCTCTGAGTTACGCGCACGAGAGTCGAGCGTCGTGCGTTCGCAACGACTTCATGAACAAAATGTAAGAACCTCTGAGTTACGCGCACGAGAGTCGAGCGTCGTGCGTTCGCAACGACTTCATGAACAAAATGTAAGAACCTCTGAGTTACGCGCACGAGAGTCGAGCGTCGTGCGTTCGCAACGACTTCATGAACAAAATGTAAGAACCTCTGAGTTACGCGCACGAGAGTCGAGTGTCGAGCGTTCGCAACGACTTCATGAACAAAATGTAAGAACCTCTGAGTTACGCGCACGAGAGTCGAGCGTCGTGCGTTCGCAACGACTTCATGAACAAAATGTAAGAACCTCTGAGTTACGCGCACGAGAGTCGAGTGTCGAGCGTTCGCAACGACTTCATGAACAAAATGTAAGAACCTCTGAGTTACGCGCACGAGAGTCGAGTGTCGAGCGTTCGCAACGACTTCATGAACAAAATGTAAGAACCTCTGAGTTACGCGCACGAGAGTCGAGCGTCGTGCGTTCGCAACGACTTCATGAACAAAATGTAAGAACCTCTGAGTTACGCGCACGAGAGTCGAGCGTCGTGCGTTCGCAACGACTTCATGAACAAAATGTAAGAACCTCTGAGTTACGCGCACGAGAGTCGAGTGTCGAGCGTTCGCAACGACTTCATGAACAAAATGTAAGAATCTCTGAGTTACGCGCACGAGAGTCGAGCGTCGTGCGTTCGCAACGACTTCATGAACAAAATGTAAGAACCTCTGAGTTACGCGCACGAGAGTCGAGCGTCGTGCGTTCGCAACGACTTCATGAACAAAATGTAAGAACCTCTGAGTTACGCGCACGAGAGTCGAGCGTCGTGCGTTCGCAACGACTTCATGAACAAAATGTAAGAACCTCTGAGTTACGCGCACGAGAGTCGAGTGTCGAGCGTTCGCAACGACTTCATGAACAAAATGTAAGAACATCTGATTTACGCGCACGAGAGTCGAGTGTCGAGCGTTCGTAACGACTTCATGAACAAAATGCAAGAACCTCAGAGATACGCGCTCGAGAGTCGAGTGTTGCGCGTTCGCAACGACTTCATGAACAAAATGTAAGAACATCTGATTTACGCGCGCGAGAGTCGAGTGTCGAGCGTTCGTAACGACTTCATGAACAAAATGCAAGAACCTCAGAGATACGCGCTCGAGAGTCGAGTGTTGCGCGTTCGCGGCGACTTCATGAACAAAACCTCCGAACCTCGCAAGTACACTCTCGCCAGTTGAGCGTTGAGCGTTCGCAGCGGCTTGATGAAGCTAGGGCTAGAAATTCACAAAGACGTGCAAGAGAATCGAGTACCGAACGCTCACAACGACTTAGAGCTCAGGCAGAGAGACAGCAGTTGTCAACAAATAGAGTTCGCAATCAAATTTTATCTTACTGCAACAGACTGGCTTTCAGATATGATCCATAGGTTGATTATGCTCAAAGAACATCCGTCCAAATCGGAGCCATGAATAAGATCTGCTCTAACTGCTCTGCCAAAAAAATGGACTGACGAACCTAATGGTATGTGTTGCGCTTCAGGAAAAGTTAGTCTTCCTAACATTCTGGAGCCAGCACAACCAATAAAAAATCTTTTAATCAATAAGCATCCACTATCTGGTCATTTTTTAACAAACATACGTAGATACAATAGTCTTTTCCAAATGACTTCGTTTGGCGCAAAATAGATCAGGGAAGGCAATTTTATGCCCACTTTTAAAATAGAAGGACAGGTGTATCATCTCATTGGTAGCATTTTACCACCATCAGACGAAGACCGACAATTTTTGCAGATATATTTTATTTCAGACGCAGATCAGTTATCGCTGCGGTCAAGAATCGCCCCAACCTTAAAAATGGATTTAATTCGCGAATTACAGGCCGCTTTGAATAATCATAACGTGAATAATCATAATTTAGAACTTAACTCCTCAGATAATTTAAAGTTAATTTATCACTCAGATCGCACGCCACAGACAGCACACCGAGGCAGATATAATGCTCCTACTGTAAACGAGATAGCCGTTCTCTTGGTTGATGAGGAAAATGGTCCCCGGGATATAGTTATACACGGTAGAGACGGACAGATCAAAAGAGTTTCTGAGTTACACCACTCCTATGATCCGCTACAGTATCCCGTAATGTTTGTGACAGGAGAAGACGGTTATTATTTGACCATCCCTCAGCAAAGTTCAGCGCGTAATAAAACTGTTTCGTGTATGCAATTTTACGCATTTAGATTAATGGTCAGAACTAACTCTTTTAATCAGTTACATTATTATAGAGACTTATTTAGTCAATATTGTGTTGACATGATGGCCAAAATGATAACTGAAAGATAAAATTACATTTCTCGGAATCAACAAAGACTGAGGGCTGACGACTACATTCATCTCAGGGATGCCTTAAATCCAGACGCAAATGTTGACCCATCAAATATCGGTCAACATGTCATATTACCATCATCATTTACAGGTTTTCCGCGTTACATGCACGAAAAAACGCAGGACGCAATGACGTACGTCCGAAATGATGGTAGACCTGACTTATTTGTCACTTTTACATGTAACCCCGAATGGCCTGAAATTAAAGCGGAGCTGCTCCCAGGACAACGGTCATTCGACCGTCATGACATAATTTCACGAGTATTTCATTTAAAGATGAAAAAATTCATTAAATTATTTGTCAAAGAACAGATATTCGGCAAAGTAAAATGTTATATGGCAAGTGTGGAATGGCAGAAGCGTGGATTACCTCATTGTCATTTGCTGTTCTGGTTAGAAAAAAAAATCCAACCAGATGAAATTGACAATATTATAGTTGCGGAACTACCCGATCAACAAATTGATCCGGTACTGTACGACATAATAACTAAACATTTGGTACGTGGACCTTGCGGAGAACACAATTTAGCTGCACCATGCATCAAAAACGGTGTCTGCACAAAAAATACCCTCGGCGTTTCGGTAATGATACCCAGACCGGAGAGGATGGGTATCCAGTTTATCGTAGGCGTGATACAGAAAAAGGAGGTCGGAGCGCTACGTTAAATATCAGGGGAAATAGAGTCACCATCGATAATAGGTGGATTGTTCCTTATTCTCCGCAGCTATGTAAGACTTTCAACGCTCATATAAATAACACATAGGCTACTTTTTGTCGCGAAAACCGACATCCACGCGGGCGGAGCCGCGGGCGAGCGCTAGTATCTTATATAAGTACATTGGTTACAGGCCTACTGAGCTCAATAGCGACCTGCCTGGTGTAGGTTTATTCAAACCTGTGTTTCAGGCCATCACTTAACAACGCTGAGTACTTTAGTGGACCATTATGTTACTGAACATAGAGCTAGCATTGATACATAATAATTATATTTTAAAATAAAAATTGACTTAACATTAATAAACTTATTGCATTACTTCTAGCAATTTTTCAGTGTCTGAGTAATTAAATTTCGCTAAGTATTCACTCAACATTTCACTACATTTTTTACAATTTACACTATATATATGTACTTAGAGACTTATTGATTTTATTATACAAGAACGGACCTAAAAGTACTTATAACTTATTTGTAAAAGTACCTATGTCTAGTTTGAGGCTTTATGCAAATTAAGTCTTTTCTTCTCTTATCTCTAGGTATTGGGACATAAGGAAGTCTGCTATGCTGGTGCAGTACTACATTCAATATAAATAGTTGTCGCACGGTTACAACCTTACATGCGCTGTACAGCTCGTGTGTGGGAAATCTAAATGGGCGAAAGGTGGCTACCTTGAGGATAGCTCTCTGCGCACGTTCTAATGGCAGTAGGATTGATTTAGCAGCCCCACCCCATGAAGTTATACAATAAGTGAGAATGGATTGACACAAAGTTAAATAGACCTGTTTAATCAATTTGTAGTCCGATATTTATATAAATAACATAAAAATGAACGGAGCATCACAGAAGCTAATTGATGTTGAAAACCCATTCATATCAGAGCTCTCAGTTATTTCAGTTTTATAAAAAGGGAAAGTAGAGGTGATATGAGTGGGAAGTTAGGGAGGAAAAGTTTATGGAAAGTGTATTATTGTAGTCAAGTAAAAGGTCTTCCTTTAAGACTAAACTAATTACAAAATACTAAAACACTAAACAACATCGGTCACTATGGCGGGGATACAAAATGATCGATAATAATAACACAAAAATAATTATTCTCTATTTATTATATATATAGTGACACATTCTGTACAGTTTGTCATTTGTCTTCACAGAAACTGTCTCATTTAAGGTATTCAATTTATTGTACCTTTTATTTCGGAACATAATATTTACATAATATATAAGCTAACAGACTTAAAATAATAATTATAATATGTACAAATGTAAAAAAAAAATTATTATCATAGGGCATCAAAAAATTCGTTCAAAAATACAATTAATTACAAATGCTATTGATTTGTGTTACAGCTGTTAAATGCAAAATTCAAACTTAATCAAGATTGTAAGAAACTAAAATATTCCTAGCTGTTAGATATTTAGAGTTGTTAGGAAACAAAAATTAGCGTAATGCTTAGTTATAAGCTTAGTAGGTAATAAGACCTATTAGTTATCTTATCATAATCTACGTTCTGTAATCTGGGTTTGATAAAGATCCTGAAGAGCTAAATATAGGAGATACTTACGTCTACTTCGTCGAGCAATTATGAGATATAAAATAATTTTTAAGGGAAAGGAAAAGGGAGGTGTATTGTTATACACCTCCCTTTTCCTTTTTGTTAACAGTTCCTGTTTGTTAACAGGAAATTATATCGATTATAATGGAGTTAAAATAAAGCAATTGTGATAATTGAATAGAATTGATTTGGTAAAGATGCCTAAATTGGGCTAATTAGCTAATAAAAAGATTAGTGATTCACTGCAGAACAATAATATGACGCAGTCTACTTGTATCTTATTAAATACTCAACGAATTAATATCATTCTTAATTCGTTGTAAATACTAGAAGATAAATATAAAAACTTACTATTTCTCCCTGAAGATCCTTATTATTTAATATCTACAGGGGATAATCTATATATATATAAAATGAGAAACTGACTGACTGACTGACTGACATATCAACGCACAGCCGAAACTAGTGGGACTAGGAACGTGAAATTTTGCACACGGCTTCCTTTTATAATGTAGGGGAGCACTAAGAAGGGGTTTTTGGAAATTCGACCTTTAAGGGGGTGAAAAGGGGGTATTTCGATTGTATGAAAAATCTTATTCCTTGAGTTAATAAACTTGAAACTTGGCCCAAATACTTATCTTAATAAATTATGAACTTTGTAATTTTTGGTTTTTCTAAACTACCCCCACGAGGGGGATTGGGGGGTGTCAAAATTTGTATGGAAGAATTTTAACACGCAGTCCGATTAACTCGAAATTCAGTATTTATACTTAAGACCAAAAATAAAGAATAACCTGTATCAAGGTTTTTCGAAAATCTACCCCGAACGAGGTGAAAAGGGGTTGTCAATTTTACAGGGGAGGATTTTACTGCGTGGCTTGATTAACTCGAAAATTGGTATAAATAATCTTTGAGTCAAGTTTTGGAAATATCATAACGATTTTTTAAAATTCCACTCCTGTGAAAAGCGGGGATATAGTTTAGGTGAAAAATCTTATTCATTTGGTTAATAAACTTGAAACTTGGCACGAATATTTGCCTAAATAAGCAATAAAGTTCCTTACTATTGGTTTTTCAAAACTGCCCCTGACGGGGTGAAAAGGGGTAATTAGATTTTTAAGAAGAGGATTTTACTGTGTGGCTTGATTAACTCAAAAATTGGTATAAGAAATCTTTGAGTCAAGCTTTGGAAATATACTAAACGATTTTTTAAAATTCCACCCCTGTGGGGGTGAAAAGCGGGGATATAGTTTAAATGAAAATCTTATTCATTTGGTTAATAAACTTGAAAGTTGGCACAAATATTTATCTAAGTAAATTATGTACTTTGTATTTTTTGTTTTTCTAAACTACCCCCAAGACCCCACTCTTGGGGGTGTCAAAGTTTGTATGGAAGAATTTTATCGCGCAGTCCGATTAATTCAAAACTCAGTATTTATACTTAAGACTAAAACTTAAGAATAGCCTGTATCAGGGTTTTTCGAAATCTACCCTTGATGGGGTGAAAAGGGATTGTCAATTTTACAGGGGGTGATTTTACTGCGTGGCTTGATTAACGTCAAAATTGGTATAAATAATCTTTGAGTCAAGTTTTGGAAGCATCGTAAACATTTTTTTTAAATTCCACCTCTGTGGGAGTGAAAAGAGGGGACAAAGTTTATATGAAAAATCTTATTCATTTTGTTAATAAACTTGAAACTTGGCAGGAATATTTGCCTAAATAAGCGTAAAGTTTCTTACTATTAGTTTTTCAAAACTACCCCTGACGGAGTGAAAAGGGGTAATTAGATTTTTAAGAGGAAGATTTTACTGTGTGGCATGATATGATAACTCAAAAATTGGTATAAGGAATCTTTGATTCAAGTTATGGAAATATCGTAATCGATTTTTTTAAATTCCACCCCTGTGGGGGTGAAAAGCGGGGATATAGTTTATATGAAAAATCTTATTCATTTGGTTAATAAACTTGAAGCTTGGCACGAATATTTGCCTAAGTAAGCAATAAAGTTTCTTACTATTGATTTTTCACAACTACCCTGACGGGGTGAGAAGGGGTAATTAGATTTTTAAGAGTAGGATTTTACTGTGTGGCTTGATAAACTCAAAAATGCGTATAAGAAATCTTTGATTTCAGTTAAAGAAATATCCAAAACGATTTTTCGAAATTCCACCCCCGTGGGGGTGAAAAGAGGGGATACAGATTATATGAAAAATCTTATTCTTTTGGTTAATACATTTGAAACTTTGCAATATTTGCCTCAGAAAATGTGAGCTCGACTGTCCAATGACCGCCGAACTCATATTCCACATGTCGACAATCGGCACAATTGCCGATTGTCGTAACGGCCAATGGCCTGATGGCCAAAAGCCTCGACCAACATCTCTCGAGGCTCTCGTTAGGCGGTTAGATCAAGGGTCTGATTCAGAAAGCAGTTCTTCTTGATACGGCTCGTATTGTGAGGAGGTTCCTGTCTCTGCAGCCCTGAACTCATTTTTTTTATATTTTTAAATGTTTTTTTATATATTTTTATTTTAATAAATATTTAAAAATATTAGATAAGAAACAAAATTAATAATCCGTTTATTATATAGCTAATAATAAAAAAAACCGGCCAATGCCGGCCACGCGAGTCGGCCCGTGGTTCGACTCGCATTTGGCCGGTTTTTCAACCAATTGCAAATGTCAGTTGGCCGATTATTACTCGTTAACTTGTAAAGCCTACTTAGTTATGATAGTTTTCCTTTTAACTTCGTTGTATATAAGATGTATCTATTCATACACGAAATCTCTTAAGGGGTCATTGTACTCATCAATATGAACAACTTTTACTATGGGACCAAACCTGAAATCGCGAAAAAAAATCATCTGTTCCGTACATTTATGTTCGCATAACTCGTCAAAATGTAGGGACCAACAGATTTTTATTTCGCGATTTCAGGGTTGGTCCCATAGTAAAAGTTGTTCATATTGATGAGTATAATGACCCTTAAGAGATTTCGTGTAGGTATGTATAGATACACCTTATATACTACTACCGTGATTTTTTTCACATATCCAGAACTAACCGTATAACTGGCAGGGGGGGGCACTTTTTTTTTTTTTTTGTGGATGGGAAATCATCAAATGACTTCTCCCGCTCTGGGCGGAGCGGGAGGGCGTGTCAGACTTTTACTGACTAAAACCCACCCATGTTCCTTCTGTTGCCTGTGCCGGGGCTACGGTAACTCTTTCGAACATCCCGCAACCCTAGCTGGCATCGGCCCTAGCGGACCCCGTCAATAGTGCTGACATCTCTTTGAGGCGCGCGTGGAACACAACGCGCCGTCGACTCGGGTTTGGTCCTTACCGGACGGCGAGCTACCCATTGCTCGCCGTCCGCAAGCCCGTGCCTACGGTGGCCGGGAATCGGCTGCCAATTCCCGACGCCCAGGGCGTCTCCTGCGGCGACTAGGGGCGTGAGGGCGCAAAGCTTGCCTCTCCCTCACGCGTCCCGCCTCCTCCTTCGCGAGCATTACTGCTTCGCAGAAGGAGGTAATGGCTTCCCATGTACTCTCGCCCCGTACCATGGCCTGGACCAGGGCCGGACGCGAGAGATCGCCGCCGCCGATCGCTTCCGCGAGGACACGGCGGTGCTCCGCCCAAGCCGGGCAGACCTCCACCGTATGCTCCACCGTGTCCTCCGGGCGATCCACACAGTGGTGACACCCGGGCGTTTCCTCCCGCCTTATCCGGAATAGGGGGGGGGGGGAGGGGAGGGACACTTGACTCTAACAAAAATTAGCACTTTAACGCTTAATATTTCAGAAACGGATTCTTTAATCGAAAAATTGTTTTGACAAACCTGCAATATTTTGGAAAGACCTTTCCAACAACACGCCACACCACGGGGTAGACGAGGAACACAAACACCCCCACGTGACGTGTGGGTGCAGGTGACACGTGACGTGTGGGTGCAGGTGACACGTGACGTGTGGGTGCAGGTGACAATCTAATTATTGTTCAAGATTTTATTTTACCTCTTTGTCGGCTGATTGTTATGTATACCCGCGTGCCAAATTATAGCATTCTAGTACTAAGAGTCTCAGAGCTAAGCTGCGGACGGACGGACATGGCAAAACTATAAGGGTTCCTTGTTGACTACGGAACCCTAAAAAGCGTGTTAAAAAGAATCAGCTAGTTAGCCAGTTAAAATGTTCACAGAATACGTGTTACTGGTTAGTGTGACCTCTTTTGTGGCAAATAGTAAACAGAAGATAGACTTTCGTAGTGTTGGTAGCACGATTCCTTAAAGCGTGAGACGTAACTATTTGTCGTTGCATCTACGGAACTTAAAAGTTGGCGCTCAAATTATCACATACCGAAGCAATAACTCGAAAAAAAAATGAAAGAAGGATTAACGTTACAAGCTGATAGTTGATAATTTATGAACGTTTATTGTAATTCTAAAGGTTCTTCTTTTATAATAATATCTTCTACTACAAATAATTGTTCCACTGTATTATTGCCTAAAATGAATTCTCTTGCATCACTGACTACTTTGAGAACTTCACTTTTCACACGAATTTTCACGTCTTTTGGGAAGTCTTTTACAGTTTCACCTAAATTTCGAAATAACTCAACGATAGTGTTCCGTTGCGGCTGCGCTGGAAGTGCTGGGACACGTCCTGAACGTGCTGCAGCAGCCGCCGGCACCACGCCGTGCTCGAGTGCGCTGCGGCTGACGTCACAGCCGACCCGCTCCGTCGCGAGGGCGTAACCTTCGGAGGGCGCCTCGTCTTTGACTGCCAGGGTTGCGGGTGTATTTTTACATACTTTTAAAAAGGGTTTCACAAATGACATGAAGCTCTCATATTTTGATGGTTTAACTTTAAGTCCTTGTTCCACCCTTGATTTGCGAACCCTCAAATGTTGGCTATAACGGGATTTTAGAAGTTTCCATATCGCTATGCATTCTGTATCTGTAAAAATAAAACAGAAATATATTAAATATCAAAACTTATAAGCACAACTACTTACTGAAGATAATTGTAAACCGATTGTATTCTATTAAAAATTGAGTTAAAAACTGTAACCCGACTAAGGAAAAATAAAAGTGATCTAAAAAGTACGAAACAAGAAAATATTTCAGAAAGAAATCAAGACATCGGTACAAAAATAGTCACGGTAAAGAAATCAAGACATCGGTACAAAAATAGTGACGGTAAAGAAATCAAGACATCGGTACAAAAATAGTCACGGTAAAGAAATCAAGACATCGGTACAAAAATAGTCACGGTTAAGAAATCAAGACATCGGTACAAAAATAGTCACGGTAAAGAAATCATGAACGGGATGAGAGGGCTAGTTTTTGTGCTCCCACCTCTGCTCGTGTGCGTTGGGTTGGAGGAGACCGCTTGGTTCAATGAAAACTCCTTGTTGCTTGAAGACTATTTATTGGAATTATTCACAAACTTGATCTGTACAATACAATGCTAGTTGGTTATGTCGATAAAAATATATAACAAACTACCCGAGGTACTCAGAAATTAGAAAAAGATTGCTGTTTTTACGAACAAATTAAAAAAGTTATTACTAAATAAATGTTATTATAGCATAAATGAATATTTAATTGACAAATGTATAGAACTGACATGATTATATAAATTAATAAAAAAAATATATATTGATTAAAATAATAATTAAGTAATAAAATGTTACCTTAGTAGATTATACTTAGAATAAGTTAGTTGCATGTATACCTAAATAAGTCCTCTTCCTTCAAACTTTTCTTTTGCTGTGCCCGACAGGGTCCACGATTGTTTCAGCAAATATTTACTTACCACCTAAGCATATACATTGTGGAATGCAATAAATGATTGAGTATTGAGTATGCTTGGATGCTGAAAAATGATCTGAACTGAACATTTGATAAAACTGAACATTAAATCGTTTTTTTTTTTTTTTTCCTAACAATGGCATCTCGTAGTTGGCCAAGAGTGGCCGTGACTACTTAACCGGTCAATCCTGTGGCTGCCTTAAGCTAACTCAAAGCCTCCAGCCAGGGGCGTGTTACTTACAATACTAAGTGACTGCGCGCTAAGGGCACCCCCTGTGGGGTACGAACCTCGGCTTAGGGCGTCACTGGGGGGACAGCTAGTTGGGACAGGCTGGATCAAACTTGGATAATTATTATTGTCTGGGGAATTTAAAGCTACAGGCTCAGCTTCGGCGCGGGCTGGCGCTTCTTCGAGCAAGGGACGGGGGGAGCAAGGGACGGGGGGAACATTAAATCGCTTTTTTTTTTTTTTTCCTAACTATGGCATCTCGTAGTTGGCCAAGAGTGGCCGTGACTACTTAACCGGTCAATCCTGTGGCTGTCTTAAGCTAACTCAAAGCCTCCAGCCAGGGGCGTGTTACTTACAATACTAAGTGACTGCGCGCTAAGGGCACCCCCTGTGGGGTACGAACCTCGGCTTAGGGCGTCACTGGGGGGACAGCTAGTTGGGACAGGCTGGATCAAACTTGGATAATTATTATTGTCTGGGGAATTTAAAGCTACAGGCTCAGCTTCGGCGCGGGCTGGCGCTTCTTCGAGCAAGGGTCGGGGGGAATTATTAACTCGGGGTTTTCGCGCTGGACCTCGGCGGCGGGGTCGGAATGTCGGTTTTTTGTATTTGTATACTGTACTAGAAGCCCTATTGCTTTCCTGGAGGAGAGTAATAGGGTCGTCTGGGTCTAACAGTGTATGCCTCGGACGGCGAACTTTACTTATGTTGGAGGGGGTATAATTTGTGGCCTTGACAACTAGGGGGTTGCGATGTTTGGCGGCGGTATCAAAGAAACGCTTGGAGTTACGTTTCATGAATTGGAGGATGGTGGGGATTTTGAGATCGAGATGGAGGATCTCGTTCCGGACATAGAAAGGGGATCCCGTGATCATTCGGGGGGCACGGTTCTGGAGGGTCTGCATCCTATGGATGTGGTGGGGTTTTGCGTGAGCAAAGACTGCACAGGCGTACGTCATAATAGGGCGTATGCACGCCGTGTAAATGCACAACTTGCACTTTAGTGACAACTTGCTTTTTGCATTCATTATCGAGTGGAGTCTACCGAGAGCGAAAGCGGCGCGCGAACGAACCTTCTTTATGTGCTCTGCGAAGGTGAGGTGCTCATCGAGAATCACACCTAGATATTTGGCTCGCTTCTCCCAAGGGATAGGCTTACCGAACATGGAGATTGGTCGGGGGGGGGGGGGGGGGGCTATGGCGCGGTTTTGAATAAAGAACCGCTTGACTTTTGTCGGGATTCACTTCAATTCTCCACTTCCTGAACCAGTCGCCAAGTTTGTTGACCGCTCTTTGGAGAGTGAGAGAAATCGAGGCTTGTTTAGTGCCTGAGCAGTAAATGGCCGTGTCGTCTGCGAACAGAGCCAACTGTGCCTTTTTGCTCCTGGGTATGTCGCTGGTGAACAGCGTGAAGATGAGGGGGGCAAGCACAGAGCCCTGGGGGACGCCTGCGCGGATAGGGTGGGGGGAGGATAGTGCTCCTTCGATGCGATAGCGGAAGGTGCGGTTCGACAAGAAGTCTCGTAAGATGAGTACGAGACGGTCCGGCACACCGAGTTGGTAGAGCTTATATAATAAGCCGTTGTGCCAGACTCTGTCGAACGCTTTCGCTATGTCGAAGTATATAACACCCGTCATCATGCCACGCTGGAAGCCAGCGCTTATGTGTTCGATGATGCGGTGGGCCTGATGCACACAAGAGTGCTGGGTTCGAAAACCAAACTGTTCGTTTGGGATGAGGCCTTTTGTTTCGGCATAGTCTCTGAGACGCTTATAAATAAGTTTCTCATAGACTTTGCCGAGGACATTGAGCAGACTGATGGGGCGGTAGCTCGAGGGCTCAGATTTGGGCTTTCCAGGCTTGGGGATGCCGATGACAGTGGCCTTTTTCCATGCATCTGGGAAGATGTTATTGCTCATGGCACCATTGAAGATGGTGGTCAGTAGCACTATGAGGTGGGCAGGGAATAGTTGTATTACCCTGTTTGTGATACCGTCTGAGCCGGGAGCTTTACGGGGCTTTAAACCCTTGATGATATCGTGCACTTCGTCTGGAGTGACGGGAGGCAGAGGATAGTCAGGGTTTTCAACGGGGGGAAGGGAGGCTCTACGTTCGACTTCAGCGTCGACTTTTGACAAGTGAGCTTGGTCTACTGGTTGAGAGCTGGGAGAGCATTGAGCCTCGAGGCTGTTGGCTAGGCATTCAGCCTTGTCTGCATCGTCGAAAGCGATGGTCTTGTCAGGGCGGTGTAGGGGGGGCATGGAGACTACTTCTTTGGACTTTAGTTTCCTTTGGAGTTCCCAGAAGGCCTGATGAGTGGGCTCTAGGTCGCTTAGCATCCTGTCCCAGCCAGCGGTACGCAGCTCCGCTAGGCGTGTCTTTACAGCTCGCTGTAAATGGCGCATATAGGCTTTGTTCGCAAGGCAGGGGAAGTTGCTGTATGCACGGACAGCCGCGTTCTTCTCGCGCAACAGTTCACGCACATCGTCCGGCAATCTCCAGCGACGGTCATCGTCCGCTGGAGTTACCTTTGAACAGTCGTTCAGGACTGATTGTACGTGCTCAGTGAGCGAGTCGATCGCGGCCGTCGTGTCCGCGACAGAGTCGAACTGATCAGGGATGGAGTCCAAGTGATGGGAAGAAGTGGATTTCAGGCTTTTGCTTACTTTCCTCCAATCTGTGACTATTTTGGTGAGAGGGGGTTGAGTGGGGTCATGGAGACCGACACGGGGGGCCAGTTTCATGACCACTGGTCGGTGGTCAGAGGAGAGCTCTTGTACCGCCTCTATAGAATCCAACCGTAGGTTGATATTCTTCAGAAGCGCTATGTCGAGGACGTCGGCGGTATGGTTGGGGTCGTGGGGAAAATGGGTTGGAGTCATCGGGGCGATGACATCGAAATTTAGTATGGGGCAGAGACCGAACAGTTGTCTTCCTCTGGCTGAGGTGGTGTTGCTGTTCCAGGCAGGGTGTTTGGCGTTGAGGTCGCCCGCTATGATAACGGAATCACTCAGGCCGAAGAGGGCAGAGAGGTCGTCAGAAATCGACTGGGGATTTTCTGACGAGGTTTGGGGGGGAACATAGGCCGATACTAGGGTGATCGGTTGGTGGCCTGACATGCCTAGCCGGCATACAGACACTTCTAATTTGGATAGGGGGGGAGGGTCCATAGGGATGCAGTGAAGAACCTTTCTATAGTATATGAGGGTGCCACCCTTGTGACACCGAGACCTGTCGTTGCGAACTACGCAGTAGTTAGCAATTGACGGGTTACGGACGTTGGGCTTGAGGAAGGATTCCTGTATAAGGAGAATATCAATTTGATGATCACGGAGGAACTCGGCGATCTCATCGCGTTGTCCGCGAATGCCGTTGGCATTGAAGTAGCCTAATTTAAGGGATCGGGGCTTAGTTCTCCCTTTGGCTTCTTTATCCATAGTGGGGGTTGGGAAGGTTGGCGAAGGAGGATAAGGCTTGCGTGATCTCGGGATACGCATTGTAGATCTCCAGAATCTGGAGAAGGTTGCCGGCATTTCTGGCAGCAACTAATTCGTTTGCCATTTTCCTGGCGCGTAGGGTGAGGAAGGCCGTGAAGGTGCCCGAAATAATGTTGAAGGGGTCGAGGGGGTTAGGGCCAACCGTAGTCGGTGAGTGGGGGGGTGCAGTACCGGCTGCAGGGGCGGTTTTAGGCGCTTGCACCGGTCTCGGGGGGAGGGCGGGGGCGGGCGCGGCGGCACGGTTGCGGGGGTCCATCAGCGCTGGGATGGATGGAGGTGGGGGGCTGGTTTTGGCCAGGGCCGGGAAAGCCCTTTGATGGTTAAGGGCCGTCCAGGGGCTAGGCCTTTGAGGGCTTAGCCGTTCTGGCATTTGGGTCGAAGGGGCGGGGGGCCCGTTGAGGGGGGCTTCCCTTTGCTGGCGGGCGACTGCGCGCTTGGCCAGTTTGGGGGATAATTTCGGGGCTTTAGGGCAGCCCCGGTAATTTGCCGGGTGTCCTGACTCACCACATAGCACACAGCTAGGTGGCTCGGTGCAGAGGGTACGGTCTTTAGGACGGGGGCAGTCAGAAGTGCCGTGCTCGCCCAGGCACTTGACGCACCTGGGTTTGGCGTGGCAGTTCTTCTGCGCGTGGCCGTATAGCTGGCATCGGTGGCATTGACCGATGAAGCCATATTTATTGGGCTTCTGGATCTCAAAGCCCATGAGGTGGCATATGGTTTTTACACCGAAAATAGGGTGATGCCCTTCAGTTGGGGGACAGACGACAAGGACCATGTCGAATGCTTGACCGCCTCTGGCGCGGTGCATTCGGTGGACCTCCGAAACTGGGATATTTTGGGCCTCTAAGTCGGCCTTGATGGCGTCAGTAGGGATTTCCTTTGGAATCCTACGAATTACCACTCGGGTCTGGCGCTCCTCGGGAAGAGTGTAGGTGTGGAAGGACACACCTCTCGCCCGAAGGAGCCTAGTGAGCTCCCTATAGTCCTTGGACGTAGGGATGCTCACTTTGATACCCTGCTGGGTGGAGCGGGCGTTGGTGAAGCCGATCTTTTGCTCGGTGCACCATTGGGACACATCTGTCCACTTTGCCTTGTCCTGAATGAACACAGGCGGGGGGGGGGGTGCCAGCTTCTTGGGGGCAGAAGAAGCAGGAGTCAGGGCGGGGGGGGCATCCTGCGAGGAGGATGTGAGGGCGCTATTTTTTGCCGCGGAGGCAGGGGTAGAAGATTCAGGCTTACCGGCCTGGGAAGGACTGGCTGAGATGGGTGCCGTGGGGACAGAGGCAGAGGAGGAGGTGGAGGCAGGGGCGGCGGGGATGGCTGCCGCCAGAGGCTTTTTGGCCTTGCCGGCCTTCAAGCGCTCTTCTTCCTCTTCCCTCCCTTTCCGACGACTTGATAGTCGTCTGAGGAGGAGGAAGTGAGCGAGATGGCGTCCTCTGATTCGGAGTCCGAAGGAGGGGTGGAGGTGTCCATCACCTCGGGCTGGGGGGAGACTACGGACGGCATCGAAACCGCCGTAGGAAGGGTGCCCCTGTCTGCTACAGGGGGGGAAAGCGGGCTCTCTAGAGCCTCGCTATGGTCTAGGTGGCGACTACGCCAAGCCTTCCCGTATTTCAACAAGAGATTAAATCGCTAAAAATGCTCTACTATCGTACTATTTTACATAGGCGCAAGTAGCGGCTGGGGTAATCTATTACACAGTTCAATATACCAATCACAGCCCTACTTGCTTGCGCCCCACTCTCGATCCGAGCGGTTTGCTTCCAAACCGGTTCGATCTGGTTCTGACTCGTCGAGAATGGAGCGCGATTGTACTTACTAAGAACTTATGACTAGAAACTTATACACTATTATCTACACTATTTACAAGTCCATATGAATAGGCCGTTCTTCATTCATACGGGTGTGGGCGTCCTGCACAAATCAAGACATCGGTACAAAAATAGTCACGGTAAAGCCGTCGTCGCATGCCATTATAATTTTGTAGGTGTTCCTGGCACCACATGGTAGATACACAGGCATGCGACCTTAAAAAAATGTAATTTAAAAAAATTAAATCGAAGTCGGTGTCGGTGGTGAGACCTGTATTCTGTTTTTTGCCACCGACTTCCGAAATTACAACTACATATTTCATAATTTTGAGTTAAAATCTTTTTGAAGTCGATTTTTTTTTAATTACTTTTTTATTTCGTAATTTTTGGTTTTAAGTAATAACTGGAATTTTTGTTTGGAATAAGAAGTTAATAGTTCTAATGTAAATATTCCGCTAGAATTTGACCAAGGTTTTGAGATGCTTTTCCTTTGACACCACAGTTGAATACCGACTACAGGCGGCAAAAAATAGCAATAAACTACCGTTTTACAAGCTTTTACGATTGTTTACATAAAAATAAAAAGATTGTTATTCCAGATTCATGAAGTTTTAACTAATTCCTTAATTTTGACGAAACACATGTTTTATGACTTAATCCATCGGGTACTTAATTGATGCAATGGTGTGGTTTTATTGATAATATTTGATGGTTTTAACTTTTTAAGACCCTGTTTAGTCCAACTGGAGCATTGGCACGTGAAAGTTGTTGTATTAACTTTGTCCGTATTCGAAAGATATCGACGACTCCTTTGACCTTATTTTTTCTTCTGTAAATAGCAAAACGCAAGCAAATCACACCCGAACAGAGAAGCGGTATTTGCACTCTACGTGAGGAAGGATATAGTGATCGTCAAATCGCAGAAAGGCTCGGAATCTCTCGTTAAGGTGTCCACTATACCCTTGTTAGAAAACGAGAAACTGGGAAAAATGAAGATAGAAAGAGATCTGGTAGGCCCAAATCCACAACAAGGCAAGAAGACAACTTCATCGGGATTCACTCTAAACGGAATCGACGCCTGCACTACAAATCACCGCAGCTCTGAATGACACGCGACAAACACCCGTTTCAAAAACAACTGTTAAAATACGTTTATTGTCTGCGGGACTAAGAGGATGTGTTGCAGCTAAAAAACCAAAAGTAACAATTCGACATAAGAAAAATAGACTAGAATGGGCAAAAGCGCACCAGAACTGGACAATAGAGCAATGGGAAAATGTCCTTTGGAGTGACGAATCAAAGTTTCAGATTTCCGGATCCAGTAGACGTATGTTTGTACGCCGGTCAAAAGAAGAGAGGGCTTCAGAGGCATGTACTGAGCCTACTATCAAACATGGTGGAGGTAATGTCATAGTTTGGGGGTGTTTTGGCAACAATAAACCCGGAAATCTTGTGAGATAACCGGAAAACTAAACAAGGAAGGTTACTTGAAAATTCTCCAAAATTCCGCCGTACCCAGTGGACTAAATCTAATTGGTCCTGGATTCATTTACCAACAGGATAATGATCCTAAGCATTCTTCTAAACTGTGCCAGACCTTTTTGAACAAGAAAAAGGATGAAAAAATCTTAAACATCATGCAATGGCCCTCTCAATCACCTGATCTTTCTCCCATTGAGCTTGTTTGGGATGAAACCGATAGAAGGGTGAAAAATCGTTCTCCTACGAGCTCAGAACATTTGTGGAAGCTATTAGAGAGCGAATGGAACAAATTAGATGAAGATTATTTTAATACATTAATTAATAGATAGAATGCCTAGAATATGGAAGGAAAAAGGAAAAAGGAAGACACTGATGAAGGCTAAAATTTAATTTAATTTTATATTGTATGTAAAATTTTTTTCAATTTTTTCAATTTTTTCTATTTAATTTTATTATTATTTTCTATTTCTATTTTTTTTCTATTTAAAAATTTTTTTCAATTTTCAATCCGTGTCGGTCCCGGAGAAAGAATAGACCACCCCATCTCATCCCATGGGTGTCGTAGGAGGCGACTAAGGGAGCTCAAGACCCAGTGCATACCATAAAGCACTTTGGGTCACCCGCGCGATGGCGGGTAAACCATCAACAATCGCATTCCCAAGGAGGGTTGGTGTCAGGCTGGCGGCCGACTGTAAAACTGTGCCAAAACCCTAAGCAACATGTGTGGAAATGATATGATGCGCGATAGGACTAGGGCGTACCCCACAGGCGACGCGCAGGCGCAGCACCCGGCTCCTGCGGGAAGTGGACAAGGGTTGTTGCACCACCTCGGGCGGGGGCAACGTAAGAAGCGAGCCCGGGAAGTGAGACTGAGGTATGCAAGTTGGAATGTTGGGACGATGACTGGAAGAGCCAGAGAATTATCGGACGTATTAAAAAGAAGACGAATAAATGTGGCGTGTCTGCAAGAAACAAAATGGAAAGGAACGAAAGCGAGGGAAATTGGTGAAGGATACAAGTTTTTCTACTGTGGAAGTAACGGGAAAAGAAATGGCGTGGGAATAGTATTAGATAGTAATTTGAAAGGAGGTGTGATGGAGGTAAAAAGAATTAATGATAGATTGATAGTTGTAAAAGTGATGTTAGAAAACGTAATACTAAATGTAATTAGCGTATACGCACCGCAGGTAGGATGTGATGAAAGCGTGAAAGAGAAGTTTTGGGAGGACTTTGACACAGTTTTGATGAACATCCCGGTGCATGAGGAATTGATAGTTGGAGGTGATTTTAATGGACATGTGGGAAGAATGAAAGGGGTTTATGGAAGAGTGCATGGAGGGTGGGGATTTGGTAACCAAAATAATGAGGGAGAGACACTGCTGCAATCCGCTTCCGCACTTGACCTGGCAGTAGCCAACACCTGGTTTCAGAAGAACGACGGACACCTAATTACGTACAAAAGTGGCAATCACAAGACGCAAATTGATTATTTTCTAGTACGACGCAACAACTTAAAGTACATCAAAGACTGCAAAGTACTACCGGGAGAAGATTTAGTCTCACAGCATAGACTCCTAATTATGGAAATGGTCTTAAAAATAAAGCTCAATCAAAACAAAGAGCGACCTCCCCCTAAAATAAAATGGCATATGCTGGAGAAGAATGATTGTGCGAAGAAATTTAAAGAGCGAGTAGTTGATAAAATGACAGATATGGGGGACATGCATGATCGAAGTGTAAATGAATGTTGGAGTGAAATGGCGGAGTATATTAGGAGTGAAGCGAAAGATATTTTGGGAGAGACTAAAGGAAAGGGTACGATAGATAGGGATACATGGTGGTGGTCGACAGAAATACAGAAGGTGTTGCAGGATAAGAAGAGAAAGTTCAAGGAATGGCAGAGTGTTGAAGATGAGAATGTTAGTTTGAAAACAGAAAAAAAGTGTCAGTATGATGCTCTAAAGAAAAAAGCCAAAAAAGCTGTGGCGGTAGCGAGAGCAAAAGCCCAGGACAAGCTTTATGACACACTGGATAGTCCAGCAGGCCAAAAAAACTTATACCGGCTTGCTAGAGCTAGAGCGAGAAAGATGAGGGATGTTTGTCAGATAAAATGTATAAGGAATGAAATTGGAGTAGTGCTTTCGGATGATCAGAAAATTAAGGATAGGTGGAAGGGATATTTTGAAAGACTGATGAATGAGGAGAATGACTGGAGTGGTGTGCTTGAGAATAAACAAGTAAATGAGGGGTTAGTGAGAATGATTAGTATGGATGAAGTGAGAATAGCAGTAAATGAAATGAAGAATGGTAAAGCAGTAGGTCCGGACGGAATACCAGTTGAAGTATGGAAGTTATTACGGGTACATGGATGGACGTGGTTAGCTTTATTCTTCAATAAATTGTTGCTGGAAGAAGCCATACCTGACGAATGGTGTAACAGTTCACTGGTGCCCATCTTTAAAAACAAAGGTGATGTGCTGGAGTGCAACAACTATAGAGGAATAAAACTAATATCACATAGTATGAAGGTTTGGGAAAAAGTTATTGAAAGGCGACTGAGAGAAGAGAGTGAAATTTCGCAAAACCAATTCGGTTTTATGCCTGGTCGGGGAACAACAGATGCCATCTTTGCTATCCGCCAGCTGTGCGAGAAATACAGAGGTGCGCATAAAAACCTGCACATGGTATTCATTGACCTCGAAAAGGCATACGACCGAGTGCCTCGTGAAGTTCTGTGGTGGGCCCTTAAGGAGAAATGTGTGCCAGGGAAGTATGTGCAGTTGATTCGAGCGATGTACAGTCGATGCAGTACCCAAGTCCGGTCTACAGTGGGCACTACCAGCAGCTTCAATGTGGCTGTCGGCTTGCACCAAGGGTCAGCACTCAGCCCTTACCTCTTCGTGATGATAATGGACGCTCTTACGTCGCATATCCACGAAGAGGCGCCCTGGTGTATGCTGTTCGCTGATGACATTGTGCTGGTTGCTGAGAGCGGCTTAGAGATCCAGAGCAGATTGGAGGTGTGGTGGGCAAAACTGGAGACCGCTGGCCTGAGATTAAGTCGGACCAAAACAGAATATTTGTTTTGTGATTTTGGCGGTCTCTCCAGTCCTGTGCCCATATCTCTCGCCGGAACGCCCGTACCGAGCTGCTCCGACTTCCGGTACCTCGGGTCGTTTGTCCAAGGGGATGGCGAAGTAGACCGAGACGTAGCACACCGGATCAACTCAGGATGGATGAAATGGCGACAGGTCACAGGAACAACTTGCGACCCACGGATGCCCCTCAAATTAAAGGGAAAAATTTATAAGTCCGTGATAAGGCCTGTCGTACTGTATGGATCGGAATGCTGGGCCGTGAAGAAGACGGATGAAAAAAGATTGCATGCAGCGGAGATGAGAATGTTGAGATGGATGTGTGGAGTGACGAAATTGGATAAAGTAAAAAATGAGTATATAAGGGGAAGTTTGAAAGTGGCGCCAGTGACAGAAAAGTTGAAAGGAAATCGTTTGGCTTGGTATGGACATGTGAAGAGGAGGGAAGAAACGCATGTGACTAAAAGAGTGATGAATATAAATGTTGATGGATGGAGAGGGAGAGGAAAGCCAAAGAAAAGATGGATGGATTGTGTGAGGAATGATATGAAAGAGAAGGGAGTGAATGATAGCGTGACTTTTGACAGGGGAAAATGGAAAGAGAAAACGTGTTGCGCCGACCCCAAGTAACATGGGACAAGGGCAGGAAGATGATGATGATGTAAAATTTTTGTTCTGCTTAAATTAATTTTTGTTTATATTTTAATTTTTATCAAAACATTGAAATTGAAATAACTTTGTTTTGTTTTATTTGATTTTACCTTGCTGCTTCCAAACTTTTGGACGCTAGTGTATATGTTCATAAGCTGTAAGACTTCCGAATAAAATAAAACAAATATATCTCAATTTTCACAATCGTCGTGGCCCTAATTATAATTTGGGCTTGAACTTGATGTCTGTTACGTAAACATTAGGGAATCAGTTTCAGTCGACATCATCATCACTAAAGTTGATATTAGATGCAAACAATTCTAGGTTCAACAAATTGTAGGTTTCGGTTTGTTGAAGTGGATGTTGATGGGCGGGAATCAAAATCATCAGGCGTATTGAATTGAATCGAGTTAGATTCATCTCGACTATCATAATCATCGCTTAAAAAATCGTTGATTTCCGTATCAAAATCGTTAACATTGGACAATTGGATATTTTTAGATGGATCATTTTTTTCCTTTAAATTCCAATTGTATGCCAAAGATGTGATTTGAGCTGCTCTTTCTGTAGTAAGGCGATTTCGTTTAGCACTGTGTATGAAACCATGGATGCTAAACAAGCGGTCAGTAGCCGCAGATGTGCAAGGTGCAGTCAGGATACAAAGTGCCACTTTACTTAACGGCGAGGAGCCACAAATTCCTCTCCACCACAATACAGCATTTACCTTCTGTGTAGCTCTCCATGTGAATTATTTTCCCCATATACCATCTCTCGCTCTATATTGAGCAAGATCGACCAGATAATCTAAATTCAAAAAAATTGCCAGGTTTTTAATAAAACTATTTAATAGCTAGTTATATGTAGTTAAGCATACTCTTAACCTATTATATCAATTTCTTAAGGTTCATTGCAATACATTTCTTTGGTAGTCCAACTCGCACTTGGCTACTTTTCATTTTCAGATCTCACTCCTCTCGCACAAAAAGTCCAACAAAAGCATAAAACGATGCACACTACAAGTGTATCCGACGTCATATCGTAACAGTTCCTCGCAATGCATATACTATATATTAGCTTTAATCCAATATGTTTATGTTAAAGTTTTTGTCCAGGCAAAAGGCATTTATTCGGCATTTACGGGCATTTATTCGGCGTTTATTCAATGCCCCCAATATGCCAGGGCATTAACCCATCTCTAGTCACTGACCAACGGTGCGGTGCGGGGTGCGGGGCGCGGCGGCGGCAATGTTTACCTATTATTACGGACTCAAATCTACATCATGTTGAAAAATAAGAAAATAAAAAATAATTTCCTGTGGCTAAAGTATTCGTTGGATTTGATTGATTTTTGTATACCTACGGGTAAAGAACATGATTCTCTTTACGTGGTTTATAGGAATGTCAATCGTCCTGTTCCATCTTGTATACAGTATGGGGACCACATATGTGCAATAAATTATAGGACATACTTGTTATCGCCTTTTCTGATGATATTAAAAAAAAATACGAAATCAGTCCAGTAATTAGGTCAAAAAGTATAGTTTTAATTTTGAGCAAACTTGAACACTGTAGAATTGGATCACTAAGTCAATGATTCAATGAACTTGAATCCTTGGACATGTGCGCAAACAAAAAAAAACATGTTCGGCGAACAATGGATTGGCCGCTGTGGTGCACCGCAGGTGGCCAGCTCGGTTGTCTAAACAGAGTGTTTACTTTTACTGAATTTATTTTAATATTTATTTTGTTTGAAAATGTAACTTTTTTAATTTACGGTTTTTAATTTAATATTTAATTTTGCTATACTTCTGTGGACTAGTATTACTTACGGTTTCATTTATTACATATATGTGGGCTCCGTGCTGTATAGCTGTACTTGTTGTCTTCCCATGAGTGGCATTACATATATGTGGGCTCCGTGCTGTAACTGTATAGCTGTACTTGTTGTCTTCCCATGAGTGGCATTACATATATGTGGGCTCCGTGCTGTAACTGTATAGCTGTACTTGTTGTCTTCCCATGAGTGGCATTACATATATGTGGGCTCCGTACTGTATAGCTGTACTTGTTGTCTTCCCATGAGTGGCATTACATATATGTGGGCTCCGTACTGTAACTGTATAGCTGTACTTGTTGTCTTCCCATGAGTGGCATTACATATATGTGGGCTCCGTACTGTATAGCTGTACTTGTTGTCTTCCCATGAGTGGCATTACATATATGTGGGCTCCGTACTGTAACTGTATAGCTGTACTTGTTGTCTTCCCATGAGTGGCATTACATATATGTGGGCTCCGTACTGTATAGCTGTACTTGTTGTCTTCCCATGAGTGGCATTACATATATGTGGGCTCCGTGCTGTAACTGTATAGCTGTACTTGTTGTCTTCCCATGAGTGGCATTACATATATGTGGGCTCCGTACTGTAACTGTATAGCTGTACTTGTTGTCTTCCCATGAGTGGCATTACATATATGTGGGCTCCGTACTGTAACTGTATAGCTGTACTTGTTGTCTTCCCATGAGTGGCATTACATATATGTGGGCTCCGTACTGTAACTGTATAGCTGTACTTGTTGTCTTCCCATGAGTGGCATTACATATATGTGGGCTCCGTACTGTAACTGTATAGCTGTACTTGTTGTCTTCCCATGAGTGGCATTACATATATGTGGGCTCCGTACTGTATAGCTGTACTTGTTGTCTTCCCATGAGTGGCATTACATATATGTGGGCTCCGTACTGTATAGCTGTACTTGTTGTCTTCCCATGAGTGGCATTACATATATGTGGGCTCCGTACTGTAACTGTATAGCTGTACTTGTTGTCTTCCCATGAGTGGCATTACATATATGTGGGCTCCGTACTGTAACTGTATAGCTGTACTTGTTGTCTTCCCATGAGTGGCATTACATATATGTGGGCTCCGTACTGTAACTGTATAGCTGTACTTGTTGTCTTCCTATGAGTGGCATTACATATATGTGGGCTCCGTACTGTATAGCTGTACTTGTTGTCTTCCCATGAGTGGCATTACATATATGTGGGCTCCGTACTGTATAGCTGTACTTGTTGTCTTCCCATGAGTGGCATTACATATATGTGGGCTCCGTACTGTAACTGTATAGCTGTACTTGTTGTCTTCCCATGAGTGGCATTACATATATGTGG
This sequence comes from Fissipunctia ypsillon, assembly GCA_947568875.1. Taxonomy (NCBI): domain Eukaryota; kingdom Metazoa; phylum Arthropoda; class Insecta; order Lepidoptera; family Noctuidae; genus Fissipunctia; species Fissipunctia ypsillon. Next base: position 160,088 of record OX387661.1, read on the forward strand.
GCTCCGTACTGTATAGCTGTACTTGTTGTCTTCCCATGAGTGGCATTACATATATGTGGGCTCCGTACTGTATAGCTGTACTTGTTGTCTTCCCATGAGTGGCATTACATATATGTGGGCTCCGTACTGTATAGCTGTACTTGTTGTCTTCCCATGAGTGGCATTACATATATGTGGGCTCCGTACTGTAACTGTATAGCTGTACTTGTTGTCTTCCTATGAGTGGCATTACATATATGTGGGCTCCGTGCTGTAACTGTATAGCTGTACTTGTTGTCTTCCCATGAGTGGCATTACATATATGTGGGCTCCGTGCTGTAACTGTATAGCTGTACTTGTTGTCTTCCCATGAGTGGCATTACATATATGTGGGCTCCGTACTGTAACTGTATAGTTGTACTTGTTGTCTTCCTATGAGTGGCATTACATATATGTGGGCTCCGTGCTGTAACTGTATAGCTGTACTTGTTGTCTTCCCATGAGTGGCATTACATATATGTGGGCTCCGTACTGTATAGCTGTACTTGTTGTCTTCCTATGAGTGGCATTACATATATGTGGGCTCCGTACTGTATAGCTGTACTTGTTGTCTTCCCATGAGTGGCATTACATATATGTGGGCTCCGTACTGTAACTGTATAGCTGTACTTGTTGTCTTCCCATGAGTGGCATTACATATATGTGGGCTCCGTGCTGTAACTGTATAGCTGTACTTGTTGTCTTCCCATGAGTGGCATTACATATATGTGGGCTCCGTACTGTAACTGTATAGCTGTACTTGTTGTCTTCCCATGAGTGGCATTACATATATGTGGGCTCCGTGCTGTAACTGTATAGCTGTACTTGTTGTCTTCCCATGAGTGGCATTACATATATGTGGGCTCCGTACTGTAACTGTATAGCTGTACTTGTTGTCTTCCCATGAGTGGCATTACATATATGTGGGCTCCGTACTGTAACTGTATAGCTGTACTTGTTGTCTTCCCATGAGTGGCATTACAAGTCGTTACTATTTGTTAGGATTTGATTAACTGCGCGTTGGTATCATTGTAATCATGCTTTATATTGTATATAGATACTAATAGTACAGCCGCGCTTTACGTAGTGCAGGCTCACTTCTGCTTGTTTTTAGCAATTTAAACATATTTATTTACTTAGACAATATGATATATGTACAAATTTGTAATGTGCTCGTCAAGCAAGACCTTTCTTTTGATTTCTTTTGAACATGTTATGATTATCTCAATTAAATTTTTCCCGAGCGAGGTCAGAAATTTATATGTAAAGTCCACTATATTAAATTTAGGGAGAATTTATGTAGCCTATGTCACCCGGACCATTGTTACGAATCTATTGATACTTCATTCATCAAAATCCGTTCAGTAGTTTAGGCGCTACGGTGGGAACACACGTAAATACAAACATACATAGACTGCTAAAATCATAACCCTTCCTTTTGGCTTTGCCGTAGTCGGGTAAAAATGTAAAGTTAAAGAACAGACAATAAAAATGTAAAGTTAAAGAACAGACAATAAAAATGTAAAGTTAAAGAACAGACAATAAAAATGTAAAGTTAAAGAACAGACAATAAAAATGTAAAGTTAAAGAACAGACAATAAAAATGTAAAGTTAAAGAACAGACAATAAAAATGTAAAGTTAAAGAACAGACAATAAAAATGTAAAGTTAAAGAACAGACAATAAAAATGTAAAGTTAAAGAACAGACAATAAAAATGTAAAGTTAAAGAACAGACAATAAAAATGTAAAGTTAAAGAACAGACAATAAAAATGTAAAGTTAAAGAACAGACAATAAAAATGTAAAGTTAAAGAACAGACAATAAAAATGTAAAGTTAAAGAACAGACAATAAAAATTAAACTTTTTAGAAAATCTTTAACATTTTTTGGTGAATGTAACGGATACTGATAAAGATTTGAATACGAGGATCGTTAAAGTACTGAGGTACTGAGGTAGGTACTGAGGTACTGAGGTACTAAGGTACTGACGTACTGAGGTACGTATTGAGGTACTGAGGTACTGAGGTACGTACTGAGGTACTGAGGTAGCAATGGCGTGCATAAATATGAAAATTAGGGCAAGCCGACGATGTTTTACGATTAAAAAAACGGGCAACTGACTGGCTTTTTTTCTTGTGTTGTTCATGGTTGTTAGTAGTACGAAAACCTTTACAATACGAAGACTACATTTTTTTTTAATGATAGGCTTACGTTTGTTGTTGTAAATTATGCTTTTATTAAGGCAAGCCTGGCTTTTTGGCTTCTATGAAGCTACCGCCACTGTCAGGTAGGTACTGAGGTACTGAGGTAGGTACTGAGGTACTGAGGTACTGAGGCTGTGATTGAGGCATGATTGACGGATATTAGCTGCCGTCTTAGTATGTAATGTACGCCTTATGAAAGTACCTGGTCGCAGCATCCTCCTGCTGATGTCCTGCCAGGCGTAGCGCCTCTGCGCCTTGTCGCTGAAGTGCGCGTAGTACGTGTTGTACAGCACCGGGTGCCCGCGCACTAGCGCGGCCAGCCGTTCCTTATCACCTGCGGCAACTGCAAACATATATACGTACAATGAAGCAATTCCTGAGGAATTCGAGCGCTAAACTGGATGGGACGCGTCAGACTGTGTACCTCAGAAGTGTACAAACATATATACGTACAATGAAGCAATTCCTGAGGAATTCGAGCGCTAAACTGGATGGGACGCGTCAGACTGTGTACCTCAGAAGTGTACAAACATACATACGTACAATGAAGCAATTCCTGAGGAATTCGAGCGCTAAACTGGATGGGACGCGTCAGACTGTGTACCTCAGAAGTGTACAAACATATATACGTACAATGAAGCAATTCCTGAGGAATTCGAGCGCTAAACTGGATGGGACGCGTCAGACTGTGTACCTCAGAAGTGTACAAACATACATACGTACAATGAAGTAATTCCTGAGGAATTCGAGCGCTAAACTGGATGGGACGCGTCAGACTGTGTACCTCAGAAGTGTACAAACATATATACGTACAATGAAGCAATTCCTGAGGAATTCGAGCGCTAAACTGGATGGGACGCGTCAGACTGTGTACCTCAGAAGTGTACAAACATATATACGTACAATGAAGCAATTCCTGAGGAATTCGAGCGCTAAACTGGATGGGACGCGTCAGACTGTGTACCTCAGAAGTGTACAAACATATATACGTACAATGAAGCAATTCCTGAGGAATTCGAGCGCTAAACTGGATGGGACGCGTCAGACTGTGTACCTCAGAAGTGTACAAACATATATACGTACAATGAAGCAATTCCTGAGGAATTCGAGCGCTAAACTGGATGGGACGCGTCAGACTGTGTACCTCAGAAGTATACAAACATATATACGTACAATGAAGCAATTCCTGAGGAATTCGAGCGCTAAACTGGATGGGACGCGTCAGACTGTGTACCTCAGAAGTCTGCAAACATATATACGTACAATGAAGCAATTCCTGAGGAATTCGAGCGCTAAACTGGATGGGACGCGTCAGACTGTGTACCTCAGAAGTGTACAAACATATATACGTACAATGAAGCAATTCCTGAGGAATTCGAGCGCTAAACTGGATGGGACGCGTCAGACTGTGTACCTCAGAAGTGTACAAACATATATACGTACAATGAAGCAATTCCTGAGGAATTCGAGCGCTAAACTGGATGGGACGCGTCAGACTGTGTACCTCAGAAGTCTACAAACATATATACGTACAATGAAGCAATTCCTGAGGAATTCGAGCGCTAAACTGGATGGGACGCGTCAGACTGTGTACCTCAGAAGTCTACAAACATATATACGTACAATGAAGCAATTCCTGAGGAATTCGAGCGCTAAACTGGATGGGACGCGTCAGACTGTGTACCTCAGAAGTCTGCAAACATATATACGTACAATGAAGCAATTCCTGAGGAATTCGAGCGCTAAACTGGATGGGACGCGTCAGACTGTGTACCTCAGAAGTCTACAAACATATATACGTACAATGAAGCAATTCCTGAGGAATTCGAGCGCTAAACTGGATGGGACGCGTCAGACTGTGTACCTCAGAAGTCTACAAACAACTGTGCCGTGTTCTCAAATAAATATCGGCGCGAATATCATATTATATTTTATGGGTAGCCGTGAGCTCCACTTTGCCAGCGACTTCGTCCGCGTGACAGTGGCGGTACCTTCATAGAAGCCAAAAAGCCGGGCTTGCCCTAATAAAATCATAATTTACAACAACAAACGTATGCATAACTATAAAAAATATATTAAAAAAAAAACCAAGCCAATGAACTCGAACTCAAACATTCATGTCATAGGAATACTAAAATTTCGAATTCCGCGTAATCTGCCGCGCGCACTAGGCTAGACTTACGATACACTACACGCCAATGTCGCTCTTAAGGCCTCTTGTACACACACGGTTTTTCGCCGTGAAAATCTTCGGTTAATTCGCCGTGTGTAGGCACGATCGTCAGTGTTGTATGGATCGCTATGGAAGCTTGTAGACGTGCACGGCGCCACGGCACGGCGCCACGGCACGGCGCCGCCGCCCTGTGCGCCGCCGTGCACTTGTTATTTGCGCCGACTTTTATTTGCTATATTTTTTACTTGGGACATAATATTATGAACGTGCCTTATATGTTTACGATTATTATTCTAGTGTTATATTTGACTTATCATGGCTCCTATTAGTTTGTTTTACCAAAACGTTCGGGGGCTACGGACAAAAACATCTGTTTTCTATAGGAATGTTTGTATTAATTCGTTTGATGTCATTTGTCTTACAGAGACCTGGCTTATAGATGGTATATCTGATAGTGAATTGTTTGATGACAGATATTTTGTATGGAGAGGGATCGTAATTACTCTCTCACTAACCAAACTATGGAAGGAGGGGTCTTATTGGCCATACGTCGGGAACTTGTTGCCGACGTCCGCAACGAATGGTGCTCGTCCGCAGAGGATCTGTGGGTCACCATAGCCAATCGAAACCCAAAGTTACTTCTAAAATGCATGTTTGTGTGGTTTATATACAGGCTGACTTTGAAAATATGCGACAAACTTTAAGGAGGTGTTTTACCCACCAAGATGAACAACTTTTACTATGGGACCAACTTAAAATTCGCAAAAAAAAATTCGACCTTCCCATATAAAAGTACATACCCGATCGAGCCATTTGTTATAAGAAGGTGGAATTTTTTTTTGCGAAGTCTAAGTTGGTCCCATAGTAAAAGTTGTTCATATTGATGGGTAGAACTCCCCCTTAAATTTTGTCGCATGTTTTCAAAGTCACCCTGTATAATCAGCAGTCTGGCAACTCTTTGACGGTACAACTACACAACTTCGCTAGTAATTTAGCTGACATTGTTTTAAAAAATCCAGCAGATATGTTCTTGATTCTTGGTGATTTTAATCAGCCAAATATTGAGTGGCACGCGGCGATAGATGGTGATTATCTGTGCCCTAGTAACTTGCACCTGCACGGGCCCGTCCAGACCTCCTTTTGTGATACTCTTACCGCTTGCAATTTGTTACAGTACAATTCTCATCGTAATGGCAATGACAGGATTCTTGACCTCGTATTATCAAATAACGATGTTACTGTCACTTGTTTGGAAGAAATGCGTCCCTTTTTTTCTGACATTATGACCTTATTGTTTACTAATCTTTTAATACAATCATTGCAAACTATAGTTTTGTATAAATTAGAAGCATCTTTTCAATTTTGTAAATGTGAGTACCATGGAGCGGTTTTATGTTATGATGTAGGTATGTTGACTTGAAAGAGTATGGCAGTTGAGAGTATGTCATGCTCACTTAAATGTCTCGCTGATGGTGGCGCGTGTGTTGGATCATTCGGTTCCCTACAAAATGGTTGAGCTGGATGGTGCTGATCCACGCGTCATGTTCGTGAACGGGCGCCGTCAGTGGAGACTGGTCATCTCTTAGCTGCCAGGGCTTATTTTTAATATTATATTTTGAATTGTTTTTAATTATCTATTTTTTACATTGTTCTCACATATAGAAGCAACAAGAACAATGTACCCAGGATTTTGTAACAATTTTGATTTAAAGGAGTGTCCATGGAGTTTCTTGCCCATTCTTCTCCATAGAGATCTACGTTTTGGAATGGGCGACTAGCTTCAATTTTCTGACTAACTGACGACTCTTTAACAATTCAAAAGTGCCTGTAATTGGTTTAATTGAAATAAATGCTTTGAGTTGAGTTGAGAGTAGACTTGCTGCCTGGATCCTTTAGTGGAGGAGGACCTACACCATAAGGCATTCTGTATCACTGCTGATTTTTTTTCAACTGCATCAGCTGCATTCTCGGCCAAGAGTCAAGTTCCTGTATGCTCTTGCGAATTATGATGCCATAATTGAAGAAATGGTGGCTAAGGACTGGTCATTAGAGCTAAACTGTAGGACTCTCGAAGAAGCTGTCAATTTCTTTTACGACACTATTTACTTGCTTCAAAATAAGTATATACCTACTAAAATTATTGTTCCGCGGGGCAAGTATCCTCCTTGGTACAAAGGTCCTCTTATTAAAATAATTAGGGAAAAGGCTAAATTTCACTCCAGGTTTAAAAGGTATGGAAATCTTTCCGATCATCAATCTTTTGTAACTTTACGTCAGCGGGTTAAAGATCTGGAGAAGGAAATGTTTGGTAATTACATAGCAAATATTGAATCGGCCATTTCTAAAAATCCAAGGGCTTTCTGGCGATATGTAAAATCCAAACAACAAACTAACTGTTACCCGTCTGTTGTTTACTATGGTCAAGTTTCATCTAGCAGTGGCGAGGACATTTGTAATATGTTCGGTGACTATTTCTTTTCTAATTTCCAAGAACGGAGCGACGGCGATTTGAACACTGTAGTAATGGAGGATCCTGATATTCAGACTGCTGGTTGTGTATCAGATATAAGCTATATCGATATACGGGAGGAGGAAGTGTTTCGGTTGCTCAAACAAGTGGATCTAAATAAAACAGCGGGCCCTGATGACATCTCGCCAATTTTTATATCTAAATGTGCCAGGTGCCTATCTCGTCCGTTGACAATATTATTTAAACGGTTATTTGAATTAGGAGTAGTGCCTATCATCTGGAAGTCGGCGTATATAACGCCGATTCATAAGAAAGGAGCTAAGGGCAATATAGGCAACTACTGACCAATTTCCAAACTTTGTGTGTTTGCTAAAATTATGGAGAAAATTGTGCATAGACAACTTTCTTCTGCACTTAAATTAAGTTTCTGTGAACATCAACATGGGTTTTTAAAAGGTCGCTCGACCACATCCAATCTCGTGGTCTGCAGTGACTATCTTACAGAGCATATGTCCAGACGGTCTCCGGTCGACGTTATACACCGACTACAGCAAGTGTTGTGACCGAATTGATCATGCGCTACTTATGCGCAAACTCTTGTTGGTTGGTGTGAGGGGTGACTTGTTTAGATGGTTCTCGTCATACGTGGAGAATAGGTGCCAGACGGTGGTTCTCAATGGGTATACGTCGAGAGTGATGTACATTCCATCGGGAGTTCCCCAAGGATCCTTGTTAAAACCTCTCTTATTTAATATTTTTATAAATGATATTGCCTCTTGTTTCCTTAATTCTAAAGTCTTATTGTATGCGGATGATATGAAGACTTTGGGTCAAGTGTCAACTGTTGAGGACGCGCGCCTATTACAGCATGAGCTGGATCGGTTCCATGAATACTGCGCTAGAAATAGATTGGATTTAAATGTATCCAAATGCTATATATGCACATTTACGCTTAAATGTATCCAAATGCTATATATGCACATTTACGCGCAAGCCAAACCCTATTAAATTCAGTTATGGGCTTCCGAATGCCTTGGTGGCTAGAGTGAGTGTCATAAGGGATCTTGGAGTTACTTTTGACTCTAAGCCTTTGTTTTATGTGCATATCAATAACATAGTCAACCGGGCTTCTAAAGCCATGGGCTTTATTTTTAGGGTCACCTCAGTTTTTAAGAATGTTAAAACAATCAAAATTCTCTATTGTGCGTTTGTCCGTAGCCACCTTGAATATGCTTCTCAGGTCTGGAATCCAAATTATAATGTATACATTAATCGGCTTGAAGGTATACAAAGGCAATTTTTGAGATACATTCAATATCGTTCAAATACCTATCTCCCGAACTATGAAGGTCAGTGTAAAAAAATCCATATTTTGCCTCTATACGAGCGAAGGAAAATTGCAGATCTTGCTTTCTTATTTAGTGTTATGAACGGATTTACTGACGTCCCTGATTTGGTGGGCAGGATTGGACTTCGTGTACCGAGTGTATTTCTTCGGAGACCACGTCTTCTTCATGAGCCTCAGGGCAGAACTACCTACAGACAGAACTCGTACGTGATAAGAGCTTGTCGTACTTTCAATATGGTGTGTCAGTGTCGAGCTAGATTTACGAGTATTTACTAGTAGCATTAAGGAAGTTAAGAAAGGTTTGAGTAATTGGTTTTTCGATGCATAACTATTCATTTTATTTTCAAATATTTTTTTTTTGAGCGTGGGATACTCCTTTTGCGTAATACTTATATCGCTGTTTTCACGTATTTGTTAATATTACTCACTTTAAACATTAGTGGAAGCTTGTAATTGGCCATTTTTACACATTGTAAAATTAATAAAATAAAATAAACAATTATTTCAGTTGTTAGAATGTGAAGTTGACGGACATACTAACAATATTAATTATTTTAACCGCAACAAAAATATTTAACCTCACGTAAGTTGCTTGTGTCTACGAAACAAAAGTTTCAAAACATTCCAATAACCTTTAGGTTTTACTCAGTGTTGCCATTTTTTTCCCCGAGTCCATCAGCGGCGGCGACCAGAAATAAACTAGATTAGACACAATTTTTTACTTATTAATATTCCTACTAGCGACGTTCAGTCAGTTTTGGAAGTCCATTTGAATATTTGAGAATGAAAATAAAACATAACATGGGTATTCATAGTTTTATAACATCATCCTGCTATATTATCACAAAATAATTCATAAAAAAGTTAGTGAAGATGTTTGGATGTTTGTTAGATACACAATAATGGCTTTTCGGCTTAATTTTTTTATCTCGGAAGTATGTTCCCATGGGATATTTTTTCGAAATGACGTTGTTTTTCCCGATCTCCACAAGTCTCTCTTAGACTTCACTATATTCGTCACGCTGAACAGTCTTTCCAAATCAGCGTTCGCATCCGCAGCGGTTTCTGCAATTGAAAGAACTAAGTCCGTAAAATTACCGACACAGGTTTTAGACCAACAACAAAACATGCCATCATCGTGTTATTGTAATATTTTCTCAAGTCAAAGTTTTAGTAATTGATTGTATTGTTTTCTCCAAATTGAATTAAACTAACTACTAGACCAAACCAGCACGTAAAGCAAAATTCCTCCGCCAGTAGGGGTGTCCAAAATTCCTCCGCCAGTAGGGGTGTCCAAAATTCCTCCGCCAGTAGGGGTGTCCCAAATTCCTCCGCCAGTAGGGGTGTCCAATATTCCTCCGCCAGTAGGGGTGTCCAATATTCCTCCGCCAGTAGGGGTGTCCAAAATTCCTCCGCCAGTAGGGCTGTCCAAAATTCCTCCGCAAGTAGGGGCGTCCAAAATTCCTCCGCCAGTAAGGGTGTTTAAACTCCCAGCTTTTGTGGAAATCCCACTTGAGTTGACAACACTGCTTTTCTATGATTTTTACATTGGCCACAGGCCACAAAACGTTTCGTTACTTATTCATTAGTACTTACTATTCAGTGGTTTTTGGTAGAAAGTGTTTTAAAAATTGTTTTTAAATTTTTCGGTAATCATTGGACATTTTTATTCATAATATATTCATTAGTAGACCTTCAATTGCAATTAAAACAAAATTAGATTAAAGCACAACAATTCGGAAACAAATAATTTCTATTTGATGAAACAACACGCATCTACGAAACAGATTACGGGCGAATGGTAAGCACATCAGGGTATTTATTTGTAAAACATAGGTATTTACATATAGGTGTTGTTAACATATATTATTTGAACGCTATGTTTTGCCATGAAGGCGTACAAGTGTTATGTTAAATGTAATTAAAAACTAAATAAAACAAACCAAAAATATTAAAAATTATTATTTAAATTTAAAATCTGGAACAGTATAATAACATTTTTCAATTAATAGTGAGGTGAGAGCTTTCTTAAACTTTGATAGGGGCACAGTTTTTATACTATCGGGTAATTTAGTATAAATTTTCGAAGCCTTTCCAAAAAAACTATTTTTCATCAGTGGTTCTGCATTTTATGTCGTAAAATTGATTTATGTATTGAGAACGCATTGGAGTCTTTTCTACAACGGATCATTTTTTTAAAAGGTGTAAATTAATTTTAAGACGACGTATACCGAATATTGCATCACTTTGATTCAATAATAAACAAACAAATAGTGATTGTTTAAAGCCAAAAAAAACATATATTGTAGTTTACTATATGTACTTTGACTTTTTGTGGTTCAAAACATGATATCGAAAACTTCGCTCGATCAAAAAAAAAATCGGAAGAGGAGTCTAATCGATTATTTTTTTGATATTTTTCTAATTTTGCTTGAAACCTAGGAAAGCAATACTTCCAAAAAATATATGATCTGTAAAAAGTTCCTAACAAATAGAAGAATAAATAAAATAATAAATAAATGTTTATTTAACTTCAATTGTACAAGAAACACTTATCGAAACACTATGCAGCGTTACAATTGTACAAACAAGAAACACTTATCGAAACACTATGCAGCGTTACAATTGTACAAACAAGAAACACTTATCGAAACACTATGCAGCGTTACAATTGTACAAACAAGAAACACTTATCGAAACACTATGCAGCGTTACAATTGTACAAACAAGAAACACTTATCGAAACACTATGCAGCGTTACAATTGTACAAACAAGAAACACTTATCGAAACACTATGCAGCGTTACAATTGTACAAACAAGAAACACTTATCTAAACACTATGCAGCGTTACAATTGTACAAACAAGAAACACTTATCGAAACACTATGCAGCGTTACAATTGTACAAACAAGAAACACTTATCGAAACACTATGCAGCGTTACAATTGTACAAACAAGAAACACTTATCGAAACACTATGCAGCGTTACAATTGTACAAACAAGAAACACTTATCGAAACACTATGCAGCGTTACAATTGTACAAACAAGAAACACTTATCGAAACACTATGCAGCGTTACAATTGTACAAACAAGAAACACTTATCGAAACACTATGCAGCGTTACAATTGTACAAACAAGAAACACTTATCGAAACACTATGCAGCGTTACAATTGTACAAACAAGAAACACTTATCGAAACACTATGCAGCGTTACAATTGTACAAACAAGAAACACTTATCGAAACACTATGCAGCGTTACAATTGTACAAACAAGAAACACTTATCTAAACACTATGCAGCGTTACAATTGTACAAACAAGAAACACTTATCGAAACACTATGCAGCGTTACAATTGTACAAACAAGAAACACTTATCGAAACACTATGCAGCGTTACAATTGTACAAACAAGAAACACTTATCTAAACACTATGCAGCGTTACAATTGTACAAACAAGAAACACTTATCGAAACACTATGCAGCGTTACAATTGTACAAACAAGAAACACTTATCGAAACACTATGCAGCGTTACAATTGTACAAACAAGAAACACTTATCGAAACACTATGCAGCGTTACAATTGTACAAACAAGAAACACTTATCTAAACACTATGCAGCGTTACAATTGTACAAACAAGAAACACTTATCGAAACACTATGCAGCGTTACAATTGTACAAACAAGAAACACTTATCGAAACACTATGCAGCGTTACAATTGTACAAACAAGAAACACTTATCGAAACACTATGCAGCGTTACAATTGTACAAACAAGAAACACTTATCGAAACACTATGCAGCGTTACAATTGTACAAACAAGAAACACTTATCGAAACACTATGCAGCGTTACAATTGTACAAACAAGAAACACTTATCTAAACACTATGCAGCGTTACAATTGTACAAACAAGAAACACTTATCGAAACACTATGCAGCGTTACAATTGTACAAACAAGAAACACTTATCTAAACACTATGCAGCGTTACAATTGTACAAACAAGAAACACTTATCTAAACACTATGCAGCGTTACAATTGTACAAACAAGAAACACTTATCGAAACACTATGCAGCGTTACAATTGTACAAACAAGAAACACTTATCTAAACACTATGCAGCGTTACAATTGTACAAACAAGAAACACTTATCGAAACACTATGCAGCGTTACAATTGTACAAACAAGAAACACTTATCGAAACACTATGCAGCGTTACAATTGTACAAACAAGAAACACTTATCTAAACACTATGCAGCGTTACAATTGTACAAACAAGAAACACTTATCTAAACACTATGCAGCGTTACAATTGTACAAACAAGAAACACTTATCTAAACACTATGCAGCGTTACAATTGTACAAACAAGAAACACTTATCTAAACACTATGCAGCGTTACAATTGTACAAACAAGAAACACTTATCGAAACACTATGCAGCGTTACAATTGTACAAACAAGAAACACTTATCTAAACACTATGCAGCGTTACAATTGTACAAACAAGAAACACTTATCTAAACACTATGCAGCGTTACAATTGTACAAACAAGAAACACTTATCGAAACACTATGCAGCGTTACAATTGTACAAACAAGAAACACTTATCGAAACACTATGCAGCGTTACAATTGTACAAACAAGAAACACTTATCTAAACACTATGCAGCGTTACAATTGTACAAACAAGAAACACTTATCTAAACACTATGCAGCGTTACAATTGTACAAACAAGAAACACTTATCGAAACACTATGCAGCGTTACAATTGTACAAACAAGAAACACTTATCGAAACACTATGCAGCGTTACAATTGTACAAACAAGAAACACTTATCGAAACACTATGCAGCGTTACAATTGTACAAACAAGAAACACTTATCGAAACACTATGCAGCGTTACAATTGTACAAACAAGAAACACTTATCGAAACACTATGCAGCGTTACAATTGTACAAACAAAGAACACTTATCTAAACACTATGCAGCGTTACAATTGTACAAACAAGAAACACTTATCTAAACACTATGCAGCGTTACAATTGTACAAACAAGAAACACTTATCGAAACACTATGCAGCGTTACAATTGTACAAACAAGAAACACTTATCTAAACACTATGCAGCGTTACAATTGTACAAACAAGAAACACTTATCGAAACACTATGCAGCGTTACAATTGTACAAACAAGAAACACTTATCTAAACACTATGCAGCGTTACAATTGTACAAACAAGAAACACTTATCTAAACACTATGCAGCGTTACAATTGTACAAACAAGAAACACTTATCGAAACACTATGCAGCGTTACAATTGTACAAACAAGAAACACTTATCTAAACACTATGCAGCGTTACAATTGTACAAACAAGAAACACTTATCGAAACACTATGCAGCGTTACAATTGTACAAACAAGAAACACTTATCGAAACACTATGCAGCGTTACAATTGTACAAACAAGAAACACTTATCTAAACACTATGCAGCGTTACAATTGTACAAACAAGAAACACTTATCGAAACACTATGCAGCGTTACAATTGTACAAACAAGAAACACTTATCTAAACACTATGCAGCGTTACAATTGTACAAACAAGAAACACTTACCTAAACACTATGCAGCGTTACAATTGTACAAACAAGAAACACTTATCTAAACACTATGCAGCGTTACAATTGTACAAACAAGAAACACTTATCTAAACACTATGCAGCGTTACAATTGTACAAACAAGAAACACTTATCTAAACACTATGCAGCGTTACAATTGTACAAACAAGAAACACTTATCTAAACACTATGCAGCGTTACAATTGTACAAACAAGAAACACTTATCTAAACACTATGCAGCGTTACAATTGTACAAACAAGAAACACTTATCGAAACACTATGCAGCGTTACAATTGTACAAACAAGAAACACTTATCTAAACACTATGCAGCGTTACAATTGTACAAACAAGAAACACTTATCTAAACACTATGCAGCGTTACAATTGTACAAACAAGAAACACTTATCTAAACACTATGCAGCGTTACAATTGTACAAACAAGAAACACTTATCGAAACACTATGCAGCGTTACAATTGTACAAACAAGAAACACTTATCTAAACACTATGCAGCGTTACAATTGTACAAACAAGAAACACTTATCTAAACACTATGCAGCGTTACAATTGTACAAACAAGAAACACTTATCGAAACACTATGCAGCGTTACAATTGTACAAACAAGAAACACTTATCTAAACACTATGCAGCGTTACAATTGTACAAACAAGAAACACTTATCTAAACACTATGCAGCGTTACAATTGTACAAACAAGAAACACTTATCGAAACACTATGCAGCGTTACAATTGTACAAACAAGAAACACTTATCTAAACACTATGCAGCGTTACAATTGTACAAACAAGAAACACTTATCTAAACACTATGCAGCGTTACAATTGTACAAACAAGAAACACTTATCGAAACACTATGCAGCGTTACAATTGTACAAACAAGAAACACTTATCGAAACACTATGCAGCGTTACAATTGTACAAACAAGAAACACTTATCTAAACACTATGCAGCGTTACAATTGTACAAACAAGAAACACTTATCTAAACACTATGCAGCGTTACAACTAGGGAAAAAGTGTTTCCGATAAACTCTGGCACCCAAAGTAAGATTTAACTTGTGCTTAGGGTGCCAGCGTCCTCGCCTATCATTTGAACATGTAGCAGTAGTGTAAGATGAGCACAGTATATTCTTATTGAATTATAATATCGTCCCCTTATTGGTAAAACCGATTATCTACCGAAAACTAAACTTGTGGCAATATAGATTTAAAAGTTTGACAGAATAATTATGTAACTAAATTACATATATCTTACCTGCAATCATGTAATTATGATGAAAAAATTAATAAAGTATGTTTGTAAATCATAAAAATAGAAGTACTTCATTGATAATGCTTGAAAAAATGCCAAACACTATCTTCAGGGAGGTCATTTAGTTGGTTTTTCCTGAATAACGACATAAGCATATATATCATTAATTAAATCATTTGGAGCTTCTCTTATAGCTTCACCGTAACCTTTCGAAGAAAGTAATAAGGTACCAAAGACAACTGTAAAAATAACACTCTGAAACATTCTACAAATTGAAATTTAAAAAAATGATAATTGGTTTTGCTTGAGTAAAATTAAGAATTGTGGTAGACTATCTGCAAAATGTTCATACAACGAACTACAGCAAGCCTGGTCTATTTTTCCTATTCAACGTTTTCTTGTTGCATAGCTGTGGTGTTCATGTGCTGAAGATGTCGATGCTGAATTTATATTAATCTTATTTTGTGTGTCTGAAACAGTTACATCCATTGCCATAAATGAATTTGACATGTCATAGTTATAGTATATTTTTTTGTCTCCTTTTATGTACTTCATCCGTTTTATTTTTAACCATTTCACTTGCTGTCCATCTGTGTTTTTGGTTCTATTCAAAATTATTGTATTAGCCAGCTTTTTCAAGTCTTTAAATTCATTGTATTTAAATTCCTTGACTTGATAACAATTTTTTGTTATAGTCTTTGTGTCTTTCCTGTATTTTTTTTTTTTGATCTAGCACGTTTGAAAATGTTAATCCAGTCAGTCATACAAAAAGATCAACATTTTTCTTGGCAGACTCAATCGCACTGTGCATTGAGTCAGCTTCCATGTAACTGTGACCTGACTCTAAGAACTTGTGTTCTATGATTTGTAAATGGTTGCTGTTTTGAATTACCCACAATAGGATAGCAGCCACGAATTGATTCCTATTTTGTCCTCCACATGTGTCAGAGAACAAACTGACTTCCGTGACTTCCTCTGGTACAGATTTCATTAAATAGTGACACAAAATAGTTCCGATTTCTGAACTTCCCTTTTTACCATTTGTCTCGGACCATACAAAACAATAAGCTTCGTTAGGAGGCGCACTTTCGTACAGCGTTAAATTGTATAAAGTTAATTTTCTTGTATAGTAAAGGAGACCAACGTCAGTGCATGGCAATTATAGAATTGCCTGCAAATCGAAAGTAGCAGACAGAAAATTTGTTTCTTCTTCAGCTCTCTTTTTATCTTTTTCCTGATTACAAGTTTGCTTCCTATCAATGTGTGTCTGATATTCTCCTTGTATTTTATTTTGTTCTTCTGGATTAGCGCGATTGTATCTAGTGCACAAAAGACATTGGTCTTTTTTGTCATGAAAAATCCCAAATTAAATTCTGTAGAAAAAATTCTACGATATGTCATCTCCGACACAGGTTCCATATTTTCGTCTCCGCATTTTTTGACGTACAAAGAATACAATTTGCATAATGTAAGGTTTCCGTCTAAATACTTGCGTTTTGATTTCTTCTGTATGTAATGGCTTTCCATAGTAGGGAAAGATGCAAAATGTTTTTTTATGTACTCAATTTTTTCAGATGCAGTTTTATTCGGAGGCTCATGACGTCCGCGAGGGTCTTCTTGCATGGCAAAAAGTCCTAAGTTATCACGGTGCTTTATAGCATCAGCTACGACACACGGAGCAATGCATAATGTTTGGCAGAAAAACTTTTGGCAAACATATATTTCGTTCCCTTCTATTGTAAAAAAGCATTGCTTAGCATAAAAGCAACGTGTCGTTCTTTTCCTACTTACAAGAAGTCTCTTTACTGACTTAACCCTTACGTGAGCCAAAATAAATGACTTTTTTGAGGCATAGTCTAGACTCCAACATTTTCTGCATATTATTTGGCGCTCTTCTTCTGTAACTTTATCATTGCACTCAAATTTGCATTTAGAACAATCAATAGGCTTAGGATTTTTTGAGCTTCTAAATTTCTTTTTTATAACATATGGCAAGCCTTCAGCTCGCTGTCTTTTTACCACATTAACTTTCCAGGTTTCAGGATTTCTTTGGTGCCAACGAGCTCGTGGTTTTAAGACCTTCCAACAACGTTGAAAAAGCTCGACAGTTATTAATTGTGCTACTAATAAAGACTCATTAATTGTGCTACTAATAAAGACTCATTAATTGTGCTACTAATAAAGACTCATTAATTGTGCTACTAATAAAGACTCATTAATTGTGCTACTAATAAAGACTCATTAATTGTGCTACTAATAAAGACTCATTAATTGTGCTACTAATAAAGACTCATTAATTGTGCTACTAATAAAGACTCATTAATTGTGCTACTAATAAAGACTCATTAATTGTGCTACTAATAAAGACTCATTAATTGTGCTACTAATAAAGACTCATTATTATTGTTATCTTTGGGTAGTTTTTGCTTATTACCAAACAAACCGAGCTATAGCTTTGCGACGGCTAATTTTTTTCTTTCTTCAGCAGCATGAACAGAATCTGGATTTAAGAGTTCTTCTAGTGTGTGAAATATCACCATACGCTTCGGTGAAAAACAACTATTTAAGCATAGTTGCTTTTACTTGTATTTAAATCTAAACGATGCGATCTCTGATGTTGTGGAAAAACAAATAAAGCTGCTTAATCTCTTTTAATTGAATTAAAATCTGCACAAGTGCGAAGGATTATGTTCTGTTAAAAGCAAGTAGAACTACTTACTTTATTTTTAATGTGTAAGATTCTAAGTACTTTCCAATAATTCAGCAAAACCAGAACCATTTAAAGTATTTTAATTTGTATTAGTACAATGCTACAGTATGTTCAGAGTGTAAGCAAATTGCAACTAAAATAAGATATGAAACGGAATGTGTTTTTGATTGCAAGGCTTCAAAAAATCTTACAGGTATAAGACTTTAGCTGTTATTGAATGCAGATGTTACTTAAAAGCTTATATTATAATTGTTTTTTTGCGTATCTATCTCGGAAACTATGCATCGTATCGAAACATCGGTTTTATCTGTAGATAGAGCTCAAAAAGTTGAGTAGCTTGGTGTAAATAACTCATTTTTGAAAAAAAGTGTAGATTCGGTTTTACCAATAAAGGGACGATATATTTCCTAGCTAATGCAACTATGATGTGACCTATTTATGTACATATGTATGGGTGCGTGTATGTGTGTGAGGGAGAGATAAATATGATGAAAACTTGTGTAAATATAAGTCTGTATAAATATACAACAAACATAAACATATTACTCTATTAACTACATTAGATTAAGCGATCGATATCTGTAGTAAATCTTCATCTTATTATAAGTCAATGTCAAGAGCCACTTTGTGACCTCGGTTTTGCATTTATTTAGACACATGGGAGCAATGGGACAGAGTTTATTTATTTTATTATATAAATGGTTTGACAGTACCCCAAAATGACGCTGAGCAATGGCCGTTCTACAACCGTGAGTAGGGCACACTTCAAAGTGTCTACGCTTTTTGTTAGCGTTCGGATCATATACCACAGAAGGATGTTTGCGCAGAATAGTGCCAAGGACAAAGAGCTGTCTCACAGTGAGAACCTGACATTCGGTATAGAGAGCCGTGGTGGGATATCTAAAAGGCCTCGAGGTCATAACCTTGAGAACAGCTCTCTGTGCGCGTTCAAGAGGCAGGAAGACTGTCTCGGGAGTCCCACCCACACAGTTGACTATGCTCTGACACAGGGCGCAATAAACAGTTTTAATCGTGAGGCGGTCCGCGGAGTGCCTTAGTTTTTAAAAATAAATATACACTTGCGGAATCGTGATATGAGATTACCAAGGTGAGGTTTCCAGCTTAGAGAGCTATCTACATAGACTCCGAGATACTTGACAGACTCACACCTTTTGAGTTGAGGACAGCCACATTGTGAAGATAGACCCAGTGAGCAAGTATGAGCTCTGAGCACCATCGAATCTGATGGATGGAGGTTAGTGGATAGTAAGGAGAAAGGTAAGTATACCGTTTTATTTAAATTTAAGAATAATTTGTGGTTACATTTTGCAAAATAGTTAAATTCATTTAATAATAAAATATTATATGTATAATACAGCGGCTTGCGCGCTGCGCGTCAGTCGCCCGCCGGGCCTTGACGAGGTAGGACCTATATATGTATGTTTTGCTAGCGCACGGCTGTTCCGCTAAGGAGGATGGGCATTTTGGTACCCATGTCCAATCAAAATGAATTTACCATCGTTGGATAGCTCTCTTCAAGAGCACAAAAAACTACTATGGCACCAATCCCGTATAAATTGTCCGTTTTGAAATATAGTCTTTAGAAGATACTGGATATTTAGTTCGAAATAGAATTTTAAAAAATCATATCGCCGGTTTATCTTGACAGATTTTGATGATATTTGCACAGATTTTGAGCTAAGTAAAATTCAGTTAACGGATGAAAATCATAACAAAATCGGTTTGGTATTTTTTCAGTTAGGGGTGATCTATTTATTAAACACTAAACATACAAATACATCAATTGATATTGATGCATGACATTGGAGCAATATTTTTATTACTATTAACCCTGAGTATACGTAAGTAGATGACTAGTAAGTTGGAACTGGTATTGTTATCTCTCTCTCGCTCTCTTATCTTACGCAGCGCGGTAGTTAGCGCGTTCAGCGAGGGGGCGGGGTCGAGGGTGGGCATGCTGCGGCGCTTGTGCATGTTCCCTTGGTAGTCGTTTGCTGATAATTGTTGTGTAAGTTACTACATTGTCTCGTTCCTCATTGTTCACGTCGACTTTAGACCCTGGCATTAACTTGGACTCTGTTACCTGTTTTATTTTTTACTGCGGCTTTCTACTGGACTTGAGTGCTTGAGTTATTTTGATTGCAATGGAACGTTTTCGTACCTGTGTAATGTGCCGAAGAGGTCTATACCGAGGCAGATATCAAGTGCGCATTCTATCGGAAAACTTACCAAGAATGCGCGCATACCTAGCAGCTTTTATTCGAGAAAATGCTGCATTGGAGGTTAGTATTTATTGAACTTTTTAACTTTCCATTTGACAGTTTTATTGCATTTATTTTATTGTTAATAACCTGTATAGTATAGTGCTAATGTTCTTGCCTTTGAATCCATTGGTTCCGGGTTTGATCCCCAGTCAGAGCAACGAAAAAATCCTGGGTCTTAGATGTTAATCTATTTATTGTTATGTTGTTATCTTTATGAGCGTTTATTGTATTACGTGTCTCGTTGACTCAGTACAGACAACAGCATAGAATATCACATAGAAATAAAAATCGATCATTTTAGCTCGTTGTGCGTTAGACTTTAGGTTAGCCTTTGGTCTCTTTGTTTGTAGGGATGCCTTGTTTGTTATTTTTCGGCCGCTAAAGCGCACATAATTTTTATCTATTTTACCCCTTAAATGCACACGACCGATGAGTCACAGACCGCGCGCACCGGTTGGCACGCAGATATTTCACAACAACCCTATTTATGACTCTGTATCTGGGTATTTTGCTTCCGGTTAATGTTTGTTCTATTGTCAACGAAATGACGAAATGAAATGTGTTGGTTTCGTTTGAATGTATGATTATCTTCATTTATAACATTGTTTTGAGAATATAAACAAAAAAAAACATTTTTTTAAAAAACATTCAAATGGTAACCTATATGTTTTAAGGTTCTAAATCCATGTTGTGTTTATTTTTAACGTAAAACATGAATAAAATCACATTTCACAGTACAATTTACATTATTTACAAGTAACGGAGATCCGAAACAAAGATTCACGGACGAGAAAAAAATATTTTTAATTCTGAAATGACAGATCGTAGGGTTGTCATATGTTAAAATGTAGTTTGATTTGGTAAGGAATTTTACGGTACTATTACCATAGAGAAATACAAACTAGTTAATTGATAATCCGGCATAATAGAACGTCATCCAATGTGCACTTAGAGGCAAAAACGTTTTCTCTCTTTTGGTACTCTAGATCCCATGCGCATTTTAGCGGCTAAGCGTATTGTTTATAATACGCCAGGTACGCTTTCTAGGTATGTTGTATTTATTTATTTTCCTTACATTATTATTACCGATTTTCAGGTCGTGTTTGATGGTACTCGGAGAGTATGTTACCGATGCTGGCAAAGAGCAGAAAATGCGACTAGAGCTCAACCTCAACCACAACCTCAACCCGAGCCAGAGCCGCAAGAACAAGTAGAACCGCAAGAAGAAGCAGAACCTCAACTAGAAGTGATACACGTGCCCGAATATATGAGAGCACCAAATACCCCGAGGCATTGTCTTTTTCGTGGCTGCCCTAATACAACTCGCCATCGAATCCCAAACGTTGTTAAAATC
Organism: Fissipunctia ypsillon; assembly: GCA_947568875.1. Lineage (NCBI taxonomy): Eukaryota > Metazoa > Arthropoda > Insecta > Lepidoptera > Noctuidae > Fissipunctia > Fissipunctia ypsillon. The sequence continues at coordinate 181,570 of OX387661.1, forward strand.
CATGTATTTACTCAACACAAAATCTACATTCCTGATGCTGCCAGAGTATGCCGCGATCATCTAAATGGAAATGACTGGGATGAACTACCTCAGGCATGCAACATTTCCCATAACTTTACGGCCGCTCACTTCAGTGACCTTTGTGACCTACTGAGAAATGCCTTAAACGGACCCAGATTGCGTTTTAGCGAGCTAAGTGGATTAACTGAAGAAGAAATGCACTTTTGGACTGGACGTACTATAGAACAATTTAACGCTATCTTAGAGCAAACCACTTCATTAAGAGATGCAAGTGCAGATCCCAGAACCACTTTGGGTATTTTACTGACAAAACTACGCACAGGAGAATCCAACGTAAGACTTGCGACGTTGTTTAATATATCAAGAAGAAAACTCGAACGCCAGTTGGCCATTGCACGAGAGTGTCTTAGTACTGACTATGTTGTGCTTCACTTGGGACTGGATCACATAAGTAGAGACAATATACTGGAGAGAAACCTGAGGATTCCAAAAGCACTGTATGGAAATGAAGAAAACTCTAAAGCCATTATTGTTTGCGATGGCACGTATATTTATATTCACAAAAGCACAAACTTTTTGTTTCAGAGGCAGTCCTACAACTTGCACAAGTTCCAAAACTTGTTAAAGCCATTTTTAATTGTAACCACTGACGGATACATTATAGACGTAAAAGGACCATACGCTGCAACTAAAAGTGATGCCCAGATAATGAGCGATTTAATGAATGACGAGGAAAACCCCTTGCACATATTGTTTCATCCCAATGATGTATTTATTTTAGACCGTGGGTTTAGAGACAGTTTGGGCAATATTGAAGCACGTGGCTACGAATACCACGTTCCTCCGACGAAGAACCCAGACCAGTCACAGCTCACTACTTCCCAAGCGAATGATTCCCGACTAGTTACAATATGCCGATGGGCAGTGGAAATGGTTAACGGGCGGATTAAAAGAGATTTTAAGCTGTTGCGGCAAAGATATTTTAATAATACAATGCCTAATATGTTTGTGGATGTTAAAATTGCAGCAGCAATAACAAATCACTTCCACACGCCAATTGCAGATAGCCAATACGCAGAAGCTTTTCTACAAAAAATATCTGAAAAAATGCAAACCCCAAACGTGTTGTACAATTATGTAGACGAAAAACGATTAAATAACAGAAGAGCCGATTTCCAGAGATTGGAAGCCAATGATGTGCCCGATTTCCCACGATTGAGTGAACAGGACGTGATATTGCTGTCATTGGGGACATACCAATTAAAACTCGCAAAATCTTACTGCAGCGAACACCTAAACAACGGCTTATATCTCATCGAAACATATAGAGAAGCCGCTTTGGAAGACATTATTGAATACGGAATTGACGAAGATGCGTGGCTTTTGCGTGCACGTATACAGTCCCGACATGTGAGAGCAAAACAATACTTTTGTTACATATTGCTAAATAGAAATGAAAACATAATATTACATCATTATTGTACATGTTTGACGGTACGCCGCACGGTAGGTTCCTGTGCGCATATAGTATCCATTCTCTGGTATTTAGGATATGCTAGACACGAGGGCTTTAATGAGCCAGCATTATTTTTAAATAGCATCGTTATAGATAATGAATGATGTATAGTATATATTATACATCATATTATTCATTATCTTTTTATGTTATTGTCGATCTATAGACACACATTTATATACTTATATACAATAAATGATAAAACTTACTTCGAACTTGTTTTATTTACCTAGACAATGAAAAATATTAATAATAATTATGAAAATACCATGCCAAATGGAGAAAACAGTTAATAAAAGTATGTGTACTTAATAGGACGTAACAAAAATAAATAACTTTCAAGTAGGATTACTCCGATCGGACAGTGAATAGGGACAAGCGCCATGGTTATTCTTAATCTACACAAAAATACCTTTCCAACGGTGTATCATTCATACCAATTGGTGCCGGTACCAGTTTCCATACATTGGTGCCCATCCTCCTTTATCGAACAAATCATTCGTAGGACATAGCGTAAATAAGTCAGTATGTTTTTTTTTTGGGTTTCGTATGTCCGAATGAAAAACGGAACCCTTATTTAGGAACGAAGTTCTGTAACGCGGCTTGCGGTAGGAGTTAACTGGTAGAAATCGTCACGACTCGACTTTCGAAGTGTAAATCAGTCAGTCATCAGTTTCAGTGTAGGTGTAATCACCCACGTTCCATACATTTTTGGTCCAAATTTGAAAATGGCGGCCAAAGAAAAAAATACAATATTCTGTTAGAACTTGTTCTCCTTAACATTTTTTAATGTGGCATCAAAACTGTGTGACCTTTGCCCTCGGTTTTATTTAAGTTCAAAAATCTTTATTTTATACATTTTCTATGAAATGAATTAAAAAAAAGAACTATACTTACTGCTACATCATTACAATAGTTTAAAAAAATACAATACATATTGGGAAAATACAGCCTGCCTGTAGTGGTTTTTTTTATTGTGTATTTTGTTTCTTGTGGTTTATGGGATTTTCTAAAAATAAAAATACAGTTGTATCTTATGTTCAGTTGTTTATGAACCCTTTAAATATTTCTAAAAGTACATGTACGTTTAACAATAATGTTAATACATAACATATGGTTAAACAAGTATGTATATCATCCTCGTCTGGAACTAAGTGTTCATTTAGCATTTCATTACTGAGCTCAATTGAAAACGATCCGTTTTGGAGGATATGTTCAACATAGTATCTTTTAGCTTGTTTTAATTGGTATACGCCAAGAGCGAATAATAAGAGATCATCATCACTCAGCCTCGGAAAATCTGCAAACTCTGGCACTGCTGTCATTACGGTGAACTGAACTCGTCTGCGATTATAATTATGGCAATTAACCAGTTCTGCTAATACATTTGGCGTATTCATTTTTTCATTTATGATCTCCAAAATGTCTGAAGCATGTGGATTATTTTCGATTACAATATTGTATTTATTTAAAATGGCTGCTGCGATTCTAAAATAATCGAACATGTTTTAGCGGCTCTATTGTTGTATATATTTCGTAACAGCCGAACATCTCTTTTAAATCAGCCGTTCACCACTTCCACTACCCAACGACAAATCGTAATCAGCCTTGATTTGTTTGCCTGATCTATCGTGAGTTGTGTTTCATTTTTGGTATTTTGTTGCTGGCATATGTGGTAAGTAACCGCAAGACTCAAGGTTTGCCACAGAATCGCGAAATCCACGGTCCAAAATAAAAACATCTCCAGTCCTAAATATAAAACCAAAGGAATGCACTGTCGACATTTTTTATCATATCATTCATGATTTCTGCGTCGGACGTAACGGCAGCATACGGTCCAATGACCTCAATAATATGTCCATCGCAACAAACCAAGAGGAACGGTTTCAGGAGGTTTCTGTATTTGTGATGGCTGTACGACTGTCGCTGAAAAAAGTAATTGCTACTTTTTTGCAAATATATGTACAGACGCCAACAGGTCAAGCTACCCGAAACTGTCAAATTTTCCCAATCAACCTTGAACCTAATGCTTTAGCGATAAAGTTGAAAATCTATTAAAGTTTGACAGATTGTAGTAGCTTGATGTGCTGCCGTCCATACGTACCATCACGAATTGTTATCGACTTTCTTTCGTCTTCTGGGCACAAGATAAATAAGTCCGCCATGGCTCACTTGAATACAACCGTTTAAAACTCAACTAAAACAATAACCAAGCTACACGTAACAGTCAATAATGAAACTTAACAAGGAAGGTAACAAACAAAACAACAAAATAGCATATAACAGGAGCTAGCGAAGAACAGCGTACACGATAGCGTTGCTTTCGGAACTAAATAAAGTAACAGTTGTGATGCGGCGAGCGGGGCGGGTCGTTCGGCGGGTAGGGGAGGGGCATGACATTGCCTGTCGGCAAACGGCAGTTACAAAAATCTGGAAGTTTCTATTCAAGCTAAATCCTTTGTTTTGACAATTCATGTTACGAAAAGTGTGTGCGACTTTTAACTCATATACAACCGAGGGCAATGGGCCCACAGTTTTGGTGCCATAATAAAACATGTTAAGGAGAACAAGTTCTAACAGAATATTGTTTTTTTTTCGTTGGCCGCCATTTTCAAATTTGGACCAAAATGGATGATGTCCTTTGGTCAAAATGAAAATCCAAGATGGCGGCTGTGAAATTTTTCATCATGGGTGTCGTTTTCATGGTTTTCGAGGGTGCTAATACCGATAGTAAAGTCAAAATAAAATAAAAATCCAAGATGGCGGCTGTAAAAAGGAGACGGAAAACGGTGGGCCCAAATGTAATAAGTTGAGATATGATCTAAAAAATTTGTCATATTTTTTTATCTTAGAATATAAAAAATCAGCTCAATTCGCAATCTGGAAGCGGAGAATTAAGAGAAATATAGTTCTATGTAATCGATTACAAAATTACAAAAAGAAAACCTTCGCACTTGTTAATTAACTCCAGTACTTAATTAAATGCACTAAATATACTTATATACAGGTCGCGTCATGTAAAAAGAACGCTGGCGGTCAAGTTGCGCGTAGGCGATTTATCGGTCTATTTGGTGGTATGAGGTGCGGTGCGGGGCGGGCAGGTCACGCGCCGCATGCTTGCCGGTGCACTATTGGTTCGTCAGTCGACCTTTGCTTTCCGCGCTGTGTCCACGTTACGTTCGTTCTAAAAATACCATCGCGTACAAAAGTTTTTAATTACGAATTTATGACGTATATTGTTTTATGAAGAGAGAGGCAGACAATAATGCAATTGATAATATAAAACAATGCATGAAACGGACCGCAGAGGCAACAAAATGTTCCGAGTCTACAGTGAGACGAATTGTACGAGGTTCAAAAGATTCGGAATTTCTTGGGTGTTGTTAAAAGAGTGGTCCACAATTTCCACGTCACTGAAAAAGAATTGCCTACCATAGGCAAGTTGCGAAGGAAGTTACAGGATGACCTACATTTCCATGGATCTGCAGCAAGTCTCAGGCGAATATTAAAAAAAATGGGTTTTATATGGAAAAAAACAGAAACCAACAGAAAAATTTTAATCGAGCAGTCACAAATTCGATTTAAAAGAATTGAATATCTGAGAAAGATAAAAAAATATAGAGAGGAAGGAAGACCTATCATTTACACTGATGAATCATACGTCGATAGTTCCCACGCGTCTCATCATTCTTGGACAGACGGCCCACCAAAAGCATTAAAAAACCTCTATCTAAAGGTAGCCGCTTGGTCATAGTGCACGCGGGTGGTGAAGCAGGTTTTGTGCCGAATGCTTTGCTAACGTTCAAAGCCGGTACAAAAAGTGGCGACTACCACGACAACATGAATTCGGAAAATTACGAGCGGTGGCTCCGTATTAAACTGATGCCGAATTTACCGCCTAATTCAGTCGTGATAGTCGACAATGCATCGTACCACAACAAACAACTCGATGCTGCACCAACGTCCAATATAAAGAAAGCATACATGCAAATCTGGCTCCGTCAAAAAGGAACTGAATTTGAAGATTCCATGCTAAAGCCGGAGTTGTACAACTTAAGAAAAAATACAAAGAGCAATTTAAGAAATTTAATATCGACGCTATATTAAACGAAGCAGGCCATTCTGTACTTCGTTTGCCCCCATATCACCCGGACCTAAATCCTATTGAAATGGCCTGGTCCCAAATAAAGGGATATGTCGCCAACAAAAATGTAAGTTAGAACCTTACTCGGATAACTGACCTGGTTAATGAAAAAAAAAATTTTATGGGAGCAACAGAATGGGGGAAATTATGCACCAAGGTAAAGGAAATAGAGGCCGATTATTGTAAAAGCGATCATGTGGTCGACATGATGACAGAAACATTTATTATTCGTGTAGGGGATGATGATTCTGACTGAAATGATGATGAAAGCTCAAGCGATGACAGCGACGACGATGAAACGGCCACCTGTAGCACCAGCACCGCGTCCTCGTCTGGTTTTCACGTCACCCACGACGACTTAATGGAAGGAGTTTCAATATTACTTTAATTTTTGTAATTAGATAAACATTCTACACTGAATCAAACATGTTTTTAATTCTATTTAATAATACTCCATCAATATATTTCTCAATGTATCTACGAATAACCAATATTCGAAGCCGCGAGCGAAGGGCTAGTTCAAAAATAAAACAATAGGCCTAGTAGTTTCGTGCGCGAGTGTACTCATGCGCAAACACCCCCCCTCCACTTTCTTCCAGCGTTCTTTTTACATGACGCGTACTATACAATATAGTGCATTTACTTACGTGCCATATTAATAAATTAAATAACAATTAATTACTGAATAACCAATATAATGAATATCGATTTCGTATCGATTAAAATCAGTCTCATATTTTTAGTCTGTCTCTGGCATGACAGCTGTGACAGTGAGTCAGCTCAACATTGACAGTAGACAGTTGCCGACTGCTCTTGCTTGTTCACTCGTTTCGTGTTTTCCGATGCGTTTTGATTGCTTTTCAGAATATTTCATTTTTAACGACCACTGCGTTGTTTTTCACGGATTTTGACCCTGCGTACCTTGTACGACCCTTGCTTTCACACTGTACACAGAAGATCGCTCACACGTTTGACTTGGAATTGTTATTTTGGATTTTACCGCCGCCTTGTGGATTGGATACTGTTGAAACTATGGATCGCTTTGTGAATTGAGAGATAGTAACCAGGGATTGAAAACCGGTACGAATTTGGGTTCCGGTTCTTCATTTCGGTTCTTAAAAAGGTTCTTCTTTTCGGTACGGTTCCGGTTCAGGTTCCGGTTTGGTTCTGGTTCCAAATAAAGGTTCCAATATACCGCTTCCGTATCATCCGATTTAAAGGTTCTCTAAGAAAGATGGGATATGTTTGACGCGTGCCTGGCGTATCTTTTCTTTCAGTTCGCCTTCGAATTATTGGCGAGTGGAAGTCTGTACTGAACAGTGTCAGCAAATATTGTCAGTAATTATTATTAGTGGTTTATATAATCTACAGTTACTGTTAATACATTAATATAAAATGGACAAAGGTAAGTTTCATCGTATTGTATTCACTTAGATAATATTATTAAAAAGGAGGAGGGTTTTTTAATATAAATTATTATTATTTTGTTTTAACATGTGTGGACAGTGTTTTATGGTTGTTTAGTTTCATGGGTTACGGTACTACCGCCGAGGTATTACGCTATTCCAATTACACGTTGGTTATATTTGGTATCTTACTTTCAGGAACAAAACATGCCCGTATTGTGACCGATACCGATACAGACACTCAACTCCAAGAGCAAGAGTTACCTCTAAATTTGAAGCAATTGCTTAGAAGAAATTTTCAAGAAAAATGTTCAACCTAAGACTGCAAATACTGAAAAACAACAAATAATAGAGTGTAAAGATTGTGCTTTGCACCACAACGACGATGACGAGCATGATGGGAGAAATCAAATTTTTTCTCAACTGATTACAAAATAATTAAAGAATATTAAACCATGTCTCAGGACTAGGTGTTATATCGACATACTTGAGTATTTACAGTCAGCAAAAGGTAGTCCTTTTCACCCGCGCGGCGGCCGCTCGTAGGAACAGTGGAGTCAAAATATTTCCGCGAAAATATTTCTGCGGGAGCGCAGCTAGTGACAAACTACACCCCTTCCTGGTTTCGCCCAATTATACATTATGCATTTGTGTGAGTAAAGGGCATTCGGACTTGCTTTGAAGAACCGGTAACATAAAGGTTCTTATAGGTTCCAATTTAGGTTCCGGTTCCGGTTCGGGTTCTTGTACCCGGAACCACTTAATACCGGTTCTATACCGGTATTTTAAGAACCTTTTCAATCCCTGATAGTAACTAGTCACTGCAATACACTAGGCCGACGACCCTTAGATGAAATATAATGAACATTAGTGTTTAAAGAACATCTTTTGCACTTCAGGAATAAGTTTTTAGTTAAAGATTGTGACATAGCCTTACTTTTACTAAACCTCTAATAACTCGGCTCTCAGATTGTCAAAACTAACAGAATTTTCAGCAAGGGACTGATAAGTTTAAATCTATTAATTCACATCAATTTCATCTCGTTACATTCAGGCCCAAGATTGTACGTAATCGTTTCGATCTCCTTTTCAAATTTTTCATCCTGGGTGTCGTTTTCATGGTGTTCGAGGCTGGTAAAGCCGGTAGTAAAGTCAAAATGAAAATCCAAGATGGCTGCTGCGAAAATTTTCAAATTTTTCATCATGGGTGTCGTTTTCATGGTTTTCGAGGGTGCTAAAGGACAACCCCTGGTTGGTGCAGGACTATTGTTGGACATGGAAACGAAACATATTGGACTATGGGTTTGGGTGGCTATAGTGGATTGGTTACCAAGAACTATGGAAAAACTATGTCCCATGCCTGATCAATGTTAGGTAATAACATCATAAACATAACATCACGCCTTGTTTCCCCGAAGGGTTAGGCAGAGGTGTACCTAAAGTACACCCACATTTCGCCAGTTATGTTTAAGTCCCATGTAATAGGGGGCGAGCCTATTGCCATCTACCGGGCACAAATCCAGACTCCGGGCTGCTACTGAGAAATTCCAGATAGAAAAACCCAATAACACTTTGCCCGACCTGGGAATCGAACCCAGGACCTCATGCTCAGCAGTAGCGCTTGCGACCACTAGACCAACGAGGCAGTCTAGTCTAGTCTAGGTAGTCTAGTCTAGTTAGGTAATACACGGATAAAATGGCAGGGTGTGACTTGCACACTCAATAATGGGCCCCTGAAAGCGGTCGCTAGCACATAGTGTCGTGGTGACAAGGGGGCAACATGTCCTGAGGTGCTTATGAGGAGTGGAGAGGTATTCCATGACTATCAGGACAATCCCAGAGCCCGGAAGATGGTCAAGATCCATACCAGCACTTACTGGAATACTTCCTTCCTCCGAGCACGTTTGCTCTAGCGAATCTCCACTCAAGCCGGCCAATAAAGGCAAGAATGAGGTGTGAACGATGTTCCTCGTCAGTGTTCACTCCAGCCGGCTAATAAAGGCAAACCAGAGATGAGGAACATGACTTCTCCCGGGAGATAGGGTACGTGGGGTCGCTACTGCCCAGCAGCTCGCCACATGCTGCCGGCAAAGTAAAGCCGATAATAAAGGCAAACCAGAGACGAGGAACATGACTTCTCCCGGGAGATAGGGTACGTGGAGTCGCTACTGCCCAGCAGCTCGCCACATGCTGCCGGCAAAGTAAAGCCGATAATAAAGGCAAACCAGAGACGAGGAACATGACTTCTCCCGGGAGATAGGGTACGTGGGGTCGCTACTGCCCAGCAGCTCGCCACATGCTGCCGGCAAAGTAAAGCCGATAATAAAGGCAAACCAGAGACGAGGAACATGACTTCTCCCGGGAGATAGGGTACGTGGGGTCGCTACTGCCCAGCAGCTCGCCACATGCTGCCGGCAAAGTAAAGCCGATAATAAAGGCAAACCAGAGACGAGGAACATGACTTCTCCCGGGAGATAGGGTACGTGGAGTCGCTACTGCCCAGCAGCTCGCCACATGCTGCCGGCAAAGTAAAGCCGATAATAAAGGCAAACCAGAGACGAGGAACATGACTTCTCCCGGGAGATAGGGTACGTGGGGTCGCTACTGCCCAGCAGCTCGCCACATGCTGCCGGCAAAGTAAAGCCGATAATAAAGGCAAACCAGAGACGAGGAACATGACTTCTCCCGGGAGATAGGGTACGTGGGGTCGCTACTGCCCAGCAGCTCGCCACATGCTGCCGGCAAAGTAAAGCCGATAATAAAGGCAAACCAGAGACGAGGAACATGACTTCTCCCGGGAGATAGGGTACGTGGGGTCGCTACTGCCCAGCAGCTCGCCACATGCTGCCGGCAAAGTAAAGCCGATAATAAAGGCAAACCAGAGACGAGGAACATGACTTCTCCCGGGAGATAGGGTACGTGGGGTCGCTACTGCCCAGCAGCTCGCCACATGCTGCCGGCAAAGTAAAGCCGATAATAAAGGCAAACCAGAGACGAGGAACATGACTTCTCCCGGGAGATAGGGTACGTGGGGTCGCTACTGCCCAGCAGCTCGCCACATGCTGCCGGCAAAGTAAAGCCGATAATAAAGTCAAAATGAAAATCCAAGATGGCGGCTGCAAAAATTTTCAAATTTTTCATCATGTGAGAGTCATCACGTAACAAGGATCTTTGGTCCTGTCGGAAGTCCCCCGACGCACTCGGTTTTATAATGTTCTACTATTAGAATTTTGTTTTCTTCTAGAGCTTTCGCCAATCCTTGATCGATTGTTTTGATGCTATTATGGGACACTTAATTTCGACAATCGTATCATTTCCAATCAACCCATTAGGCATGGCGCCAATATAACACTGGGTTTCGTCAATAAATAATCCGTAATAAATAATAAATATCCAAAATTAATTTGTATATAGGTACCTACTTTAAAATAAAACCCCACCATCAGCATCACCTTTGTACGTATTTTTCTGTTTCTTTCTTCTGGTCTATTTACATGTGTGTACGTAAACTGTTAAATAAATAAATAAAAAACATGTGCAGTCGGGAGACACCGTCAGTAACAAAGTTCCTCTCACGTATGATTTAAAACAAAAACAAAATTTTCATTTTACATTTTGACCTCACTGTCGACTTGTATCCTTGAAAACTATAAAAACTATACCCATGACGAAAAATTTTAAAATTTCCGCAGCCGCCATCTTAGATTTTCATTTTGACTTTGCTATCGGCTTTAGCACCCTCGAAAATAATGAAAACGACACCCATGATGAAAAATTTGAAAATTTTTACGGCCACCATCATGGATTTTCTTTTTTACTTTGCTATCGGTTTCAGCACCCTAGAAAACCTTGAAAACGACACCCATTAAGATAATTTTGAAGATTTCCGCAGCCGCCATCTTGGATTTTCATTTTGACTATACTATCGGCTTTAGCACAGCACGTCTGACCCTATATAACTGTAACTGCACACATACTAATATTCATTATTATATCGGTGTTGGAACCAAGCAGTTCTCTTTATATATCGGTGTTGGAACCAAGCAGTTATCTTTATATATCGGTGTTGGAACCAAGCAGTTCTCTTTATATATCGGTGTTGGAACCAAGCAGTTCTCTTTATATATCGGTGTTGGAACCAAGCAGTTCTCTTTATATATCGGTGTTGGAACCAAGCAGTTCTCTTTATATATCGGTGTTGGAACCAAGCAGTTCTCTTTATATATCGGTGTTGGAACCAAGCAGTTCTCTTTATATATCGGTGTTGGAACCAAGCAGTTCTCTTTATATATCGGTGTTGGAACCAAGCAGTTCTCTTTATTTAATAACCACATCACCCTATTACAGGGAATTGGCGTATTGTTCAAAAGGTCACCCGGAAACATCGACTTATTTGACAGTCGTATTTTTTTTATAATCATGTTGGTATCTTACATTATCTAGGTATCTTTGTTTTAACATAGAAACTAAATGGGTGAAAAACGTAAAATTCAGAATAGCAAAATTACCATTTTCACTAAACTAATAACTCGGTGCCATCTTAGTGCTGTCAAACTAAAATACAGTTGTGTCACTTTCGTCAACTTCAGAATCGGAAGTCCTCGTTCGACAGGAATAAACTAAATTTTGGTGATTTTTAGTCTAGTTTAGACGCATTTGTGACGAGAGAATCAGCACCAATAAGTATTTGATGAATGTAAATATAGTACCTACCTACGCGTCAAACTCTCAAAGAAAAAATGATTTTTCTTGTATGTGGCAATGGATCTGAACACTCATTTAAATAAAGCTTGATTTATAAGTTCTTTGCGTTTAAAACTACGGGTTCCTTGTTTCCGTTCAGCACCAATCCTGAGTTATTGTAGTTAGTACCTGTGCGACACCTTTACGAATTGTACTGACATAAATCCAGGCTTCATTTTTTTAAGGCTCATGTATGCATTATTTTTTTCATTTACCGACATTTATTAATTGCTAACTGTAATTGTAAACGTGCGTCAAACAATTACAATTACAATTAATTATTTTCATTTGATATTTCTCGGGACCCTAGGGTCCCGGACCTTTGGAAGGCATATGAGGGGCCGAAGCCAACTCGCAGAGGCCCGTTAGACGCTTTCAATGGAAATGAGGCACCCACCGACGATTATCTCTGTGCGTACTATGCAAGTGCACCCAAGGACAACCCCCGGTTGGTGTAGGACTATTGCAGGATATGGAGACAAAATAAAATATTGGGCTATGGGTTTGGATGGCTAAAATGGACTGGTTATCTAAAACTATGGAAGGACTATAGCCCCTGCCTGACCAATGTTTGATAAATACAATACACGGATAAAATGGCAGGGGGTGACTTGCACACTCAACAATGGGCCCCCGGAAACGGTCGCTAGCACATAGTGTCGTAGCGACAAGGGGGTAACATGTACTGAGGTGCTTAAGAGGAGTGGAGAGGTATTCCACGGCTATCAGGACAATCCCGGAAGTACGGTCAAGATCACTACCAGCATCTTACTGGACTACTTCCTTCCTCCGAGCACGTTTGCTCTTGCGAATCTCTACTCAAGCCAGCCAATAAAGGCAAGAATGAGGTGGGAGGTCAGTTCTCGTCAGTGTTCACTCCAGTAGGCCAATAAAGGCAAGCCAGAGATGAGGAACATGACTTCTCCCGGGTGATAGGGTACGTGGGGTCGCTACTGCCCAGCAGCTCGCCACATGCTGCCCTGCGGGTTTCTGTATCTCTCTTGGTCTGGCTCCTCATCCTAGACCTGTTCCGGTAAAGTAACCTCTACCGGCACAGACCTAGAGTTCGGAGCGCGCAAGCCGCACCACGACGTCAACGTAGAGATACGGCGATGGGGTAATTATTTTTATTGTTAGTTGCAACTAAATCTGGCAATTTAGTTGTTAAGTGTTTTCACAATTAATTTTTGCCCCACACTGTTCATGAGTGACCTGTCTGTCTACAAAAATAAATAGTATAAAAAAGTCTATTTTCGTGTCTGTCCACGAAATTAACTTAAGTCAACTAGGTACCTCGAATATTTGAGCGAGTCGACATAGCCGACGTCGCCGGTGGCGGCCGCCGCGTTCGCAGCTTCGGCAGCGGCTTCGGCTCTTCGACGACTTCTGCGATTTCTGATGTGGGCTGCTGCTTGATAACACTAGAAGATGATAACAGACGTGTTAGTGCAGCCATCAACATAAGCTTATGACATTCCCACAGCTGCCCCCCCCCCCCCCCCGTCCTCCTCGGTGAGAGCGAGTTATCCGACGCGGGTTGGTGAATGTAACGAGTCATCGAGTCGTCGGTTCTAGAACTTCCTCACGACGTTCGCGCACAGGCACGCACTTGACTTTGTACAGGTGCTTACGTCACCACTGCTCTCCTACAATGGTGACGACGTTCGCGCACAGGCACGCACTTGACTTTGCACAGGTGCTTACGTCACCACTGCTCTCCTACAATAGTGAATGGTTCTAGAATTTCCTCACGATATTTTCCATATGACGTCCACTGACATCAGTGAAGGAAAATATCGCGAGGAAGCCTGCCCTTATCTATATATGTTACCGGTAATCTGTGTAATCCGGTATTCTATAGAATGCCTATAACGTTCAGGCAAAGTATGAAATATAATTTAACCATACTTTGCCTAGGCATTCTGTACAATACCGAATGTTCAAGCGGCAATCTGTAGAATACGCGGTTGTCTTACAAAAGGCAGACGATAAATTCTATCAACTCGGCACAAAGCAAGGTATTATAAATTCTATCAACTCGGCACAAAGCAAGGTATTATAAATTCTATCAACTCGGCACAAAGCAAGGTATTATAAATTCTATCAACTCGGCACAAAGCAAGGTATTATAAATTCTATCAACTCGGCACAAAGCAAGGTATTATAAATTGTATCAACTCGGCACAAAGCAAGGTATTATAAATTCTATCAACTCGGCACAAAGCAAGGTATTATAAATTCTATCAACTCGGCACAAAGCAAGGTATTATAAATTCTATCAACTCGGCACAAAGCAAGGTATTATAAATTCTATCAACTCGGCACAAAGCAAGGTATTATAAATTCTATCAACTCGGCACAAAGCAAGGTATTATAAATTCTATCAACTCGGCACAAAGCAAGGTATTATATATTCTATCAACTCGGCACAAAGCAAGGTATTATAAATTCTATCAACTCGGCACAAAGCAAGGTATTATAAATTCTATCAACTCGGCACAAAGCAAGGTATTATAAATTCTATCAACTCGGCACAAAGCAAGGTATTATAAATTCTATCAACTCGGCACAAAGCAAGGTATTATAAATTCTCTCAACTCGGCACAAAGCAAGGTATTATAAATTCTCTCAACTCGGCACAAAGCAAGGTATTATAAATTCTCTCAACTCGGCACAAAGCAAGGTATTATAAATTCTCTCAACTCGGCACAAAGCAAGGTATTATAAATTCTCTCAACTCGGCACAAAGCAAGGTATTATAAATTCTCTCAACTCGGCACAAAGCAAGGTATTATAAATTCTCTCAACTCGGCACAAAGCAAGGTATTATAAATTCTCTCAACTCGGCACAAAGCAAGGTATTATAAATTCTCTCAACTCGGCACAAAGCAAGGTATTATAAATTCTCTCAACTCGGCACAAAGCAAGGTATTATAAATTCTCTCAACTCGGCACAAAGCAAGGTATTATAAATTCTCTCAACTCGGCACAAAGCAAGGTATTATAAATTCTCTCAACTCGGCACAAAGCAAGGTATTATAAAAACATTATTATTATATTCTAGGCAGCAGTTTACGGTTCGTCGTCAGAATGTACTTTAATGAAGACGTCCCTAGTCAAGATATGACACTCCGTTCCGATGCTTTACAGTTTATGGCAACAGGTCGAGGATTTGTAAAATGTATTGCAAACAGCATTGCGATACTCAGGTGGTGTCAAAGTGGTGGTGTAGCGACGTGTAGCCGCGACACTGGGTGGTGCGGAGTGATAGCGACGTGTAGCCGCGACACTGGGTGGTGTGGAGTGATAGCGACGTGTAGCCGCGACACTGGGTGGTGCGGAGTGATAGCGACGTGTAGCCGCGACACTGGGTGGTGCGGAGTGATAGCGACGTGTAGCCGCGACACTGGGTGGTGCGGAGTGATAGCGACGTGTAGCCGCGACACTGGGTGGTGCGGAGTGATAGCGACGTGTAGCCGCGACACTGGGTGGTGCGGAGTGATAGCGACGTGTAGCCGCGACACTGGGTGGTGCGGAGTGATAGCGACGTGTAGCCGCGACACTGGGTGGTGCGGAGTGATAGCGACGTGTAGCCGCGACACTGGGTGGTGTGGAGTGATAGCGACGTGTAGCCGCGACACTGGGTGGTGCGGAGTGATAGCGACGTGTAGCCGCGACACTGGGTGGTGCGGAGTGATAGCGACGTGTAGCCGCGACACTGGGTGGTGTGGAGTGATAGCGACGTGTAGCCGCGACACTGGGTGGTGCGGAGTGATAGCGACGTGTAGCCGCGACACTGGGTGGTGCGGAGTGATAGCGACGTGTAGCCGCGACACTGGGTGGTGTGGAGTGATAGCGACGTGTAGCCGCGACACTGGGTGGTGCGGAGTGATAGCGACGTGTAGCCGCGACACTGGGTGGTGCGGAGTGATAGCGACGTGTAGCCGCGACACTGGGTGGTGTGGAGTGATAGCGACGTGTAGCCGCGACACTGGGTGGTGTGGAGTGATAGCGACGTGTAGCCGCGACACTGGGTGGTGCGGAGTGATAGCGACGTGTAGCCGCGACACTGGGTGGTGCGGAGTGATAGCGACGTGTAGCCGCGACACTGGGTGGTGTGGAGTGATAGCGACGTGTAGCCGCGACACTGGGTGGTGTGGAGTGATAGCGACGTGTAGCCGCGACACTGGGTGGTGCGGAGTGATAGCGACGTGTAGCCGCGACACTGGGTGGTGTGGAGTGATAGCGACGTGTAGCCGCGACACTGGGTGGTGTGGAGTGATAGCGACGTGTAGCCGCGACACTGGGTGGTGTGGAGTGATAGCGACGTGTAGCCGCGACACTGGGTGGTCTTGAATTGTCTTGCTTTTACTTTGCCTATATTGAGCGCGGGTAACGCATCTAAAGATACACATCATTGCTACCGGCACAGACCTAGAATTCAGGAGCGCGCTAGCCCCAGCCTCAGCACGACGTCAACGTAGCGGCAAATAAATTATTGTAGCGTTCCTCCTAAATACACCTTCATCCTAAACATACCTTCAAATACACGTTCACCTACATCTAATTGCGATTCGGCAGCGTAGAAGCGTTGTGCCTCGGTAGGATGTTGATGTATCGTATGCTAGGTACTCACTCAGGGCCTTTTGTTTCGAGCTCAGTGGCTGGTGGTACTTCAACAAATTGAACGCCTGTGGAGGCGACCCCGGCTGATGTTGATGTTGAAGCACGTTGTCTGCAATCAAGCTTATGATCAAGAAATCGAAATAGATGAAAATACTTCATTACACGAAAGGGTGGTGTTGATCACGTCGCGAGTTTAAGTCTACAGAAATCTAGTATAACAACTAGATTTCTGTTGTCGTGAACTCGCGACGTGATCAACACCACTATTGGTGACGACAAGAATCATAGATTTGTATACTCGTAGTATTAAAATAGCATGAGGGTTTTTCGCGGCTGCAGTTCACACGCCCAGCCACAGGTGTAACAAATACACCAGGGTTTTACCCGGCTGCAATTCTCGTATAAACAAACATGTTAGTTAGCGCTGGGGAAAAACCCTACAAATTGTGTAAAAGGAGCGAGTTTTAGAGATAGTTAGTCCGTTCAGTTCCCAGCTTACTAGCGACAAGTAAGAACTAATAAATGTACAGCGTAACTCGAGAAGGAAAAGCTGCTTATTCAGCAGCACCAGCTGTTCGCTCTGCAGCGGGCGTGGTGACGGGTGTCGCCAGCTGTCACTCGACTCAGGTAGTAGGGAGTGCAGCAATGCTATTCTCTAAGGATACAGCCTTGTGTTGCAGCGCTGAAACTCAGTTTAGTATTCACTCAGCTGCGTAAAGCTACACTAGCGCTCGAGGCTGTGACGGCCGTGAGTTAAAACTACCCAACAGCGGACAAATTGGCAGTAATGACAGTTCTTCTTACATTTTGATATTCCTTAAGAAAAAACAGCGACGAAGGCGCTTACGAGCTCGCCCACAGCCTCGCTTCTAACCGTCAAATCCAAAAGCTCCAACATTCGCGCGCACTTTGGACAACAATAATAAACTGTATTGAAATTTTTCGATTATTTTTAATACTTTTTGAAAAAATGGCGGCTTGGTTAATTATAAAGCTACATTTATTAGATGAAGTTTGAAAAAGTGATGATTTGAAGAAAGTTCGATATATGTCCGCGAGTTCGTTCCAGTGGTTTTTTTTTTAAATGAGTTAACTACCGCGGACATGGGGGTCCGCGCCTTTATTTAATAGTTTTTAAAATTGTTTACAATGTTTTCTGAGATGTTTCAGTTATAAGTACTCCTACATCGGACAACTTAAATCTAAATCTTAATGATCTACTTAAACCTACGTGAGTCCATCTATATATATATTTTTTTTTTGACACATGCATATGTTAGTATTTGAATATCTATTACAACGTGGATCTGGACGTACGACATTAAATTAAAACGAGCACAGTACTAGTCCATCGAAACATTTTAAAACACAAAGATTAGTAGTTAATGGAAAATTAAAAAATTGCAGTTTTCAAACAAAATAAATAGCAGAATCAACTGCATAAAAAGTAAACACGCTTTATCTACGAAAAGTCACTGGCCAACGGCAATGTTTACCTATTATTACGGACTCGGATCTACATCATGTTGAAAAATAAGAAAATGAAAAATTATTTCCTGTGGCTAAAGTATTCATTGGATTTGATTGACTTTTTGTATACGGGTAAAGAACATGATTCTCTTTACGTGGTTTAAAGGAATGTCAATCGTCCTGTTCCATCTTGTATATATGTTATTATTTTTTTATGTTAATTAATAAGTACACAGGCATTACTTTATAATTTTCTACTTACTATTAAATTACAAATTTTTTACTTAAAGTTAACACTATACGGGGACATTACATACATACGTTACAGGGACATTATTTATTACATTTACATGGGATAAGGATATATATAACTGCATGGCAGTGCGAGCCGACCAGCCCCGGCCGAAACGTTCCAGTGGTTTAACCGAGAGGAAATAACATAATAATACGAGTATGTATAGGTAACACATTTCACTTCGATAGTGTATCCTCTTAATCACAGAACGTACATGCAGCAATCGCTGATACAAATAATTTAGATGCGCATTTTAAAAGTTTTCAAACTAGAATTCAAGCGGTTTTCAAACCTTTTTAGGTCGGGTTGTTACGAGTGAAGCACAGTCGCAGAAACGAGTGAAGTGTTTTGTTTTGTTTACATTCACCTCCGTGTCGCGTTGCTCAAAATAGGCAAAGGATTCAGCCTTAAAATGTAATAGTTAATTGCAATAACCTGTATAATATGAAATTTGTTTATAGTTTTAATCTATTTTCTTATTTATATAACGATCTCCTCACCTCGTAAAAGACAATCATGATATAGTTAGTGTTGTTTGCGGATGACACTTCACTTCCCTAGATCACTAAACATTAGTCTCACAGGCGACACGGCCCCCACGCATTCGCTGTTTAGGCATGTTCCCGCCATTCCCGCGCCTCACCGCGCTAAGTACCTTCCTGATTTAGTGTTTTAGTGACCCGTGCGCATGCATTGCGTCCGCACGTATTTTACTTCCGGAGTTTTGACGAATTGTTAGTCTCACAGACTACTGTTTAGTGATTACGCTTGTAAAGTGAGTCAAGGTAAGCTTTGAATAATTTTGTTGATTTTTTGACTTCTTGTATAAATAACGTTCTTTTTTATTTATTTCTGAGAATTTTATTGCTTTTTTAATATAATACAAAATTTCATGTATTTCATTAGTGTGTATAGGAAAAATATATGTAGGTATTTGAACATTATGTAAAGGCGTTTATTCTGTTTTAGATGGATTTGATACGAGATCAAGACAAAATTCTGCAGTTTTTGAATGAATCTGACGATGAGAATGATGACCAAGAACTCACACAACTACCTAGTGAGTTTTCGGAGTCTGAACAAGAAGATAACTTAGAGGAAGACCTTTGCGTAAACACCGACGCGAGTGATGAAGAATCTTCGGTCTCTTCTGATGAGGATCTGAACATAGTCAGAGGTAACCGAAACACAAATATGATTATTCACTCTGATGATGACTCTCACGAGCGGCCGCAGCCACATCAATCCGCGTATTTACCTCAAAACCCGGTAGTACATCCAGGTAAAGCCTACATATATGGAAAAAATAAACACAAATGGGCAGCCACTCCACGCAGCTCAGTCACTCGTAGATCAGCTCGAAACATTATCCATTTTATACCTGGACCTCTAAATGAAGCGAGAGATATCGTAGATCCGATTCTATTATTTCATTTGTTTATTTCCGATGAAATGATTGACCAGGTTGTAATTCACACGAATGCTGAAATTGATTTGAAAAAGAAGAAGTACAAAGAATTATCTCATACTAATTCATTTACCTCAGCTGATGAAATGAAGGCTTTGTTCGGTCTTCTCCTGCACTCAGCTGCTATAAAAAGTAACCATTTGCCTACGAGAATGTTATTTGACACCAAACGAAGCGGTAGCGTTTTCAAGGCGTGTATGAGTGCCGAGAGATTTGACTTCCTGCTAAGATGCTGTCGGTTCGACAATAGAGCTACCAGACAAGAAAGGAGAGAAACAGATAAGTTCGCGCCAATAAGAGAACTCTGGGAAAAGTTCATTGAACATTGTAAAAAATGGTACCAACCCAGTTCCTATCTGACAATAGATGAACAATTAGTTGGGTTTCAAGGTCGCTGCCCGTTTCGGATGTATATACCAAACAAGCCTAATAAATATGGTATTAAGATTGTGATGGTCGCTGATTCTAACTCAAAATATGTTTATAATGCTACGCCATATTTGGGTAAAGGAACAAACTGCAGCGAAAACACGCCTCTGGCTACATATTTTGTAAAACAACTTTGTGAACCTGTTTACGGGACAAACAGAAACATAACTATGGACAACTGGTTTACGTCCGTGCCACTTGCTTCAGAACTACTGAAATCTCCCTACAAACTAACAATTGTTGGCACATTGCGCAGCAATAAACGAGAGATTCCACAGGAAATGAAAAACACAAAAACAAGGAACATCGGCACTTCAATGTTTGGCTACGATGCTGAGAAAACCTTGGTTTCCTATAAACCGAAGTCCAACAAAGTGGTTTTTCTTCTATCGACAGTACACGATCAGCCAAACATCAACTCCAGCACGAAAAAGCCTGAAATAATACATTTCTACAACAGTACCAAAGGAGCAGTTGATACTGTCGACCAGATTTGTTCTGCCATGAGCTGCAATCGCAAAACAAATAGATGGCCTCAATGCATATTTTATAATATGCTGAACTTATGCATGGTCAATGCTTATATCATTTATGTATCTAACATGGTACGGCAACGACAAAAACCGCTGAAACGCAGAGCATTCGTGCAAAAATTGGCCGACTGTCTCATTGAGCCGTGGTTGCGGGAACGGTACAAGACCGTTACTTTGAGAAAGAATATCAGGGCCAGTATCAAAGATATTCTGCAAATTGAAAATGTCGACGCTAATACTTCTCAAGCACAGTCAAACAAACGAAAAATTTGCGCATTTTGCCCATATCAGAAGCACAGGATGACCAAAGTGTCATGCCACTCCTGCAGGAAGGCCATTTGTGGCGAACATACCATTCCTGTCTGCTCAGACTGCCAGGATTAACATTTTTAATATGTCTAATAGTTTTTAAGAAACCTTAATACTACCTCTTATATTACCTCCTTTTTTTGAAATAAATAAATGTCATTTAAAAAAAATATAATCTTTTCATTTTGTTAGTCAAAATGACTACTGTTTAGTGACTGTGTAACTCGAAAATATGTTTAGTGAGCTAGGGTTAAACTTAAACGTCTGCAGCTGGTTACTGACGATGTAAATAGCGCGATCTCAAAAGTAGTTCACTGGTTCAATGCAAATAATTTACTTCTTAATGAAAAAAAAAACCAAATGCCTTAAGTTTACTCTGCCTCACGTTAGGCAGGTGAACACTAAGGTGTTGATAAAGGGCGAAGAATTGAATCCTGAAGACAGCACAGTATTCTTGGGCTTAACTTTGGATGCTAAGCTTCAGTGGGGCGCAGATATAAGCTAAGCTCTGCAGCATACGCTGTTAGAAAAATTCGTAATTTAACTGACATAGAGACAGCCCGTTTAGTGTACTTTAGCTATTTTCATAGTGTAATGTCATACGGTATTCTGTTGTGGGGAAATGCCGCCGACATTCAGACTATCTTTGTTTTGCAGAAAAGAGCGGTTCGATCAATTTATAAGTTAAGTCCAAGACACTCTCTCAGAGAGAAATTTAAGGAGATTAATATAATGACTGTGCCTTCTCAGTGTATTTTTGAAAATCTTTTATATGCCCATAAAAATATAAAATTGTTTAAAAAATACAGTGATATCCATAATATGAACACTAGGAACAAACACAAATTTGTTGTACCTACAACAAGGCTCAAGAAAATAGGTGGCTCGTTCAGATGACAATGTATACGTTTTTATAATAAACTTCCAAGCCCCGTTCAAGATCTGAGCCTTAATAAATTCAAATCTTTTATTGAACGTAAGTTGTGCCAGAAAGCCTTTATACCGTTAAAGATTACATTGATGACAAAAAGGCGTGGGATTGAGCTGCTCCAATATATATATTTTTTTTTAATATATGTACATAGGTACTGATTTTTTTTTTGTTCTTTTCATTGATGAATTCTACATATACAATGACATGAATATTTACTTTGTAAAATGTTATATTATTTTAATTACTGTGAATGTGAAGACTATGTGGGTCCTTGTTTTTTTTTTTCTCTCAGCTTTAATCATAGTTTGCCAGTTTGAGTAAATTATGCGGCCTACCCAAATGTTCTTTCTTTGGTATTGTTCGTCGAATCGTTGAGCTCCTTAACTTTTATGTTGAGCTGTACGATTACTGACAGATGCTTGCTCTGACTGGACAGGTCCACTCAATCTGTGTGGTTCTTTCCTCAAAAGACCATTTCAGACACCAACCTACATTGTCTTCACATGATCTGACCAAGATTATGTCTGGACTTTAAAAGAGACTGTGACCTCTGAGTTTGTTTCGGCCTTTCTTCTCAGAGTAGTCAGATAGGAAACGCCGGCCTCATCTAGTTTAAAAAAAAAATGTTTGACGTGTAAAAGTGTTTGTATAAACCTACTTACAGAAATAAATTCATTTATCATTTATAGTACTTAAAGATATACCTCTAATATATATTTGAAAGCCATAAAACTCTCAGTCGAGATTAATCGATTATGACCTAAAGAATTTGTTTCAAGCCCTTAATTCGTCTACGAAACAGCGACGGGAGGCTACAGCCTAGGGTCCGTCGACGACCACAACCACGCTAGTGAATACGGTTTGAGTCAGCGCTACACGCTCGGTCGAACTCAAGGCTGTCTCGACGACGAGCTCTTGTAGCTTACAGCCATGAAATTGTCTTTTAGAGGATCGCAGTGCAGGTCGATAGCGGGTACTGGACGAACCTCTACCGTCCGAAACCATTAGCCTTTAGGCCCCTTAAGGGTATTACCTTGCTCGATGCCCTTAGAGATTTGACCTCTGTACTAGTATTTGTTAATTTAGCGCCACCTACCGACCAACGACCATACTATAATAATATGAACTGAAGATTAAGCATTACCACAGATGTGTCGCAGAGTTGTCATCGTTTTTTCCTATTTTATTCGCTCTCTGAGAGATCGTTCCTCGTCGTTCGTGTTCGTGTTCGATCGTTCGTTCGAGAGTTTTTGTAGTCTTGTACGAGTACCTACCTACATCATAATTTATATTTATTTTGAACTATACGATGCACTATGCCTGCTGACACAGCTTGCATTCTAGTACATGATACATTCTGAAGGTCTGATGATGACCAGGTAAGTGCTTATCGGTTCTCAGTAACGGAAATGGTTAGAATGACCTAGCTTTCCCCACTTACCCACCTTCAGAGTCAACCATCAGGTAGGTGACATCATCAGTCACCAAGGTCTCCGTTAGACCTTTCAAATGAGTCCAAGCTCGATGGTTCTACGTAGTGCCGTCACTGAGATCCTATACCCACCTTCGGAGTCCACCATCAGGTAGGTGACATCATCAGTCACCAAGGTCTCCGTTAGACCTTTCAGATGAGTCCAAGCTCGATGGTTCTACGTAGTGCCGTCACTGAGATCCTATACCCACCTTCGGAGTCCACCATCAGGTAGGTGACATCATCAGTCATCTAGGTCTTCATCGTCCGTCAAACGAAATTCTCAAGATAGCTAAACGATACAAAATAAACACAATAGAGATAATGTACTCAATAGGGTACAGCCCGCGCCAAACTTTATGACCGCCCCGAAACTAGGCTCATTGCGTATTAGCGGGACGCACAAGAGCTTGGGGGCAGGGCCACACCCCGCGCGCCCGCACCGCTCACCCGCGACGCGCGCTGGCACCCACGCCTTAGTGTGAGTGCTACGTCCGTACGCGAATCACGCACTTGTTGAGCTCCGAGAGTACTGTCGCGTTCAGAATTCGTTCGATCGTTTCGTTAATTTGTTGTTATAGTTTTTAGTTATTGTTACTTGTTGTTATTGTTACTCGTTGTTATTTGTTTATAAACATGCCTACTGGACGTTGTAATGTTTTACGACGCCAGGCTCGTAAAATGGTCTACGATGTTTATAAATTTATGAAGAAAGAAGCTGAAGAAGGCCTTAAATACGATTTGAAGGCAGTACATAAACGGACTGCAGCCGCTACAGGAGTATCAGAAAGAACTGTACGACGTATTATATCGGTTGCTAATGAACCAAGTTCCGATTTATTAGCAGTTTTTCGTACACCCGGAAAGAAGAGGCAAGGGGTAAAAAAGGTAACCGGAATCGACAATTTTGACCAAGGTGTCATCAAAAGATGTATCCACAATTTTCATGTAACACAGAAAGAGTTGCCGACAATTGCTCAACTTTTAAAAAAATTAAAAGAAGATATAAATTTTGAAGGATCCGCAACGAGTTTGAGGAGAATTATAAATGAAATAGGATTTAAATGGAAAAAAACTGAAGACAATCGCAAATTATTAATTGAAAATACAAATATTCGCTGTAAGCGAATTGAATATTTGCGTGCAATAACGAAATATCGCGCAGAAGGAAGACCGATAGTTTACACTGACGAATCGTATGTCGATTCATCGCATACCACTTCGAAGGCATGGAGTGATAGTAGCACTAAAGGTTTAAAAAAAAAGATATCAAAAGGTCAACGTGTCGTCATTGTACATGCTGGATCCAAATCAGGATTTGTACCCAACGGCCTTTTACGGTCTTATTACAAAAAAATGCTTAAGTACTGGTTTAAACCAAGACTAAAAGGTCTAGGATTGTTACGGTATTAAAGTTAGTACCAGGTTCAAAATGTGTTCTGATTACAAAACTTTGACTTTCTGAGGATCAGTTAGTACCAAAGAAGGTCCATGGTTTAAACAATATCCACAGATAAGAAACGAAAATGGCATTCTTTCATTCGTTCATACACGCTTTATTTGAAGCAACGTTCTGTTTCTCTAAATATTGATATTTTAATAACCCTTGAAATGCTTAAATAATTATTTATGAATACAACAATATATCATACATTGTTCTTTATTTAGGTTACAATATATTGAACAAGCACAACTTGTACTTTTGACGCGCTTTTTGTAATCAAGTTGTCAAATTTATTGACACCTCTAGCGTGAAGTGGAGTGGATTAGGTACCGGCGGCGCGCGTAATTTGAGACGAATGTTTATGTTGCGTCCTTATAACTAAATGCAAGTCTTATTTTTATTAATTGTTCTTAGTATTACTGTTACTGCTATGTGGTTTGTTCGTGAGTTGTTTTGTGTCTGATTAAATCGTGAGCTACAAACAAAAATTGAGTTTGAAGAAAAATATAGTAAAAACATGGATTTTTAATAATTATTAGGTAAGCAATTGTTTGTATCATCTAATTTCGATTACCTAACGCGAATGTTCTTATTATTATAAGAAATATTACGTCACCAAAACGTTTTGTGAACTTAAACCTACTTATATCTAAAATCTTCGTTACTCAATTCAAAAGGATTCACACGATGACGATGTCTGTAAAATCGCTGAGACGTCTCTAGCATATCCTAATCGTGCAAATCCATCAAGTCAGTCATATTAATATCCATTTTTAATGATTTGTAAATAAAAAGACACAAAAATAATCAACGCTAACCTCAAATAAATTAGTACCGAAGTTAGTCCCATAGTCCCATTCAGTCCAGCGGTAGACAGCTTGCCGAACGCGCGCGTACATATTATTTTAATTTTCTATTACTCCGTGAACGTACACTTGATAACGGTTCTCAAACTTGTACCTAAGTTACTCAAGATGTTCACGTGCAAGGCTTGTCAAGTGGAGGCTAGGGATGGCGTAACGTGCACACTATGCAATGGGCAGTTTGACTTCCCATGCGCTGGTATAACGGAAATTGGTTGGAGAAAGCTAGGGGATCGAAAAGGAACGTGGAAATGTGCTAGCTGCAAATCAACAGCGGCAGCCAGTCCCCGCATCGATTCTTTCAAGGCTTCCACTTCTGACGCGGAGATCATCTTGGCTGAGCTCAGGCGACTCTCAACCCAAATGGAGGCATTGCCAGCGCTGGTTGAAAGCGTAAAAGCAATTCAAATGGAGCTCTTGGAGTTTAAAGCCATCAAATCTGAATTCTCGGAAATGAAGTCATCCATGGACACTATCAACGATGATATGAAGACCTTGACATGCAAGTTATCGACACTCGAGAAACAAACCGAGGCCATGAAGAAGACGAAGGAAGAGATTCTTGTTCTGCAAAGCCGAGTGGAGAAACTTGAGAACCAGCAATGTGAGAGTGAGCAGAGATCCCAGCTAAATAATATTGAGATCAAGGGAGTACCAAGCCAGCGACGAAAACCTGTTCTCACTAATAGCTAAAATCGGAGATGTCATTAACTGTCATATTCCTAAAGAACAGATTAATTATGTAGCTAGGGTGCCAATGCGCAACGACAAGGAAAATAAAAACATAATTTGTTCGGTGCACAACAGCTACTTGAAAAATGATTTTGTAGCTGCCGCGAAAAAGCACAAGACTTTGAATGCTGGTGACCTGGGACTGCGTGGCATGAACAGAATCTATGTTAACGACCATTTGACATACGAAAACAAAATGCTTCTGAATAAGACCAAAGCCAGAGCCAAAGAACGTGGTTATGAGCATGTTTGGGTCAGGGGATGCAAAATAATGCTTCGGAAAAACACCACGTCCCCAAAACATCACATCAAGTCTGAGCAGGATTTAAAGAAGTTTTTATACTAACGATATCTATACTAACGATATCTATACTAACGATATCTATACTAACGATATCTATACTAACGATATCTATACTAACGATATCTATACTAACGATATCTATACTAACGATATCTATACTAACGATATCTATACTAACGATATCTATACTAACGATATCTATACTAACGATATCTATACTAACGATATCTATACTAACGATATCTATACTAACGATATCTATACTAACGATATCTATACTAACGATATCTATACTAACGATATTTATACTAACGATATCTATACTAACGATATCTATACTAACGATATCTATACTAACGATATCTATAGTAACGATATCTGTACTAACGATATCTATAGTAACGATATCTATACTAACGATATCTGTACTAACGATATCTATACTAACGATATCTATACTAACGATATCTATACTAACGATATCTATACTAACGATATCTATACTAACGATATCTATACTAACGATATCTATACTAACGATATCTATACTAACGATATCTGTACTAACGATATCTGTACTAACGATATCTATACTAACGATATCTATACTAACGATATCTATACTAACGATATCTATACTAACGATATCTATACTAACGATATCTATACTAACGATATCTATACTAACGATATCTATACTAACGATATCTATACTAACGATATCTATACTAACGATATCTATACTAACGATATTTATACTAACGATATCTATACTAACGATATCTATACTAACGATATCTATACTAACGATATCTATAGTAACGATATCTGTACTAACGATATCTATAGTAACGATATCTATACTAACGATATCTGTACTAACGATATCTATACTAACGATATCTATACTAACGATATCTGTACTAACGATATCTGTACTAACGATATCTGTACTAACGATATCTATACTAACGATATCTATACTAACGATATCTATACTAACGATATCTATACTAACGATATCTATACTAACGATATCTATACTAACGATATCTGTACTAACGCTATCTGTACTAACGCTATCTGTACTAACGATATCTATACTAACGATATCTGTACTAACGATATCTATACTAACGATATCTATACTAACGATATCTATACTAACGATATCTATACTAACGATATCTATACTAACGATATCTATACTAACGATATCTATACTAACGATATCTGTACTAACGATATCTGTACTAACGATATCTATACTAACGATATCTATACTAACGATATCTGTACTAACGATATCTATACTAACGATATCTATACTAACGATATCTATACTAACGATATCTATACTAACGATATCTATACTAACGATATCTATACTAACGATATCTATACTAACGATATCTATACTAACGATATCTATACTAACGATATCTATACTAACGATATCTGTACTAACGATATCTATACTAACGATATCTGTACTAACGATATCTATACTAACGATATCTATACTAACGATATCTATACTAACGATATCTATACTAACGATATCTATACTAACGATATCTATACTAACGATATCTATACTAACGATATCTATACTAACGATATCTATACTAACGATATCTATACTAACGATATCTGTACTAACGATATCTATACTAACGATATCTATACTAACGATATCTATACTAACGATATCTATACTAACGATATCTATACTAACGATATCTGTACTAACGATATCTATACTAACGATATCTATACTAACGATATCTGTACTAACGATATCTATACTAACGATATCTGTACTAACGATATCTATACTAACGATATCTATACTAACGATATCTATACTAACGATATCTGTACTAACGATATCTATACTAACGATATCTATACTAACGATATCTATACTAACGATATCTATACTAACGATATCTATACTAACGATATCTATACTAACGATATCTATACTAACGATATCTGTACTAACGATATCTGTACTAACGATATCTATACTAACGATATCTATACTAACGATATCTGTACTAACGATATCTATACTAACGATATCTATACTAACGATATCTATACTAACGATATCTATACTAACGATATCTATACTAACGATATCTATACTAACGATATCTATACTAACGATATCTATACTAACGATATCTATACTAACGATATCTATACTAACGATATCTATACTAACGATATCTGTACTAACGATATCTATACTAACGATATCTATACTAACGATATCTATACTAACGATATCTATACTAACGATATCTGTACTAACGATATCTGTACTAACGATATCTATACTAACGATATCTATACTAACGATATCTGTACTAACGATATCTATACTAACGATATCTATACTAACGATATCTATACTAACGATATCTATACTAACGATATCTATACTAACGATATCTATACTAACGATATCTATACTAACGATATCTATACTAACGATATCTATACTAACGATATCTATACTAACGATATCTATACTAACGATATCTATACTAACGATATCTGTACTAACGATATCTATACTAACGATATCTATACTAACGATATCTATACTAACGATATCTATACTAACGATATCTATTCATCATTCTGGCAAGTTGTTTGTTTGTTACTTCGGTTCGTTAAGTTTGAGAAACATATGCACAAGTTTTTTCTACGCATTCCATTCTCGCCGGCCTTTTGTTCGCTTATCGCTTGGTGTTGACCATTCCGTATTATTTTTACACTTTGATTGTAATTGCTATTACCTTACACGTAAAGATTCATTTAGCTTGTTTATGCATAAATTACCGTGTAAATATCGAGCTTGTTATGACCATACTTTTTATAACGGCACCGTGCTGTTTGCTACGCTAATTATACTCAATTTATATGTCGCTAAAGTCTTGTTTTCCATACTCATAATTATTAACCAAACACAAAGAAATAATACTATTTTGTTCCACGAATTGAATGTACCTTACATTTCTAATGCTTACGTTTTTGCGTATTTTGGATGGCGTCCCTTAGCATTTATTATCAAAATGTGAGGGGACTGCGAACTAAAACAGGAGTTTTCTATAGGAATGTATGTATAAATAGCTTTGATGTTATTTGTTTGACAGAGACATGGTTACTTGATGGGATATCTGATTCCGAAGTTTTTGACGATAGATATCTCATATGGAGGAGGGACCGTGATTATGCAAACACTAATCAAGTTATGGGAGGAGGTGTTTTAATCGCGGTTAGGCGTGAACTTGTGGCGGATTCGTGCAGTGAATGGTGCTCAACTGCTGAGGACGTGTGGGTTACATTGACACTACTGCGGAAAAAACCAAGAATATCGTATAAAATGCACGTATGCGTAACTTATATTTGCTGCCAGAACCTCGCTAACTCATTAACAACCCAACTAGGCATGTTCTCAGACAATCTATCGAATATTGTCCTTCAGAATCCTGCTGATAAGTTTGTTATTCTTGGTGATTTTAACCAACCCAACATAAAGTGGCAGCTGACTGCCGACGGTTACACTTTACGCCCTACTAACCTGCAGGGCAGTGTCCAAACAAACTTTATTGATAATCTTAATATATGTAACCTTTCACAGTATAATAGCCATTCAAACAACAACCATAGGATTCTGGATCTGGTGCTATCTAATGACCAAGTTGTTGTCACCCGTTGTGGTGATCCGCTGGTGCCCGAGGACTCACATCACAATGCACTATGTATCAGTGCGGACTTCGTGCAATTGCATAGTCTTCCTGTTCGCCCCTATGTAAAATTCTTATATCATTTGGCTGACTTTGATGCAATAAATGACGAACTTAATCTTGTGGATTGGCACAGTGAACTAAACTGTCACCCATTGGAAGACGCTGTTACATACTTTTATTCTGTTATCGATAGGTTACGTAATACTTTTATACCAACTAAAACAGTAGTTTCCCAATCAAAATACCCGCCCTGGTACAGAAGTCCATTGATCAAGGCTATTAACCCTAGACACCTAACCTTCGTCGATTCGACGAGTACGCGACAAAAAAATCGCTGTCTCTTTTCAGCGCGTGGGGCGATCATAGCAACGTTGCTTGTCAACTCAGTGTTCGCTGAGCTCTTCCGAGAGGCGTTCGTGTCCGGGGGGTAAGTACTTCTTTTTTCGAGATATTACGATAGTGCTCGTCGTTTCGACGAATGGTTAGGGTTTGTGTATTCTTTCGCAACTAATGTTTTTTTGTTTTCTTGCAGTTTTCATCATGACTTCAAGACAATTGCTACCTGATGACCAAATAGCGCGTTTGTTATTGGAAGAGGAAGATGTCAGTGCTTCGGAGGAATTATCTGATAGCGAAACTGAAGATAATCTGGAGGTGGATGCTGTTGAAAGTGATAATCAGACAGAAGAATCTTCCGGTTCTTCCGACGATGATGTTATTCAAGAGCGTGTTTCTCCTGCTTTGATGGATGATGTGCTGGAATCACAAATACCTCACCCACCTCCAGAGGTGAGCTCAGGTAATGATCCAAGTATATTATCCTTCTCAACAAACACGATCCGTAGTCGGTCCCGCCATGTTTGGGCGACTAGCAAGGGGCGTTCTTCCAACAGAACAGCAGCAATAAATATTGTACGTGTTGCCAGGGGACCAACTCGCGCACTAAAGGATATTGTCGATCCGGTATCGTTATTTGATCGATTCATGACTGATCAGATAATAAATGAGATTGTAAAATGGACAAACTCAGAAATTGCGATAAAAAAACGGAACTATGCGCAAATAACCTCTACGCAAAATGACACTGGCAAAGAGGAGATCAGAGCTCTATTGGGTATCCTGGTGTTAACTGCAGCTCTGAAAGACAATCATCTCACCCTGGATGAACTGTTCAGTACAGAATATTCTGGTAAAAGATATGTATCGTGTATGAGTAAAGAGAGGTGTGATTTCCTTCTGCGATGTCTACGTTTCGACGATAAAACGTTTCGCTTACAGCGGCAGAAAGACGATCCCTTTACGCCCATAAGGGATATATGGGAATTGATTATGGTCCAGTGCCGTCAAAATTACGTTCCTGGAACAAACGTTACTATAGATGAGCAGCTGCTGGCATTCCGAGGGAGGTGCAAATTCCGGATGTATATTCCAAATAAACCCGCTAAGTATGGAGTCAAGTTAGTAATGATGTGTGACAGTGGCACAAGGTATATGCTGGACTGTATGCCGTATCTTGGAAAAGGATCCAATACAGGAGGTTTACCTTTAGGAGAGTACTTCGTAAAAGAACTTACTCGCAGTATACACGGCACGAACAGAAACGTTACCATGGACAACAGCTGGTTCACCTCAGTACCAATTGCAAAACAGTTACTTCGACAGCCTTACAAATTAACAGTTGTGGGGACATTACGATCTAATAAAAGAGAAATCCCAGATGAATTGAAGAACCACAGAACGAATAATGGAACCAGAAGAGTCAATACGTCGATGTTCGTGTATGATGGACCTATTACACTTCTTTCGTACAAACCTAAACCTTCTAAAATGGTTTACATGCTTTCATCTTGTGATGAGGAGGCTTCAATCAACCCGGAAACAAAAAAGCCACGTTTGATTGAATTCTATAATAAAACAAAAGGTGGTGTAGATACGTTCGACCAAATGTGCTCAGTAATGTCATGCAGCAGAAAAACCAACCGATGGCCAATATGCGTCTTCTATGGAATGATGAATATAGCATGTATCAACAGTTACATAATTTACTGCCACAATGCCTCTGTACAGGGTCAAAAACTTATGAAACGACGTGATTTTATGAAGAAGATGCATTCGCAACTTGTTGAACCATGGTTGAAAATCCGACTGGAAATTCGTACCATGCCAACGCACATCAAGAACAATATCACAGATATATTGGGTTTAGGGCATGATGAAGGTCAAGGTCAGAGTCAGCCACAATCCGGTAATGATCTTCAACCCACTGAGGCACCAAATAATAGAAAAAGAAAAATCTGTGGTCTATGTTCATATACCAAAAGGCGCATGACAAAGTCATCATGCGCTAAATGTAATTCAGCAATATGCGGGGAACATAAAGTTGATTTTTGTTCAAAATGTGCTCTAAAAAATTAGTTTTTTTTCTATTTTTCAAATTGTTTATAGTGTTATAATTTAGGTACGCCAAACAAGAAAAGGCTGTTTTTTGTTGTTTTTTTTATTTTAATTTTTATAAATATGTTGTCTCTATTGATCTCATAAAAGTTAGAGCCTTTCTAAAATTGTGATAAAATGAATATAAATGGTAATAATACAGAAATTCATTGTTTCATTTTGTAGAATAATAGTTAAACCAAGTATAAATGCAATACATTTAACGAAAAGTTATATTATAACTTGAAATTAAAACACTCTAAAAAGTATTCGTCGAATCGACGAATGGTTAGGGTTTATAGGGGGTAGGCAAACGTTAGGTGTCTAGGGTTAAAGAAAAGGCTAAATATCATAAAAAATTTAAACATTGTCAAAAAAGCGTCGAAAGCGTTAGGTTTTATTTTCAGGGTCTCGTCTGATTTCAAAAGCATCAAGACTGTTAAAATCCTGTATTGCTCCTTCGTTTGTAGCCACCTCGAGTATGCCTCTCAAGTCTGGAACCCCAATTATAATATTTATATCGATCGTTTGGAGGGCATACAGAGAAAATTCCTAAGGTACATTCAATTTCGTTCGAAAACATATCTACCGAATTATAACAAGCGATGTAAAAAATTTCACATTTTGCCTCTTTCTGAAAAAAGAAAAAGTGCTGATTTAGCATTTTTATCTAAAATTGTGAATGGATCCAGCGAAATCCCCGAGTTAGTGAGCAAAATTGGGCTGCGAGTTTGTTCTTCGTTTCTGCGTAAACCTCGTTTGTTGCACATACCATCGACACGAACTAATTACAGAAAAAACTCTTACATTATTAGAGCAAGCCGTATGTATAATGAAACCTGCCAGGAAGTTGATATAGATCTCTTTAATACTGGTGTGTCTAAATTTAAGAAGATTCTTTGCCACCACTTTTTCGACAGCATAAAATAGACTGGCTTTATAATAATACACTTGCACTGTATAGTAAATTATTAATCATGTAAAAAACGCGAATGTAACGCTGTCTAATACCCAAGTTTCATAGGTTTTTATTTGTACATGTTAACTGTGAAAACTTGTAATTGGCTATCATCATGTTAGTATCTTTTACATTGTGTCTGCCTAGCTGTAAGTTTTCCGAAAATTTAAAATAAAATAAATAATAAAATAAATAAAATAGATAAACTAGGGGTCTCAGCCGACTAACTTTAGTACCTTACATAGTTCATGAACTAGAGATAAACTTCATTTTATAATAACGTTTTATTTAGTAATGGTTTAAACCTAGTAATAATCCCAGTACTAAATTTAGATCGTGTTTTGGAATAAGACGGTTAATGTTTAAGGCAGGTACGAAAACCGGAGATTACCATGATAATATGAATTTGTATAATAATTATGAAAAATGGATACGCACACAACTTTTGCCGAATCTCCCACCGAGATCGGTTATGGTGATAGATAATGCACCCTATCATAACAAATTAGAGGATGCAGCGCCGACGTCAAATAGCAAAAAGGCAGAAATGGTGGCATGGCTTACGGCAAAAAATATCCCTTGCAGTTCTGACATGCTGAAACCTGTATATATTAATTTCTATACACAAAGAAAAATTTAAAAAATTTAATATTGATAAAATTTTAGAAGAACACAATCACACAATATTACGGCTTCCACCTTACCATCCCGACTTGAACCCCATAGAAATGGCTTGGGCATCCATAAAAGGTTACGTGGCGAAAAAAAATGTCACAAATAATATAACTGATATTATGAAACTAGTGGAAGAAAAAGTAAATAGCATGGGTGAACAGGAGTGGACTGCACTATGCGACAAAGTTATAAATATTGAAGAAGAATATAAGAAAAGTGATGTCATCATAGATGACCTAACTGAAATAATAATAATTCACGTGAGCGATAATGAATCAGATGAAGATGATTCGGATATTTTTTGTGAAGAGAGTGATTCGGATGCGGAACCATCCACTAGTAAGGGAGATGTTTTTATGGAAGGTGTGGCCCCATTGAGAATATAGTTTTTATTTATATGTATTAATGTTTTTTATTTACATTTATCCTATTATTACCTAACCTATATGTTTTACAAATAACACATACATTATATATTAAATTAAATAAAATAACCTATGAAATAAACACGAACTTTATAATCACCAAATAAAAATAAATTGACATAATAAAATAAGTATTAAAAATGTTAGAAAACGAAAATTGTTTGGTTGATTACGTATTGTCCACTCGACTGTACCATGCGCAAGTTCGGACTCGCGACTATATTCAAGGCGGTCACAAAGTTTGGCGAGGGCTGTACTTACCGATAGTTTCGGAGAGCTCGGCCACGCTTCACCTTATGTCTATTCTTATATTTAGGCATTGTCAGGCTTACTCTATGATAGGTTCAAAAACAATGAGGTTATTGTTCAAAAAACAAAACGAAGTTACAAACTACTTTAAAAACTTAATTTCTACTGTTGTTTTACAAAATATTTATATTTGTTCTATTTACAATATGATTTAATTCAAAAATCGTTCAAAACGTGAACTTTTTGGATTTATTTAACGCGCGTATAGTCCACCCGTCACTAGAGTCATCGAGACACTACTACGTCAGTACCGTCAAACGGGGTGAATAGGCACAGAATTGAACTTTGAACACATTTATCACCATTAATTCCTGAAAATATTGTATTGATTTTGGTATCAAAACTTGAGTCGCATTCTGAATATTCTTAAGAAATTTACAATAAATCATGAAAAGCATCCAGTTTTAATTATTTCTTAAAATTATAGGTCGTCCCTATTCAAACACAATATGGGGTCAATAGGGACGGTTATTGGCATTATAGGGAAAAACCGTTAGGGCTGTCACAATTTTGTTAATATAATTATTTAGGCAAGTACAAAATTCTTTAGCGCATTTTGGTGCGTGCGTTTTGTGTGCGGCACACATTGCGCCGCGCGCCAAGATGAGTTGAAGCTTGCGATCTTCTAAACAGCAAATGGTACTTAAAACCGCATCGAAATGGTGTTGCAAAACTTGGCAGATAGAATAGCACAGAATTATGTACAAATAAATAGGCATATTCTTCAAAATATTAACATGATTTTTATTGTTTCGGGTATATAAATTAAAAATGTTAAATTACATCGCGACCGCAAGTTCAAGCTTTTTTAAATGACTTCACAAATCAAGTGACAACCCTGTTCCTATAGTCTCTTTACTGTCTCTTGACACACTGCATCGTCCCTATTTATTAAATATGGCGTCCCTATTGGCCCCCCAGTCGTACCTAAAAACCCCCAACGCGTACCTAAATACCTCTTAATAAGTAAATAAATTCTTGCTCATAATAAAATATAATTATACGATTTTAAAAGCTTTTCAATTGTACTTACAATAAGTTATACAGGCTCCAGAATAAACACCAAGTACGTAGATGTCGTTATGATATTAATTTAACCACAAAAACAATGAAACTTTTTAAAATTAAAGACACTTCGATAGCAGGTAATTCAAACACAAAACTTCAGAATGCTGTTTTGACAATTTATTTCTAACTTCACGTCAAATAAAAGTTACGAGTTTAAAGAATAACTATTCTATATTGAATTCTTGCCATTTTATAGGCTATGGTTAATCAATGATCAGAGTTATTACCGTGATAATTTAAATCCCGAATTTTTCCCTATTCACCCCACGATCCCTATTCACCCCGTTTGACGGTACTTACCCTTATCTATGGACACTACTGCCGACCACAAAACGTGATTATTTCAATGTGTGAGAGGAAATACTTATTGCAACACTCTTAGTGTGTGTGTGGCGACTTTACTGTATACATGACACTTATAGGTCAACTAATCGTGCGATCAGTCCAGGTACTAGCATTGTACGGCGGGGAGCGTGTTTTGTACGGAACGACACGTCGTTGGTTCTGTCGCACGTTCGTGTCATTATCAGAGATCGGAATAGGTAGAGCTGTTTTATGTACTTGCCATAGGTTAGAATAATATGAATATTCCCCGAGTCCCGGGATTTGGTTTTTAAGTAGTAAAATCTTAAAAAAACTATTCTCGCCTTCGGGACTAATGAAAGATTACACTTCCTTTCTGACGGGTATAAGAAGGGCGGGATTAAGGATAGGTAGTGTAATAAATAGATAAACTTGATTCATGAAACATTAAGGATAGGTAGTGTAATAAATAGATAAACTTGATTCATGAAACATTAAGGATAGGTAGTGTAATAAATAGATAAACTTGATTCTTGAAACCACATATATTTTTTTACGTAACAATTTCTTATTCAAGAATCAACAATCATTTAAACATTTTTATTCTGAAGTTGTACAAAAACATATTACCATACAAATTATTTGTTCCTCAGAAAATCATAACATTATCAAATAAAACAATTTGTATTTACAATAAAATCTTAATTAAAATAATCAATACGCTTCAACAATAATTCACTTATTTAAACAAAAAATGTCATTGGTCTGGTTCATCTTCAGCTTCACTAGAAGACTGAGTATGACCAGAGTTAAAATAAATCACCATTATTTTTTCTAAATTATCTAAATTTAATCCATTTCTTTTTACATCTAACACCCACTTATATGTGGAAAACGAGCGTTCGACATCTGTTGATGTTAGTGAAGCGAATTTATATGATAAAATTTCGTCATTCACATCATTTTTCGATAATTTTCCTTCATATTCTCTGAGGATGTCAATGTCAGGATTCCTATCCATAACTTTTTCAATTTTGTTTTTTATTCTATCAGAATTACATTCATTTAAAGCAGCTCTGACTTGATCAAAAGCCAAAAACGAGTCACTTAATGCTAAATTTTGTTTCTGCAACTCTTTTAATGAAAATAAAATAATCGTGTAATGATTCTCTATATAGCGTGACTGGTAATTAGTGACCGATACTTAAACACATGATTGTACTCATAATAACAAACAACTTTTACTATGGGACCAAACCTGAAATCGTGAAAAAAAAATCAGCTGGTCTCTACATTTATGCTCGCATAATTCGTCAAAATGTAAGAGAACCAGCTGATTTTTTTTTCACGATTTCAGGTTTGGTCCCATAGTAAAAGTTGTTTGTTATCACGAGTACAATCATGTGTTTAAGTATCGGTCACTAATTACCAGTCACGCTATATACAGGGTGTCCGGTAATGAATGGATAACCTTGAAATGTCTTATAGTATAACTTATGGCCGTTCAGAAAAAAAAATGAAACAAAACATATCGTAAGTAGTACCTAAGATATGATTTTTTTAAAAGAAAGGTCTAATTTTTTTTTACCTTGTTTTACTTTTATGAACACTACGATCAGAAATGAATGAATTCCATCGGTTTGTTGTTATTTTATGATTATACACGAACTATGCTAATAGATAAACAGTGCAGCTATTGCACTTTTTTATTAAAAAATTAGCAAATTAATTAATTTTAGAAAAACTTTGCAAAATTTATTATTTAAACAATGTTTAAACATCTTGGGTATAAAAAAAAATGTATGAATACATGAGTGGCCAATAATTTTAAAATAATGTCACTTTCAAGTAGATTTTATAATGGTACAATTCATAAAAGTATCTACAATAAATAGTGAATTATTGCCATTAATGTAGAAAAGGAGAAAATTTGACTAAATATCAAAATTTGTAATATGGGAACATTTTTTAAATTTAATTGTACCTGAACTTTGGGGATTAATAAGAAACAACATTTAACATAAACAACACTTTATTATACATTAATTTATAATAAATGTTCAAACTGTCGGCCTCCCACTCTTATGCAGGCCCTACATCTACGGATAAATGATCTACGGAGCAGTCTTGTGTACCGTCGTTCACTAATTTTTGATGCGGCTGCTCTGACTCGTCTTCTTAATTCTTCTAAAGACCTTATAGGCTTACGGTATACTTCCTCTTTAAGGCAGCCCCAATAAAAAAAATCCAATGGATTTAGGTCCGGTGACCGTGGAGGCCACAAAGTTGGCCCTAGCCGCCCGATCCATCTATCTGGGTACGTGTTATTTAAAAATGCACGAACAGATACAGCATAATGCGCAGGACAGCCGTCATTTTGCAACCAATATGACTCCCTCAGCTCCTCGGGCACTTCTTCTAATAAATTGGGGAGATCATTTTGAAGAAACTCCAAATAGCTTTGCTCTGTTAAATTCCCCGGTAATTCAAATGGCCCGATTATTATTCCACTTAATATTCCAGTCCAATAATTGATTTTAAATTGATATTGTGATCTATCTTCACGCATAAGATGGGGATTTTCTAGTTCCCAACTGTGTAAATTATGAAGATTCATGTATCCATCTCTTTTGAGTGTTGACTCGTCGCTCCACAGAATTTTATTAAAAAATTGCGGGTCTTCTTCGATTTTTGCTAGCATTTGTCGGCAAAAACGCAATCTAGCTACATAATCTCTTGGTTGGAGTTTGCACGCGTGTAACGTGGTAAGGGTGGAATTTTTTTTTTTTTTCAAAATATCGTGCACGGTCGATTTTCCGATACCTGTGCGTCGAGCTATTGTTCGCGTAGAGGTAGAAGGATCATTTTCGATTTCCTCGAGCACGGATTCTTCTACATCAAGACGAGCGATTCTTCCACTGCTTGTACCACCGACACCACTACCCGGCAATCTTCCTTCGGAGTAACAACCGTGGACTCGGATACATACGCGGTAGTCTGGGTGGCGCGCATTAGGGTATCTCTCCCTATAGAGCGCTGCAGCTGCATTTGCGTTACCTCTGCATTCTCCATAAATGTAATGCATATTTGCATATTCTTGTGCCGTATACTGACGTGGCATTTTGATACACAAAAACACAAAAGTCCAGTTTAGTCCAAAAACAAACCAAATCGTCGCAAATATCACCAAACAAAACAAGTCCAAATCAGTAAGCAAAACGAATAGTCCAATAAAATAGCCAGGTGGTCGTTTTAACACTGATTCAAAGTAAATCACGATAATTGCAAACGGAAACTAAATAAACACATGCGAAGTCGAGCAAGTCGAGTAACGCACTAAGTAAGAGTACTTACCTGATGTTTTACATTTATTTCCTCTCTCTCGCACCTAGCCAATTCAGACCCTCTTTGTCTAACATAACACAGAAGAATGACAGCACGGCGTGCGCGCAGGTAGCAAATAATTGAAGGTCACACGACCCATTTCACGCTTTTAAAGTAACTATTTTAATCATTATGAGTATTTGTAAATTTCTGACAATTTGGTTTCAATACGCAATTTTTATTCACTACAAATTCCTTAACCTTTTAACCGCCCGACTTCATATCAGTTGTCGTGCCCCCAGCGCCGGGCAACTTGAATCATTACGATATTTGGTCGTAAATATGCGACCCTGGCGAAATGGACACGAAAATATTTGTCGGATTAATCCGTCGTAGGCGGTTAAAGGGTTAAATGTATTTTTTATTAATCCTCAGTGGTCAGAAGCAATTTAATTTAAAAAAAGTTCCCACATTACTTTTGACATTTAGTAAAATTTTCTCCTTTTCTACATTAATGGCAATAATTCACTATTTATTGTATACATTTATGAATTGTACCATTATAAAATCTACTTGAAAGTGACATTATTTTAAAATTATTGACCACTCATGTATTCATACATTTTTTTTATACCCAAGATGTTTAAACATTGTTTAAAAAATAAATTTTGCAAAGTTTTTCTAAAATGAATTAATTTGCTAATTTTTTAATAAAAAAGTGCAATAGCTAGTCATACTATTTACTGTTTATCTATTAGCATAGTTCGTGTATAATCATAAAATAACAACAAACCGATGGAATCCATTAATTTCTGATCGTAGTGTTCATAAAAGTAAAACAAGGTAAAAAAAATTAGACCTTTCTTTTAAAAAAATCATATCTTAGGTACTACTTATGATATGTTTTGTTTCTTTTTTTTTTCTGAACGGCCATAAGTTATACTATAAGACATTTCAAGGTTATCCATTCATTACCGGACACCCTGTATAGGGTGACAATTTATTCGACTGCGAAGGTGCTTTTTCGTTGACATATTGTTGACCGTACTTTTGCGGGGAAATCTATGCGTGGTCCCACTTTCATGTCTCGCCGGTGACTGAGCAACCAATGACAAAGACAAGTTTGTGTATTGCGTCTACACACCTTCTGTGCGTGGGAGCGAACCGCTGTGATGGAGAGACGTTCATTTTTAGAATGGTTTATCTCTACGCGTCACAGGGCTTAGCGGGGGTGCTTCAGCGGGGTACTGGTGAAGTTTCGGGTTTTTATTCATTATTTAAAAATATTAAAAGAAATAAGAAGAATTCAAATAAGAAGATATATTTAAGAATAATTTTTTTTTTTAATTTTTGAGTAATTTCATAAGAAATAAGCAGTACCTTTGTACTCAATGATCATAATGTTCTAACTGTATAATGTTTTATTGTGTGTACATAAATAAATAGGAAAAAATTAACAATACAAATTGTGAAATACATCATTACATATTTTTTGGTACAAAATTCACGCCGAACTATTCAGCCGTTACAGAGGGAATTTACAATTTAGGTTAAAAACGGACCTATTTAATGAGATTTTTGACAATTTTGACAATGGGCGGTCTTATCGCTTTTAGCGATAAGACCGCCCACTGTGTCACCCTATGTGTAAAATTTCTACATTTATATCTGTAATTTTTATGGTGAAGAATATTCTATTCAATTTTTTCCCAACATTTGGGAAAATTAAAATTTTTAACAATACAAAGTATTTGTGATGACCTTAGGTATACCTACCATATATTTTTATATGGAAAACGCACCAAAGGATTCATCTACAATCTTCTTTAAACTTAAGTGTTTTTGGGATTTGAGCGAGGTAATCCCCTTAAGGGTCGGTACGACGCGGGCGCTAGAGAAAATTAGGTACTGAAGCGCTACTCACACAGTCACAGACGCGCTCGCCGCTCGCCGCTCGCCGCTCGCCGCTCGCCGCTCGCCGCTCGCACACATCTATGTTTACACAGTGGCCCGACAGCGGCGGTGGGAAGCGTAAACAAATATTTAAAACAGGAGTGGGTACTATGTTGATATTTTTATTGCATTTATACTTAGTAAGGCTTTCCTTATGGGAGAGGGGTTGGTTTATTGCAAAGTTTTATATGTATCAATCGTCGTGTCGTTTTGTGTGTTTTATTTGTATGTGTTAATTATTGTGATTTTCAAAAACAAAGTCAATAATAGGTCTACATCAAAGTTTTATTTAAAATAGAGTGCACGCGCCCCTGTTTCATACTTGAAACCACGCACGGGAGACACGTATACCCAACGTTATACATAATTACAATGTACCAACATTATAAATGCGAAAGTTTGTGTTACTTGTGTAAGAATGTAAATGTTTGTCTTCTCTCCACGTCACGGCTGTGGATGAAAGTTGTAGTTTTTTTAGGTACTCAAAATAACACAGGACCCTAATTGCGTAACACACTATCAATCACTATCTGAATGATTTTGAAGCAAATTGCTAATCCATTGCTTCATGCTTCATATGTTCGAAAAATTTGTCTGCTCGACAACGTAAATAACGCAATGAATATTGTAGAATTGTCGAAACTATCGGGTTGTCTCCTTCCCTCAAATATGGCAAGGGTGGTAATGCCTGATCTTTGCGTTATGCTCGTGAACGGGTGCTGCTTGTGGTGACTGGTCGTCTTGCTGACCATGGTTATGTTATTGTTATTAGTAATTAACTGCTTATTTATTTTACTTCGATGGTCCTAGTTTATCATTTGTGACTTCGAGTTACGGCTATTTGTAAGCGGGCACGCCCTTTATGTCTGGAGGCTTTTATTTAGGTATAAAGTTCTTTTATGTTTTTAATTTTTATTTCTGCAAAATAACATCAAAGCTATACTCAAGTATTGTTTGTATGTTGGCGTGTGCTAGCTGACACATGTCATGG
This sequence comes from Fissipunctia ypsillon, assembly GCA_947568875.1. NCBI lineage: Eukaryota > Metazoa > Arthropoda > Insecta > Lepidoptera > Noctuidae > Fissipunctia > Fissipunctia ypsillon. Next base: position 224,484 of record OX387661.1, read on the forward strand.
TGAATGAGTTTATTTATAGTTTGTATGTTGGCGTGTGCTAGCTGACACATGTCATGGTGAATGAGTTTATTTATAGTTTGTATGTTGGCGTGTGCTAGCTGACACATGTCATGGTGAATGAGTTTATTTATAGTTTGTATGTTGGCGTGTGCTAGCTGACACATGTCATGGTGAATGAGTTTATTTATAGTTTGTATGTTGGCGTGTGCTAGCTGACACATGTCATGGTGAATGAGTTTATTTATAGTTTGTATGTTGGCGTGTGCTAGCTGACACATGTCATGGTGAATGAGTTTATTTATAGTTTGTATGTTGGCGTGTGCTAGCTGACACATGTCATGGTGAATGAGTTTATTTATAGTTTGTATGTTGGCGTGTGCTAGCTGACACATGTCATGGTGAATGAGTTTATTTATAGTTTGTATGTTGGCGTGTGCTAGCTGACACATGTCATGGTGAATGAGTTTATTTATAGTTTGTATGTTGGCGTGTGCTAGCTGACACATGTCATGGTGAATGAGTTTATTTATAGTTTGTATGTTGGCGTGTGCTAGCTGACACATGTCATGGTGAATGAGTTTATTTATAGTTTGTATGTTGGCGTGTGCTAGCTGACACATGTCATGGTGAATGAGTTTATTTATAGTTTGTATGTTGGCGTGTGCTAGCTGACACATGTCATGGTGAATGAGTTTATTTATAGTTTGTATGTTGGCGTGTGCTAGCTGACACATGTCATGGTGAATGAGTTTATTTATAGTTTGTATGTTGGCGTGTGCTAGCTGACACATGTCATGGTGAATGATTTTATTTATAGTTTGTATGTTGGCGTGTGCTAGCTGACACATGTCATGGTGAATGATTTTATTTATAGTTTGTATGTTGGCGTGTGCTAGCTGACACATGTCATGGTGAATGATTTTATTTATAGTTTGTATGTTGGCGTGTGCTAGCTGACACATGTCATGGTGAATGATTTTATTTATTGTTTGTATGTTGGCGTGTGCTAGCTGACACATGTCATGGTGAATGAGTTTATTTATAGTTTGTATGTTGGCGTGTGCTAGCTGACACATGTCATGGTGAATGAGTTTATTTATAGTTTGTATGTTGGCGTGTGCTAGCTGACACATGTCATGGTGAATGAGTTTATTTATAGTTTGTATGTTGGCGTGTGCTAGCTGACACATGTCATGGTGAATGAGTTTATTTATAGTTTGTATGTTGGCGTGTGCTAGCTGACACATGTCATGGTGAATGAGTTTATTTATAGTTTGTATGTTGGCGTGTGCTAGCTGACACATGTCATGGTGAATGAGTTTATTTATAGTTTGTATGTTGGCGTGTGCTAGCTGACACATGTCATGGTGAATGAGTTTATTTATAGTTTGTATGTTGGCGTGTGCTAGCTGACACATGTCATGGTGAATGAGTTTATTTATAGTTTGTATGTTGGCGTGTGCTAGCTGACACATGTCATGGTGAATGAGTTTATTTATAGTTTGTATGTTGGCGTGTGCTAGCTGACACATGTCATGGTGAATGAGTTTATTTATAGTTTGTATGTTGGCGTGTGCTAGCTGACACATGTCATGGTGAATGATTTTATTTATAGTTTGTATGTTGGCGTGTGCTAGCTGACACATGTCATGGTGAATGAGTTTATTTATAGTTTGTATGTTGGCGTGTGCTAGCTGACACATGTCATGGTGAATGAGTTTATTTATAGTTTGTATGTTGGCGTGTGCTAGCTGACACATGTCATGGTGAATGAGTTTATTTATAGTTTGTATGTTGGCGTGTGCTAGCTGACACATGTCATGGTGAATGATTTTATTTATAGTTTGTATGTTGGCGTGTGCTAGCTGACACATGTCATGGTGAATGAGTTTATTTATAGTTTGTATGTTGGCGTGTGCTAGCTGACACATGTCATGGTGAATGATTTTATTTATAGTTTGTATGTTGGCGTGTGCTAGCTGACACATGTCATGGTGAATGAGTTTATTTATAGTTTGTATGTTGGCGTGTGCTAGCTGACACATGTCATGGTGAATGATTTTATTTATAGTTTGTATGTTGGCGTGTGCTAGCTGACACATGTCATGGTGAATGAGTTTATTTATAGTTTGTATGTTGGCGTGTGCTAGCTGACACATGTCATGGTGAATGATTTTATTTATAGTTTGTATGTTGGCGTGTGCTAGCTGACACATGTCATGGTGAATGATTTTATTTATAGTTTGTATGTTGGCGTGTGCTAGCTGACACATGTCATGGTGAATGATTTTATTTATTGTTTGTATGTTGGCGTGTGCTAGCTGACACATGTCATGGTGAATGAGTTTATTTATAGTTTGTATGTTGGCGTGTGCTAGCTGACACATGTCATGGTGAATGAGTTTATTTATAGTTTGTATGTTGGCGTGTGCTAGCTGACACATGTCATGGTGAATGAGTTTATTTATAGTTTGTATGTTGGCGTGTGCTAGCTGACACATGTCATGGTGAATGAGTTTATTTATAGTTTGTATGTTGGCGTGTGCTAGCTGACACATGTCATGGTGAATGATTTTATTTATAGTTTGTATGTTGGCGTGTGCTAGCTGACACATGTCATGGTGAATGATTTTATTTATAGTTTGTATGTTGGCGTGTGCTAGCTGACACATGTCATGGTGAATGATTTTATTTATTGTTTGTATGTTGGCGTGTGCTAGCTGACACATGTCATGGTGAATGAGTTTATTTATAGTTTGTATGTTGGCGTGTGCTAGCTGACACATGTCATGGTGAATGAGTTTATTTATAGTTTGTATGTTGGCGTGTGCTAGCTGACACATGTCATGGTGAATGAGTTTATTTATAGTTTGTATGTTGGCGTGTGCTAGCTGACACATGTCATGGTGAATGAGTTTATTTATAGTTTGTATGTTGGCGTGTGCTAGCTGACACATGTCATGGTGAATGAGTTTATTTATAGTTTGTATGTTGGCGTGTGCTAGCTGACACATGTCATGGTGAATGAGTTTATTTATAGTTTGTATGTTGGCGTGTGCTAGCTGACACATGTCATGGTGAATGAGTTTATTTATAGTTTGTATGTTGGCGTGTGCTAGCTGACACATGTCATGGTGAATGAGTTTATTTATAGTTTGTATGTTGGCGTGTGCTAGCTGACACATGTCATGGTGAATGAGTTTATTTATAGTTTGTATGTTGGCGTGTGCTAGCTGACACATGTCATGGTGAATGATTTTATTTATAGTTTGTATGTTGGCGTGTGCTAGCTGACACATGTCATGGTGAATGAGTTTATTTATAGTTTGTATGTTGGCGTGTGCTAGCTGACACATGTCATGGTGAATGAGTTTATTTATAGTTTGTATGTTGGCGTGTGCTAGCTGACACATGTCATGGTGAATGAGTTTATTTATAGTTTGTATGTTGGCGTGTGCTAGCTGACACATGTCATGGTGAATGAGTTTATTTATAGTTTGTATGTTGGCGTGTGCTAGCTGACACATGTCATGGTGAATGAGTTTATTTATAGTTTGTATGTTGGCGTGTGCTAGCTGACACATGTCATGGTGAATGAGTTTATTTATAGTTTGTATGTTGGCGTGTGCTAGCTGACACATGTCATGGTGAATGAGTTTATTTATAGTTTGTATGTTGGCGTGTGCTAGCTGACACATGTCATGGTGAATGAGTTTATTTATAGTTTGTATGTTGGCGTGTGCTAGCTGACACATGTCATGGTGAATGAGTTTATTTATAGTTTGTATGTTGGCGTGTGCTAGCTGACACATGTCATGGTGAATGATTTTATTTATAGTTTGTATGTTGGCGTGTGCTAGCTGACACATGTCATGGTGAATGAGTTTATTTATAGTTTGTATGTTGGCGTGTGCTAGCTGACACATGTCATGGTGAATGAGTTTATTTATAGTTTGTATGTTGGCGTGTGCTAGCTGACACATGTCATGGTGAATGAGTTTATTTATAGTTTGTATGTTGGCGTGTGCTAGCTGACACATGTCATGGTGAATGATTTTATTTATTGTTTCTGTGTTGCGTGATGTAATGTTGCATACTATTGTATAGAATCTAGTTTTTCTAACTAAACAGAAAAACAGAAAGCTGAGCTGCTGGGGAGTTCATTGCGTCACTTCATCCCAACTAGCTATGTTGAATTAAATAAATAATAAACAAATAAAACAAAAACGTTTATCGTCACTAAACACATATGTAGGTACATTAAAATATAACAGACACTCCAAGTCACAATTTTACAATTTTAAATGTATTACTAAGAGTTTATCCTAACTCCCAAACTAGAACAAGGCCTGTACCTTGGAGGTCAGTGTTCAGCCGTGGGATCTATTGAAACAAGGCCTGTATCTTGGAGATCAGTGTTCAGCCATGGGATCTATTGAAAAAAGGCCTGTATCTTGGAGATCAGTGTTCAGCCATGGGAACTATTGAAACAATAACTGTATCTTGGAGATCAGTGTTCAGCCGTGGGATCTATTGAAACAATAACTGTATCTTGGAGGTCAGTGTTCTGCCGTGGGATCTATTGAAACAATAATTGTATCTTGGAGGTCAGTGTTCAGCCGTGGGATCTATTGAAACAATAACTGCATTTTGGAGGTCAGTGTTCAGCCATGGTATCTATTGAAACAAGGCCTGTATCTTGGAGGTCAGTGTTCAGCCGTGGGATCTATTGAAACAATAACTGTATCTTGGAGGTCATTGTTCAGCCGTGGGATCTATTGAAACAATAACTGTATCTTGGAGGTCAGTGTTCAGCCGTGGGATCTATTGAAATAATAACTGTATCTTGGAGGTCAGTGTTCAGCCGTGGGATCTATTGAAACAATAACTGTATCTTGGAGGTCAGTGTTCAGCCATGGGATCTATTGAAACAATAACTGTATCTTGAAGGTCAGTGTTCAGCCGTGGGATCTATTGAAACAATAACTGTATCTTGGAGGTCAGTGTTCAGCCGTGGGATCTATTGAAACAATAACTGTATCTTGGAGGTCAGTGTTCAGCCGTGGGATCTATTGAAACAATAACTGTATCTTGAAGGGCAGTGTTCAGCCGTGGGATCTATTGAAACAATAACTGTATCTTGGAGGTCAGTGTTCAGCCGTGGGATCTATTGAAACAATAACTGTATCTTGAAGGTCAGTGTTCAGCCGTGGGATCTATTGAAACAATAACTGTATCTTGAAGGTCAGTGTTCAGCCGTGGGATCTATTGAAACAATAACTGTATCTTGGAGGTCAGTGTTCAGCCGTGGGATCATTTATTTCATTTTTTTATTTTATTTATTCATTTAACAATATTAACATTGTGTTGAATATAACATATTAAGAAAAAATTATCACATGCAGAAACAATACATTTAAAAGCCCAATTAAAATTTATGTGAAATAAGAGTCCAGAGTCAATTAATTTAAAATATGTCCACACTTCATATAAATATAAAGTCAAATCAATAGCAAGCTTATGCTTGCTATTGATTTGACTTTTGATTTGATAATGTCAAAATTCAATGTCAAAATATTAAGAGCAGGTACTTACAACAAAAAAAAATCAAAATAAAAAAAATAAAATATTTAAAGCTTGACCACTGCTATTATATTATGTCACTATTTAAAGCTTGATCACTGCTTTTATATTATGTGACTATTTTTATCATTTGCCATAAACTCTGATACCGAGTATAAACATTTTTCTAACAAGAAGCCTTTTAATTTAGTTTTAAAAGAAGAGCTATAAATTAATAATTTTAATTCAGTCGGTAACTTATTAAATAACTCCACTGCTTGGAATCTGGAACAATGCTTAGCTATGTTAAAATTAGGTACCATTTTGTGCTTAAAAACCTTCCTTCTTGTGCTCTCTCTTGTCTTACGTTCCTCTTGTGATTCGTACTCATGAACATACTTAGCAAAGTGATTTAATATTACTAATATATATAAACTTGGCACTGTTAAAATGTTCAATTCTTTAAAGTGCTCTCTACATGAGTCTCTGTGAGATCCTTACTATAGTCCTTATGGCACGTTTCTGTAAAATAAACGCTTTCTGACAGTTATAACTATAGCTGTTTCCCCAAAGCATTATGCTGTATCTTAATCTAGATTCTACCAGAGCGTAATATATAGTTTTTAGTTGCTTTAGATCCAACATGTCTCTAAGGCTCCTGAGTGCATAGCATGCTGATGAAATTGAAGAGTCAATAGCAGCAAGCTCCTGTTTCCAATTTAAATGCACATCTACATTAATGCCTAAAAATTTCACTTTATCCACTAATTCAATGTTGTCTCCTTTGATGTGTACATCTAAATTGTCACTATGGCGAGTTGTAGTATTAAATAAAATGATGTTAGTCTTATTTATATTTATCAAAAGGTTATTGGCTGTAAACCAATCGCAGAGATTTTGTAGACTTTTATTTACATTTTTGGTCAATTCTTTTAAGTCATTCGCCCCTATTATTATATTTGTGTCATCTGCAAAAACAAAAAGTTTTACATCAGGCTGTACGTAATGCATAAAGTTAAACAAGTCGTTTGTAAATAAAATAAATAGTATTGGTCCTAAAATGGAGCCTTGAGGCATACCACGTTTAATATTTTTGATTTTAGAGGTGTATATGACTTCATGATTACTTTCATCGATGCTTTTTATTTCGACAAACATTCGCCTATTTTGTAAGTACGATCTTAAAAGTTGTAAGGACTTGCCTCTGACACCATAATATTCTAGTTTAGTTAGTAGTAACTCATAATCAATCGTATCAAAAGCAGAGCTAAGGTCGATGAATAACCCTGCCACTTTCATTTTGTCATTTAATTTATTAATTATGTCGTTTATGAGAGTGTTTATTGCATCTAGCAACCGACGCCTTTTTGATACCCAAATTGTCTTAAATTAATGATTTTATTTACGTTTAAGTGTATCATCAGCTTAGTTTTATTGATTTTTTCAAAGACTTTTGATAAGATTGGCAAAAGGGATATAGGTCGGTAATTTTTCGGATCAGTCTTAATACCTTTTTTGAATATTGGAATCACTTTAGCTGATCTATTGAAACAATAACTGTATCTTGGAGGTCAGTGTTCAGCCGTGGGATCTATTGATACAGATTTATTTAAAAATATTTATTATCAAGAAACAGCTCCAGTTTTGATTTAGGGACATACAACTTAAGAGTTATAATCGCACGCTTAATCATATACTGACCGATTAGGGCTGGCGGGCGCCCACTGGCGGCACGGCACGGCAAGGTACTTTTATGTGACGAATAGAAATATAACTTACCTGTATGACAATAAAATTGAAATTTCAAGGCGACGATCCTTAGGCATGCCGCGATGTCCTTCGGCATCATCATTGAAATTTCATTCTTACTGCCATACATATAAGTTATATTTCTAATCGTCGCATAAAAATCCGTGCCATGCCCCCAGTGGGCGCCGGCCTTTAGTGTTTTGGTCAAAACTTAATTAAGTATACCAAGAAGTTTATAGTTACGCAAAAATCATGTATGACGGAATTGTTCCTCTTAAAAAGTTCTAAAAAAAAGTCCGAGATAGCATGTCTATCTTTTAAGGTTGGCTCACTATAAGGGGGAAGCGCCAGGTAGCCCGCGAAATTCAAACTTTCTTATGTTTTTTGCAATTTGCAAGTCAGTATTAGGTTGTATGTTGATCAAAATATGATTCGCCACCGTAGCAAATATGTATTTATAGAATTATAATAATTAAAGTCATCAATACAATTGTTTAAGACCAGGTAATTCTATTGAATGACTATTTCATGAAATCTTGACAATTAGGATTATACAAGCTTGTGGAGTTGTATTACTGATTTTGATGATTATAATTCTGTCAATACATTTGCAGGGGGTCGCCCCTGCAATTGTATTGACTATAGTCCGACCGCGCCGTAAGCGCGACCCCCTGCAAATGTATTTACTATAATCCGACCGCGCCGTAAGCGCGACCCCCTGCAAATGTTTTGACTATAGTCCGACCGCGCCGTAAGCGCGACCCCCTGCAAATGTATTGACTATAGTCCGACCGCGCCGAGTCCGACCGCGCCGTAAGCGCGACCCCTGGAAATGTATTGGCTATAGTCCGACCGCGCCGTAAGCGCGACCCCCTAAAAATGTATTAACTATAGTCCGACCGCGCCGTAAGCGCGACCCCCTGCAAATGTATTGACTATAGTCCGACCGCGCCGTAAGCGCGACCCCTGGAAATGTATTGGCTATAGTCCGACCGCGCCGTAAGCGCGACCCCCTGCAAATAATAATAATAATAATAACCCCATCGCCGTATCTCTACGTTGACGTCGTGATGGGGCTTGCGCGCTCCGAACTCTAGGTCTGTGCCGGTGGAGGTTTCTTTGCCGGAACAGGTCTAGGATGAGGAGCCAGACCAAGAGAGATACAGAAACCCGCAGGGCAGCATGTGGCGAGCTGCTGGGCAGTAGCGACCCCACGTACCCTATCTCCCGGGAGAAGTCATGTTCCTCATCTCTGGCTTGCCTTTATTGGCCGGCTGGAGTGAACACTGACGAGAACTGACCTCCCACCTCATTCTTGCCTTTATTGGCTGGCTTGAGTAGAGATTCGCAAGAGCAAACGTGCTCGGAGGAAGGAAGTAGTCCAGTAAGATGCTGGTAGGGATCTTGACCGTACTTCCGGGATTGTCCTGATAGCCGTGGAATACCTCTCCACTCCTCTTAAGCACCTCAAGACATGTTGCCCCCTTGTCGCTACGACACTATGTGCTAGCGACCGTTTCCGGGGGCCCATTGTTGAGTGTGCAAGTCACCCCCTGCCATTTTATCCGTGTATTGTATTTATCAAACATTGGTCAGGCAGGGGCCATAGTCCTTCCATAGTTTTAGATAACCAGTCCACTTTAGCCATCCAAACCCATAGCCCAATATTTTTTTTTCTCCATATCCTGCAATAGTCCTACACCAACCGGGAGTTGTCCTTGGGTGCACTTGCATAGTACGCACAAGGATAATCGTCGGTTGGTGCCTCATTTCCATTGAAAGCGTCTAAGGGGCCTCTGCGAGTTGGCTTCGGCCCCTCATATGCCTTTCAAAGGTCCGGGACCCTAGGGTCCCGGGAAATATATTAAAAAAAAATAATAATAATAATAACCCCACCGCCGTATCTCTACGTTGACGTCGTGGTGGGGCTTGCGCGCTCCGAACTCTAGGTCTGTGCCGGTAGAGTTTACTTTGCCGGAACAGGTTTAGGGTGAGGAGCCAGACCAAGAGAGATACATGAACCCGCAGGGCAGCATGTGGCGAGCTGTTGGGCAGTAGCGACCCCACGGACCCTATCTCCCGGGAGAAGTCTTGTTCCTCACCTCTGGCTTGCCTTTATTGGCCGTCTGGAGTGACCACTGACGAGGAACAGAGTTCCTACCTCATTCTTGCCTTTATTGGCCGGCTTGAGTGGAGATTCGCTAGAGCAAACGTGCTCGGAGGAAGGAAGTATTCCAGTAAGTGCTGGTAGGGATCTTGACCATCTTCCGGGCTCTGGGATTGTCCTGATAGTCGTGGAATACCTCTCCACTCCTCATAAGCACCTCAGGACATGTTGCCCCTTGTCACTACGACACTATGTGCTAGCGACCGTTTTCGGGGGCCCATTATTGAGTGTGCAAGTCACCCCCTGCCATTTTATCCGTGTATTACCTAACATTGATCAGGCAGGGGACATAGTTTTTCCATAGTTCTTGGTAACCAATCCACTATAGCCACCTAAACCCATAGCCCAATATGTTTCGTTTCCATGTCCTACAATAGTCCTGCCCCAACCGGGGGTTGTCCTTGGGTGCATTTGCATAATGCATACAGGGATAATCGTCGGTTGGTGCCTCCTCATCGTTTAAAATTGTCTAAGGGGCCTCTGCGAGTTGGCTTCGGCCCCTCGTACGCCTTCCAAAAGTCCGGGACCCCAGGGTCCCGAGATATAAAAACATATATAATAATAATAATAATATATTTATTCAAGTTATAAAGTAGAACAGAAAATACAATTATGCTTAAATCTATGTCAAGTTCACTAATGTTATTTGCCTGAACTAGGACATCCTGTGTTTCAGGCGAGAGGAGGTAAAAATATTGAGATATAATCACTGTAATTTTACAAAATAATATATTCATCTAATAGGTACGTAAGTAATGTGTAAAATCTTACTTTCTAAAATCTTATCATACTAACTTATCGAACTAATTAAAAATAAATAGTACGCTAAACACTCTTTATTTCAATACTACTAACAACTTCTCTGTATCTTCATAGGACAAACTTTGAAGAGCTACCTTGAGAGTTTTTTTGCAATTTGCATAATTTAGGGCATAGATGTTTGCTTTTGCATTTAGTCTGTTATACAGTAATGGTCCAAGGAAAACATGAAATTTGGCTGTGAAAGCATGTCTTGTACTATTTGTGGGGCAAACAATATCTTTCCGTCTCTTTTTAGTAAATTCAGTGCTGTAGTGAAGGGCTGCGTGTTGTTTTAGTACAATGCTCATTATGAATAATTGTCGAACTGTTAGTACTTCACAAGACTTATAGAGCAGGTTAGTGGGAAAGAGGAACGGGCGGCAAGTAGACACCTTGAGAATCGCTCTTTGTGCTCTTTCGATGGGTAGTAATAAAGTTTTACATGCTCCACCCCATGAGGTAATGCAGTACGTCAAAATTGACTGACATAGAGCAAAGTAAACTTGCCTAATTATTATTGGGTCTGCAATATATCGTAGCTTTTTGAATACGTATATCAGCTTACGAATTCTACTATTTAGAGCATCCATATGTTGTTTGAACGTTAGGGTTTCATCAATTATAACACCCAAGTATTTAATTTTATTCGACTTATTAATATAGGGACACATAAACGGGCAATCTGCAGGTACTGTACAGCAATGAGCATACAACGTTAAAGGAATACTAGAAGTTGGTTTGCGCATCGAAAACGTTATATAATTTGTCTTGTCTGCATTTAGAGTTAGTGAGTTAAGCTGAAGCCATTTATTTACAACACTAAAGCCGTCTTGCGCGAGCTTGTAGACATCATGTTCCGATTCAGCCGAAAAAAGAAGGGCAGTGTCATCAGCATAAGATATTATTGTGCCATGCTTTAGCTTTAGATTACAAAGGTCATTTATGTATATCAGAAACAAAGTGGGCCCTAAAATACTTCGTTGGGGAACACCAAATGACGTATTTTTTTGGTCTGCGCTGAGAACACTGCCAATCTTCACGCACTGAGTACGGCCTTCTAAGTAACTTTTGAAGAGTTTCAGCTGAATGCCTCTTATGCCCACTGTCTCAAGCTTGCGCAACAGAATAGGAATGGAAACTGTGTCAAAAGCCTTGGCGAGGTCCAGGAAAATTCCTATTGTATGGTTACCCTTGTCAAGTTCTTGCGCCAGATAGTCAGTCAGATGATGAACGGCATCGGCAGTTGAAAGTTTAGGTCTAAATCCAAATTGTCGTTCCGACAAAATTGATTTGTCCTCCAGATATTTGAACAACCTTTTGTTTATTATTTTTTCCAATATTTTAGACATAGAAGGCAGTAGAGAAATAGGTCTGTAATTTGTTACTTGCTCTCTACTGCCTGATTTATATATAGGGACAACAACTGCTTTTTTGAGGCACTCCGGAAAAATACCCAAAGATAAACACATGCGAAAAATATAAGCCAGGGGTGGTACTAAAATTTTCCTGAACTGTTTAATAATTTTATTTGATATGTTATCCCAACCAACTGCACAGTCTTCTTTCAAAGTCATGATTATACTTTCTATCTCAGTCTCGTCAGTATCTAGCAGAGCAAACGATGTTAAAGTGGAATTCCCTGTAATAGGAGTGCCCGTTAGATAAAGTGATTGACTCCGATTTTTTTTTCTGCCAGACACTTTCCAACGTTAACAAAGAAATTATTTGCTATGTTAGCAGATGCCAGCTGTGTCGAGTGCGCTTGTAATAAACCTGAAGATGACTCATTTTGTTTCGCCGAATATGTTATATTCTTAATACATTTCCAGATCTTTTTACTACTTGTTCCAGCTTTTTCTAATGCAGATTTATCGTAGTTGCTTTTAACTCTTTTGAGTAGATCATTACAAAAATTACGATATCTTTTGTATGACAGTTGAAGCATAGCATTATCTGGATGAGATTTAGCTTTCATGTGCAGTTTATCTCTATGCTTCATACAGCGGATAAGACCTGTCGTGATCCAGGGTTTTATGTTGCAATTTTTGCTGCTTAACTGCGATATAACCGTATTTTTCTGAATTGCATGTCGCACATTTTCTATTACATACAACATACAAAACTGCGGGTCAGCGGAATTATAGACTGGATCAAAATTGATGACACGCAAATCTTCCTCAAGTTTATTTATATTCAATTTAGAAATTGTTCGAGTGTTTTGCTTAGGTATGTTACAATCTAGAGTTAGTAGGGCAGCATCGTGATCAGTTATTGTCGAGTTAACAACAAGTGCAAGCGAGGGGTAATTTGATTTTAGCATGACATGATCCAAACAGGAGCCACTATGATGTGTAGGAAAGCTGTGTGCGGGGAGTAGGCCATGATATGCGCATAGGTTGAGGTAGTCCTGAGCAGATGCATCAGTACTACCTGGAAGAATATTGATATTAATATCTCCAATTACAATCGAGTTTTTGATGGATGACAGGTTCTGCAAGACATCATTCAGCGATTCAGTAAAATTACTAATATTTTTAAAGGAGGGAGGTCGATATAATGCTAATATTGCAAAGTTTGATCCAATCTTCACTACCAAACTGTTGCAGTCGTGCATATTAGGTTCCTCAACAGAGACCTCCAAATGATTCCTTACATAAACTATCACCCCATCATTTTGATTGTAATTCCTATTACTTTTGTACATATTATATCCCGGTATTAGTGGTATGTTATATTGCTTAGCAAGCCAGCATTCGGTTAAAACAATAACGTCACAATTTATGTTTAACCGTTGTTGAAAGGTGCAAAAGCTATCAAAATTCTTAAAAATACTGCGAATATTTTGTGTTAGTACAGTCAATGGAGTTTTGTAGTCGGACAGATACTGTCTGCAATTTTCAGCTTCACAAACTTTTGACTCGGATACAGAGAAATTATCTAACTCATTAATTATACTGTTAATCATAACTGTGGTTCTAAAATATGAATATAGAAAGAAAAAACTTAAATGGACTAAATAAATTACTTATTAACGGCGCTCTTAGGCGCCTGCATAATCAATAGAATTAATGTACCTTTTTTCAGCCATTATTTTCGCCGGGCAGTCAGCAGCGCCTGTGTTGTGCTTGTCTGGCTTTTTGTAATGAGAGCAAGTAGCGCATTTTGGCTCATCTCCCTTTTTTGGACATTCTTTGATTGAGTGACCTTGATCGCCACAGTGGCCACAGGTATAGGACGTCTGCCGACAAAACTTGGCAGCGTGACCATACTGCTGACACTTATAGCATCGTGTGACCAATGTGAAATCTCTCACAGGGCATGATGACCAATTCACAAATACTCTCTCTTTTGATATCAGCGCTTTGCGTATGACTGCAGGTACTTCAACTATGTAGTTGCAGTACTCAGCGTCTTTCTTGCCTGACTTATGGCTTAACTTAATTGAGGTCAAAAACGTCTTAAGGCTGCAGTCCTGTAGTTTCTCGGCAAGATTTTGGTTGTACAAACACGCAAAAACCTCATTTTCTGCCATGGATGTCGGCACTCCTATGATAACAACCCTAGGCTTCCTTTTATACGGCTCGTCGACTGTTAGGCCTGACTTTGTTAGCTGCTCCGATTGCCTCAGCTTCTCGATGTCGTCTTTCGTCTCGGTGCTGATAATAACACCGCCATTTTTGGTCTTGCGCAGGCTTCTAACATGAAGCTTCATTTGTTCGGGGCAGATAATTTTTTGGACGAGAGATTTTGTCTCATCACTGGTCCTCAATTTATCTTGCGGATAAATGGCTACAGAACTTACGTTTGACGGCTGGATATAGTTGTTGGCACCTTTCTTCACCATGTCAGAAAAGGAAGTTCCCAGTGCAGGTTTATTTGACTCTCCGACTTTTAACTTGAGCTCCTTTAGTTGCTGCGAAAGGTCGAGTTGGCTTTCGAGTGCTTTCATAGCATTGTGGGCTTGAAAGGCTTTAGCTTTGATGGACTGGTACTGTACAGCCATCTGCGATGTTCCATGTCCAACTTTCCGGCATAAGGCATTGATGCGCATTTTCTGGTCCGAGTTCAGCTTGCCATCCGCTGCGATAGTACATACCTCCTGAAGGCTCTGTTCAATGGTCGTCATCCAGTTCTTGATTTCTGATGTCGCTATTGCTTCGAAATCATCGTGCCTTTGGCTCGGCGCTTGAGGGGCAGGAGCGGGTGCGGCTGCGCGCGCGGGTGTAGGCGGCGGGGAGCGAGCACACCTACTTTTCGGGCTGAAGGGACTATCCTCCATTGTGTAACAGGTTATTTACTTGTTAACCACTGATCATCTTCATAAATCCACCTTACATAAACCAAAAGTATGACTCAGTTTGCTTTACTACCGGCTATTTATAAAAACTAGGTCGCGATTTCGCAAGTGATTATTTGTTTATATTAATATTATCGACACGTCCGTTCACTACAATCGCCATCCATAGGACATGAAATGTATTAACTATAGTCCGACCGCGCCGTAAGCGCGACCCCCTGCAAATGTATTAACTATAGTCCGACCGCGCCGTAAGCGCGACCCCCTGCAAATGTATTGACTATAGTCCGACCGCGCCGTAAGCGCGACCCCCTACAAATGTATTAACTATAGTCCGACCGCGCCGTAAGCGCGACCCCCTGCAAATGTATTGACTATAGTCCGACCGCGCCGAGTCCGACCGCGCCGTAAGCGCGACCCCTGGAAATGTATTGGCTATAGTCCGACCGCGCCGTAAGCGCGACCCCCTGCAAATGTATTAACTATAGTCCGACCGCGCCGTAAGCGCGACCCCCTGCAAATGTATTGACTATAGTCCGACCGCGCCGAGTCCGACCGCGCCGTAAGCGCGACCCCTGGAAATGTATTGGCTATCGTCCGACCGCGCCGTAAGCGCGACCCCCTACAAATGTATTAACTATAGTCCGACCGCGCCGTAAGCGCGACCCCCTGCAAATGTATTGACTATAGTCCGACCGCGCCGAGTCCGACCGCGCCGTAAGCGCGACCCCTGGAAATGTATTGGCTATAGTCCGACCGCGCCGTAAGCGCGACCCCCTGCAGATGTATTGACTATAATCCGACCGCGCCGTAAGCGCGACCCCCTGCAGATGTATTTTTTGGTTCACGAGAAGGTCGCATTTACGGCGGTCGGACTATAGTTGGCTTACATATTGTTCTTCCATCAACTCTATAGAACATTAAAGTCTTAATACAAGTGATATATATGACAGAAATGTATATAATACAGTACGCAGGAGGCCCGAAACTACTTTGCTGACTACCTGCGCTACTCGTCCTTCGTATACTCTACACGTACACCCAGGGGGCTCCGGGTAAAATTATTCGAGGGTTAGTTATTCTGGTATAAAGTTATGGCATTTGGTCGAATCCGCTCTTTATTATTTGACAGATTGTTAGTAAGGTACTATACATATAGTAGGTTCAGGCATAGTATAAAGAGAGGAAGTAGGTTATCTCCGGCACAATCCGCGATATAATTGCCTACTGTCTCAGGGTTGTCACTTTTAGTTAAATTTTAATTCAGTGCCAATAAATTGGCAAGGGTCGGGAAGTTGTATTTTTTACTTGTATTGTCTGGATACCTAAACGATGATGAAACCTTTCAAGATGAAAGAAAGAGCGACGGGCCAGCAGACGGGCGGCGCGGGGCGGTGATGAGCACGAGTAAACGATAGGTGATTCGAACTTTGCTCTATTTATCTGATTCACAATTAGTCAATTACTTATTTTTTAAGTACGATTTTATAACTGTAAGTAGGTACTTAGTTACTATACCTACAATAGGTACTGAGAAATCGGCATGACTAAACATAAACAAAGCAATAGCGGCAAATCAATTGACAGATCAAAAGTACCTAGTACATTCTAGTGGGAATGTAGGCCTACCTACTTCCTCTGTCTGATAGAAAACTAATACAACAAAAAATAAGTAAGTAGGTATCTCATCATCAAGTAAAAATGATATGCTAGAAAAAGTGACTTCTTTCCTGTTCAATAGGTAATTTGAACAGAGACAATTCTGGAATCGATGAATTATTAAGACACCCAAACACACAGCAATACGTTCTCCTGCGATTATCACACATTTTTCATTAATTTAGCGGTGCCGAAAAGCCGTGACGCGCGAACCTCGTGCGATGTTAGCCCCGACTGGCGCGCTGCGAAACGGGCCGAGATTTGTTTAAGTGTGCGTGCGGCGACGCATAGATACTTTGGCGCACACATACAAGCCGCGCGCGGTGCGTTTGTATGAAGATAACGTACTTCCTCTCTTTTTACTATGGTTCAGGTTAGTAGTTACACATCCATCTGTATCTAGTAGGTATGTACTTACTTCATTAGGGCGATCATATGTTTGCCCGTTTTTTTACGCCAACCCCGTCTCTTCCGTATCTTATTTCGTTTATTTCCCATTATTGACGTTTGTGTGTGCTGGGGACAACATTAAGAACATTCACAATCTAATCTCTGAGTCAATCTGTCCAACATTATATTCTATTAGGTAACGCGCAGTTGTTACTGTCGGTGTGTTCACCTGCCGGCGCGCGGTGGTCTGTTCCATAACAAAGTGTCTGACGGAAAGATTCTTCCGCAATCACTCACTAGAGGGAACTAGTTACACATTCATCTGTATTTAGAAGGTTTCAACTTTATGTCTCACGTCGTACTATGTAAATATTTCCAAAAATCATTGTTTGAATAATTTTATTAAATTGCAATTGAAAAATCAGCAACGAAATGGAGGTTATAAATAACATTATTGAAATGAAAAACACCGTTCAAGGGGAGTTTCCATACTTAAGGCATAGTATAAATACTTTGCTTAAGGGCCTGTACTTTTGGTTCATTGGCCTCATTATTTGTATTTAATTTAGGTTGCTAACATAGGTATAAGTCAACCTGTTACTTGATTAAATATTTGAATTATTATTATTATTATATAAGTACTTCCTCAAATGGCTTCGCATGATCCTCCGTTCTGTCGAAAATACTGCCGCTTTAATTTTGAAATAAATATATGGTTGGTTGAGTTGAGGATTAATGTTAAGTACTATGTTTGCCGAAAACACGATTCCATAAAGTTTTCTCGATAGAAAAAAAACTCCAAAGTTACCTCCAAACCGAACAATAAACCGCTGGTATTGAAAAATACTTACTTCAAATTACATCATGAAAATCTGCATACTAACTGAACTAACTATAAAGCAGGTCTTATGTTTTTTATTACTATTATTTTCAGCTTATAAAACAATTAGGTACCTAAACTATCGGCGCTCCCTGCCGCCCAGCACCGCACTCAGTCCCGCTCTCTCAGTCCGCGCGCAGTATCGTGCGAGCGAGATAAAGAATGAATTTTAGCTGAGGTAGTTAGGCTCTTGATGGTGGGGTCGGGGTCCCGAGGGGTTAGTCTATGGGTTAGTCACTGATGCAGAAACCTTTCCTAATGCACGAGACCACTAGACCAGTCGATGAGTCGAGCAATGGATATGATGTCGACATCACGCATCTGTAGATAATCTATACAAACAAACAAAGGGATGCACAAAAGGGTAGGTACTTACTTCACAACTTCCATCATGTGTTTAGTCTCGTTAAATAAGATCTCTTTATTGCCCTCCGCTTATTTTGTTTGTTGCAATTTTTTTATAATGTACACTGATTGTTTACTTACACAACTTATGATTAGAACTAACATCGAACAAAAATTAACACCAACAACACAACTTAGAAAAAACTAATCACAAAATAAAATATAATAAACAGCTTGTATTAACAAACAGATACGTAAATGATTATTTTCTTAGCAGCGAGCGGAACGACCTGGCATAGGTCGATCAAGCAGCGCTCCAGCGGTCACTGTCGCTCCGCGTAGGCGCGTAGAAATGAAAGAGAAGCGGAAAGACGCGCCGCGATGGCGCGACGTTTCGTTCCACTCGTTCGTGTTTATCTATCATTAAAGACCAGGCACTCTAAAATAATTTCCACGGAAGCTCCGCCCTGTTAAGGTGATAAAGTTGAGGTTTGCTTGTTGGACCTTTGATTGAAACGACGTGTGGTTTGTACAAAGATGTATTGGACACTGCTTATGAACTAACGAATGAGTAACTTGTACATGTGAATGAATATGTATGTATAGGCGACAGTTTTTAACCGAACATACCGCCCACCAAAAGGGCTTAAAGGCCTTTTCTATCATGATACACATCATACTAATTTACACTACAATGTAACAAGTACTTATAATAATAATATGCAACTTGAACTGGTAAAAATTAAAAGCTATTGTCACCTACTCAATTTACTACAAAACTAACAAAAATTTAAAATTCAGGTATTATAAAACATGACTTTATGACTTGACTAAATACTCGTACTTATTAAGTATAACAAACCAAACTTAAGTTATATCAACATGGGCTGACACACAAAAGTAATTAATTAATTTAGTCTTTAGTACTAATCGGTAACGCACATAAGTTTGAGATTGATGTCTGTGTCAGTTTACCATTGTAACGTACTGTATACACTCTAGTGATTCCATCTTGTCCAGGGTGTTTCTCCGTTATCCGTGCCAGTGCCCACTTGCTAGGAGGCATATTTTCATTTTTAAGTATTACAATGTCGCCGATCTCAAACTCCTTTGTTCTTTTCAGCCACCTTGTTCTTTGGTTTAGGCGCGACAAGTATTCCGTTTGCGTTTCCAAAATCCTTGAACCATTCTTTGGATATGTTGCCATCTGGACAGCTGCTTCATGTTGGCCGTGGTATAGTCCCGGTCAGGTACAGTAATTAGTGCTTCTCCTACAAGGAAATGTCCAGGTGTGAGTACTTGTATGTCATCGATCAAATCTACATCAGTATCAATCGGCGTTAAAGGGCGAGAATTAAGGCATGCTTCTATCTGTGTGAGCACTGTGTTGAATTCTTCAAATTTTAAATGTTTTGACAATATTTTTCGTAGATGCTGTTTAACGGACTTAACGCCAGCTTCCCAAAGCACTCCAAAGTTTGGGCTATATGGAGGTGTAAAGTGCCACTGTGTTCCTTCATTTGCCAGTTGATCAGCTAAAGGACCGGATAATTGTAATCCCGTCTCTTTCCACATTTTACATAATTCTTTGTTGGATGCTACGAAGTTCGTACCGTTATCGCTCCAGATTTCATTACATCTTCCTCTTTTGGCCACGAAACGTTTTAAAGCTGCGATGAATGCATCGGCCGTCCGATCGCTTACTAGCTCTAAATGTACATATAGCCTTTACGGCCATGCAAATAAAGATGCAAATGTATGCCTTGCGGGTTTTTGTTCCTCTTCCCTTGGAATTTAATACATACACAGGGCCAGCGAAATCCACTCCACTTCGAGCAAAAGGACGCGAAGGAGTCACCCGAGCTTCAGGTAAGTCACCCATTATTTCTTGTCTACTAGCAGCTCGTTGGCGCGTACAGGTAAGACATCCATGAATGTATTTCTTCACCAGACGTTTGCAGCCAACAATCCAGTATTTACTCATCAGGTAAGTAAGCATCATGTTTATTCCACCACGCATTGTCTTCAGGTGTGCATCAGCCAACACTAGTGATACGAAGCTGCTTTTCTTTCCCAATATCACAGGATATTTTATGTTCTCATCGGCATTTGCGTTTCTCAACCTTCCGCCCACCCTGAAGCTTTTTGCTATCTAAGAATGGGTTCAGTGACTTCAGAATGCTAGTGGTTTTTACATTCGCTGTTTGGTTTATTCTTCTAATTTCCTCTGAAAATTCTTCTTCTTGTGTTCTTTGTATGCAAAATTCCAATGCATTTTGCAGTTCTTCTGTTGTCATCTCCTGACCCAGTTTATTAGGATTTCTTTTCATGTTTATAACTCTTTTACAATGTACTATTACTCTCAATAACTCAGTAAGTGTATCATATTCTTCAAATTTCAGGAATTTATCTTCTCCTTCTGTTACATTTACGTATGACTGTATGGGTTGCTTTCTTTCTAAATCTGTAGTTGATCTTAACGGTCTTGTGAACTCGATATTTTCCTCTGCAAGCCAGGCAGTGCCGTTCCACCATAGCGTTTTCTGTTGTAGTTCAGATAAAGATGATCCTCTTGACGCTATATCGGCTGGGTTATGTACCGACTGCACATGGAACCATTGGCTACTGCTTGTGTTTTCAAGTATCTCTACTACTCGGTTTGCGACAAATTCTTTCCAGCGGTTTGGTTCTCCGAACAGCCACGCTAAGACTATAGTTGAGTCAGTCTATGCGAACACATTGTGTTAAGGAATTCTCATTGCTTTACTCACTTTGATCAGCAATTGAGCTAGTAGTGTAGCTCCACTCAGTTCGAGTCGTGGTAGTGAAATGGTCTTGACAGGAGCTACCTTTGTTCTTGATACGATGAGATTTATCTTTATGTCACCTCCGCTCGTTTGTACACGGCAATAGACCACAGCTGCAAATGCCCTTTCAGACGCATCGCAGAACCCATGTAATGTTATTCGTTCCTTTTCAGTGCTAATGGTGTTCAACCAACGTCTGATTCTTAATTTATTGACATTTTCTAAATCCTTTCTAATGAACTTCCATTGTTCTTTCAGTTCCTTGCTTATGTCTTGGTCCCATCCAACTCCTTCCAGCCACAATCTTTGTACCAGAATTTTTGTTGTTACAATGACTGGTGCTATCCACCCCAGTGGATCAAACAATTTCTGTAGATCTGACAGAATAGTTCTTTTTGTTATACGATCTGATAATATAGGTTCTAGTTGTAATTGGTAATGAAACTCGTCTCTGCCGAGATTCCATGACAGACCAAGAGCATTTATGGTGCCGTCTAGCTTCAAGTCCAGGTTAGCCTTTGTAGTGACTTTGTTGGCATCTATAGATTTAAGAAACTCGGTGTCATTAGACGCCCATTTTTGAAGTTCAAAGCCTCCTCTTTTCAGAATGGTAATGATTTGCTTACTAACACGAATTGCTTCTTCTGTTGTATCGCAGCCTAACGTCAGATCAACAACATAAAAGTCTTCACGAATAATTTTGAGAGCTTCAGGATATTGTTGCCCTTCATCTTCTGCTAGTTTAATTAACGTTTTTATGGCAAGATAAGGCGCAGATGCTGTACCAAACGTTACTGTTTTCAATCTGTAGTCCTTGACTTCAGGTGGTTGGCAGTTAGGCTCAAGGTTGGGTCTGACGCTGCCACGCCACAATATTCTATGATAATCTGTATCTTTCTTATCGACAAGTATCATTCTATACATTTTGATGACGTCACTTGCGAAACACACCTTATGCATGCGCCATCTCATTATTATACTTCGCATATCTTCTTGTAGTACTGGGCCAGTCATGAGCTCATCGTTCAAAGATAGGCCATTATTTCCTTTACATGACGCATCGAATACGACTCTGATTTTTGTGGTCTCTTTATCTCTTCGAACTACGGCGTGATGTGGTAGGTAAACACATCGGTGGTTTACTTCATCTTTTGGAACTTCCTCCATGTGTCCCATTATTAGATATTTTTCTAGTATCGTGTCGTATTCTTCTCTTAGTTCAGGTTCTTTTTGAAGTCTTCTTTCTTGTTGAATCAAACGATTCATTGCAATGTGTCTCGTGTTCCCATCCGCTGCTTTTGGTTCATTGGTACGGAATGGGAGTCTCA
This sequence comes from Fissipunctia ypsillon, assembly GCA_947568875.1. Taxonomy (NCBI): domain Eukaryota; kingdom Metazoa; phylum Arthropoda; class Insecta; order Lepidoptera; family Noctuidae; genus Fissipunctia; species Fissipunctia ypsillon. The sequence continues at coordinate 246,469 of OX387661.1, forward strand.
CAAGTCAACGCATTGTCCGTTGCTGTTTCTTCTGTATGTGTTTTCATAGAAACTTTCACATTGCTTTTCTTCTTTTGTGTATGTCCTCTTCGTATCTGGTTCTATCTCCCAGAGTGTTTTCAATAAGTCTTCTCCAATGATTTGATGATGCATAACAAGAACCGAATCTGTTTGTTGTATTCTATCTTCTACTTTGCCGAATAAAATCCAGCCAAGGTTTGTTTTATGTGCACATGGTGACCCTGGCGGACCTTTGATTAACTGGTTCTGTACAATTTGTGCATACACGTCAACACCCAGAAGCAAATCAATAGACCCTGGCTGACAGTAGTTAGGGTCAGCCAGAACTAGTCCTTCTAGATGAGGCCAATAGTTTGTGTTGATTGTGTGGGATGGTATTTTAGTAGTCAGTGGCTTCGACATGACATATGTTCTAACTTCCAAGTTGAAATTTTCACATCTTGATTCTATATTGATCTGAACTACATGTTTGATATCTTCTCTCGTTGATCCCACGCCTACAACTGTACCTTTGATATGATATCGCTTGGCCATGAGTTGTTGTGCCGCTCGTTCGCTAATGAAGCTTGCTTGTGAGCCTTATTTATTTATTTGGTTTGCCAACAATTGTTTACACAAGACTTACACTTATTTTAATTGTTTGCCTACATTATTAAGTGTAACAATAACTTATAGGCTTACACCACACACAATTTTTGGTTAAGCAATAAAAAAAAAATAGTAACATTAACTTATAAATTACTTAAAAATTGGCCTTGGTCGATTAAAGCTCTTAATGTCGTTGTGTAATTGTCTTCACTTCTCACTTTTACAATTGCAGTTGCCAGCAACGATGTGCTTTGTTTCGTAGAAACGTGTGTAACACCATTGTAATGTCCTTCCCTGTTGCTTCAATCTTCTCCATGATGGTATGTAGTGTCACTTCGGGTTGTTTTGTTTGTTGCTTATCAGTGTTGCCCGTTGTGGTTGATTTTATTGTGGTATCTTCCTTATTTTCATGAAGAAGTGAATGGTGACGTCTTTTGCATATTCTGCAGCTTGTTGGTATGCGACAATGCCTCACAGAGTGCCCGGGTGCAAGGCAGTTGAAGCACAAATTGTTGTTCTTGATAAACTCGCTTCTTTGTGTTGGTGATTGTTTTCCAAACTCCTTACAGTGGCTAAGTGTGTGGTTTTCTTTACACATTTTACATATTTTACTACTCTCCACATTAGTTGCTGCGTGAAAAGACTTTTCACGAACATGCGGCGAATTTCCCTTTTGTTTTGTTGGTTCTGTAAGTTCTAACGTACGAAATCGGCATTCCAGGAATTTACGAAACATATCGAGGGAGGGGAGGCTATCAGGTCCCTCACAATTGCTGCTCACATAGTCTTCCCAATCTTTGTGGGTTTCACAGTCTAGTTTTTGCACTACGACGAATATTATCACAGGATCCCAGTTATCAGTCTGCACATTCATATTTTTAAATTGATGTAAACATTCAAATGTTGCGTCTAGTAAATTCTTGATAGAACTGGAATTACCCACATTCATTTTCTTCAGAGAAAAGAATCGTTTCATAACTGTGTCGACATTATACGTTTGTTACCATACCTTACTTTTAGGATGTTCCATGCTTGATCGTAGTTCGAATCTGTCACTTATATATGTTTTAAAATCGATGCGGCTTCTCCACTCAGACTTGTTTTTAAATAATGCAATTTTTGTACATTACTTAATGACTCATTCAAATGTACAAGTGTGTTAAATAAATCATGGAATGATAACCACTCTTCATATTGTCCACTGTATGTAGGTAATTGTATTTTCGGCAAAACCACTCGTGTTTGCTGAGTGTGACTAGGTATAGGCAACGAACTATTAACGTTAACTGGTTGAGGAGCCAACAAATCCTTCAAGTCTGTCATCAAACTTAAATACAGCTCTTCATGATCAAAAAATTCTTCATTTAATAAGTAAGGTATTTTGTCGCGCTTTTCCTTCGGTACACTTCGCATTATTTCACCGTAAGCTTGTTTATATTCCCTCCAGTAATCTTCTACACACTTGTTGCGGGTTTCAACATAATTTTGGGTTAATCTAGCCTTCGGGCACTTCTTCAGATTGGTATGGGTCTTCTTTAAAGTATGTGCAAGGTTTTCCACCACATTCAACGCTTCTTCTACTTCCATAGCCATCGTAAGTATGTAATAACTTCAATCGTAGCAAACGTAAATGAAATGAATAAGTTTTAATAGTTAAAATACTTTGCACTAAACAACTCGAACACTTGGATCGTGTTATCTTATCGCGATCTCTTTGTTCTCGGGCACCCGGTATGTTGGCAGCGAGGACTGGTATCCGACTCGATTATGGACCATATGTTAAGGTGATAAAGTTGAGGTTTGCTTGTTGAACCTTTGATTGAAACGACGTGTGGTTTGTACAAAGATGTATTGGACACTGCTTATGAACGAACGAATGAGTAACTTGTACATGTGAATGAATATGTATGTATAGGCGACAGTTTTTAACCGAACACGCCCCATGCACCCCGCCACTCCGCGATCATTTTCCGCGAGCGAGCCGAGCGTCGCGCTTCGACGCAAAATTCTAATATTATTGTATTTTGATTTTAGAACAGCGAACATAGATGGAATAGAGACACCTTTATTTATTTTATGATATAAAATACTTTCTGCAATTATGAATTTTTATTTAACACCAACTTACTAGGTACATTACTCAAAACATGGTCAAATTAAATTTGCTAGCGAAACTCCACAGACATAATGGGTAAGTATGTCTAACACGACAAGATTTGAATTGATGATTGTTTTTTTTGGAGTCAACGACCGTCAGTGGTGTTACTTGAAATATGAGTTATATAATTATAAATATGTTATTAGTGTATTGGACATAAAGGTGTTCAGACAGAAACAGAACGGAAAATCTTCGCGGAATTTACTGGCTCCATTGAAAATAGGACTGTATTACCATAGCCTAAAGTATAAAATTGTATGAATATCGACACGACTGTATCATACAATTTCATACTTTAAATTAGACGTTTCGTCAAAATAATATTTGGGTATTAAAAAAAAAATCTTAAAAAAATACTTACTGCTTTGCTCCTCTCATGATTCTTGCAATATTTTTCAAACGTTCGACTTTCTTTCTCTTCTGAACATATCTTTTATTATCTTTGTTTCCCATTGTATAGCGTTATAATATGAATTTTATTAAAATAACTGTCAAATTAAATACGTATTGAACGCGCGCGCGATCGAAACACACCCTCTCACGATGGCGCACAGCGCGGCACTAAGAAACCGGTTAGGCCGTTATATGTACAGTGCTAGACGCTAACACATCGGTAATAAAGAGAATGAATACCGCGTGCGCTCTTTGATCGCGTTCGAGCACGAAACTAAATGTCGTAAGTTTCAATTCTTATTTCGTTTATAACTAAAGTAATAATTGATCTAGAGAAAAAATATCTTGTGGCTGGATAGTAAACTATATTTTCTTACTGTGAACATTTATTTTAGACATAAAGGCCGAGCAATCTTGAAAAAAAAAGTAATAATCTTTAAAAAAGACATGATTTTCGAATAAAAAATTAATCGAGCGAAAATGTTACAAGTACCTACGTAACTGTCTTGTACATGGAAAGAAAAAGATTCAATAAATCATATACTAAAGTTCCATTTTGATTGTATGTGTGACTGTTTCAGAATATTAATGCAAATTAACATAAAATTTAGGGAGCCTCCTCTTAAATACATTACTCCATAGAAATATCTTATTTCAATCGACAAATAAAAACAAGTTTCTTATCCTACTTCCTACTATTTAATATTTAATATTATAAACGCGAAAGTTTGTGAGGATGGATGGATGGATGTTTGTTACTCTTTCACGCAAAAACTACTGAACGGATTTTGGTGAAACTTTACAGTAATATAGCTTATACATCAGAATAACACATAGGGTACAATTTATAAAGATTTTGTGTGATTTGGCCATAATATAACGATAAGAATCAATTAAGTTGGAAAAATTCCTGCTTTCTGAGAGCTATCTTGGCGTGCGCTGCCTAAGAAGATAATGTATCGTGGGAATGTTTGTCTTAAACAGTTCTAAATAAAAGTCCGCGACAGCATATATCTACCTTTTATGTAGAAGTCATTATATCCAAAATAGTGAGCCATAAATACATTTAAATTGGATACTTTTTTACAATGCACATTTTAGAGTACTTAGTTAATTCTTATCAAAATTAATACATTAATCACTTTCTGTATTTAATGTAGATAAACTTTGTCTTTAACACTAAGCAATTTGAACAAATAGTTTAAAAGTTATCACAATAAGATTGAATTGGTGGAGCGCCATTAATGACTACTATGAGTCGGCGGCGCCGTCGTCGGCGCGCAGAGCGGGGGTGGAGGGGCGGTTCAGGCTATGACGCGCCATTTCCGAGTGCGCGACCCGAACGCGGACAGACGCGTGAGGGTAGACGTCGTTGACGGTTGTGTTCATTTTGCGATTTATTACGGAGTATATTTTAAGTAGAAAGATAGATTCGATTTTCTTTGTTTAAGTATTTAATTATAGGATTGTATTTTTAATTAGTTAGGTATAGGTTGTATTTTTAAGTATTATGTAAATAAATATTCGTTTTTGTTTTCATTAGATTATTGCAATTGTTTTTTTTTTTTTGTTAGTTTAAGTTTTTATACAGTACTGACAATAATGCCGCGAAAGCGTAAGTCTAATGTTTCACAAAGCACTAATAAAGCTCGAGCTATGAAAATAGCTCGAGTTAACGAGACGTCTCAACAATGTGAACTGCGAAGGTTTGAGCAGGCGGTGCGGGAGGCGGTGCACAGAGCTACTGAGACACCAGAACAGTCCCAAGATCGGCGTCAACAACACGCGAGTATCTGGTGTCTCAAGGGCTGCAGAAACACCAGAACAGTCCCAAGATCGGCGTCAACAGCATGCTGAGTATCTGGTGTCTCAACGGGCTGCTGAAACACCGGAACAGTCTCAAGATCGGCGTCAACAGCATGCTGAGTATCTGGTGTCTCAACGGGCTGCGGAGACACCAGAACAGTCTCAAGATTGGCGTCAACAGCATGCTGAGTATCTGGTGTTTCAACGGGCTGCGGAGACACCAGAACAGTCTCAAGATTGGCGTCAACAGCATGCTGAGTATCTGGTGTTTCAACGGGCTGCGGAGACACCAGAACAGTCTCAAGATTGGCGTCAACAGCATGCTGAGTATCTGGTGTTTCAACGGGCTGCAGAGACACCAGAACAGTCTCAAGATTGGCGTCAACAGCATGCTGAGTATCTGGTGTTTCAACGGGCTGCGGAGACACCAGAACAGTCTCAAGATTGGCGTCAACAGCATGCTGAGTATCTGGTGTTTCAACGGGCTGCGGAGACACCAGAACAGTCTCAAGATTGGCGTCAACAGCATGCTGAGTATCTGGTGTTTCAACGGGCTGCGGAGACACCAGAACAGTCTCAAGATTGGCGTCAACAGCATGCTGAGTATCTGGTGTTTCAACGGGCTGCGGAGACACCAGAACAGTCTCAAGATTGGCGCCAACAGCATGCTGAGTATCTGGTGTTTCAACGGGCTGCGGAGACACCAGAACAGTCTCAAGATTGGCGTCAACAGCATGCTGAGTATCTGATGTTTCAACGGGCTGCGGAGGCACCAGAACAGTCTCAAGATTGGCGTCAACAGCATGCTGAGTATCTGGTGTTTCAACGGGCTGCGGAGACACCAGAACAGTCACAAGCTCGACGTCAGCAGCAGGCGACTTACATGGCGTCCCAAAGAGCCACAGAAATCTTTGCAGCGGCTGAATCTCGCAGACGCGCTGTTGCTGATAGGGCAGCACAGCGACGTCAAACGTTTTCAAGAAACATGTGGGGGGTGTTTGGTAAAGCTGCATTTGAGTATGACGAGACTCTTGATTATGAAACTCACAAGCTTATAAAAATAAAAGCAATGAGCAAAGATTGCAGATTTTGCGGAGCTCTTAAGTGGAAAGAAGAAACAGCAGGTATGTGTTGTTCGGGCGGGAAAGTAGCCATTCCTTCTATAGACGAGCCAGTGGAACCTTTGAGAGAACTTTTCTCTAATGAAACAGACGAGTCTCGCCGTTTTCTGAGAAATATAAGAAAATACAATACGTGTTTTCATATGACTTCTTTTGGAGCAGATAAAATTGTCTCAATGCCAGGATTTTGCCCGACCTTTACAATACAAGGACAAGTATACCATCGAATCGGTTCTTTACTTCCTGCGGCCAGTATGGAACCACAATCATTACAAGTTTATTTCATGGGTGATGAAGAAGCCCAAGTCAATAGGCGTACTGTGTATGTGCAAGGCGTAGAAAGAAACATAGTTCAAAAATTACAACGAGTTCTACACGATCACAACAATTTGGTGCATGAATTTAAAACGGCTAGAGACAGAATTACCAATGACACTAATTTCAAAGTAGTGATCCACCCAGACCGTGTACCACGTGGTCAACATGAGAGACGGTTTAATGTCCCGACCACAAATGAAATAGCTGCCGTAATAGTTAGTAGTGAACAAACTACGTCTCGGGACATCGTTGTACAGACGCACGATGGCATGCTCACTAGGGTTCCCGATACACACAGATATTATGACGCTCTCGAGTACCCAATTATTTTTTGGAAAGGACAAGAGGGGTACAGTATTGACATTCTGCAGATAAATCCAGTTACCAAACACCCCATGCCAAACAAAAAGGTGTCCTGCAAAGATTTTTATACCTATCACTTGATGGTCCGTCGTGGCGATTTTAATTTACTGCTTAGGTGTAGGCTCCTCCTTCATCAGTTTCTGGTAGACATGTATGTAAAGATGGAGAGTGAGCGCTTAAGGTTTATTTCTTTAAATAAAAAAAAATTGCGCGCAGAAAACTACATTCACTTGCAAGACGCGATAAGAAATGATGCGGATTTGGATCCAAATAACTTGGGTCAGATGGTGATTCTCCCGTCATCATTGGTAAATAGCCCGAGTTGTGTTGTTGAGTTGTTGTAGCCCGAGATATCTACATGAATATACGCAGGATGCGTTGACATACGTGCGTAATTACGGGAGGCCTGATTTATTTATTACAATGACATGTAACCCCGCCTGGCCAGAAATCACCGAAGAGCTTATGCCTGGTCAAAATTCAACGGACAGGCATGACTTAACAGCCAGAGTATTTAAAATAAAAGTACAGAAGTTGGTTGCTCTACTTACAAAAGGTAACATATTTGGTGACATGCAGTGCTTCATGTACTCGATCGAGTGGCAAAAACGAGGTTTGCCTCACGTGCACTTACTGCTGTGGTTGAAGGAAAAATTACGCCCCAACCAGATTGACGAAGTCATATGTGCTGAGATACCAAATCCGGAAACCGATCAAAAGCTCTATGATACGGTAACCAAGAATATGATTCAGCCTGGGGAAGGACATAGGCTACTTTTTGTCAACACACTACGCGGGCGAAGCCGCGGGCGGAAGCTAGTATTATTATATATTACACCACTTGTACTAATTTTATCAAGATTTGTTAATAAATAATACAGTTACAATTGATACAATTTCAATTTTAATGGTTATTTTATGATTTTTTCTTTGGAGCAAATTTACCGAAAACGTGTTTTGAACACAATGGCCCGCCCATTTAAATGATCAAGATTAACATTTTTTTTGCAGCTTTATTTATTTATACATTTGGCTAAAAAACTGTTTTATGAAGCTTATTTTTATTATACAGTACAGCGCATTAAAAGGCTGTAGGAAGAAATTAAACAATGTTTTCCAGATTAAGAAGGTAAGTTTAATTAAACTGATAATTTATAAAATTACCTACCAGGTACCTTACTATCTAATACGTTGTTAGAGGCCGCTAGGAAAATCTTCAATCTGGGGGCACGGTAGTGCCCCCGCCAAGACGAGCCAAGCGAAGCGCAAGGGCACTACCTACCTTTTCTCGAAGTGTTTCGTCGTTTTTTTGAACCCTCATAGAGTTGGTTTTCGATGTACCAGATAGTTCATATTTATTTATTTATTTATAAACTAGCTTTTGCACGCGGCTTCGCCCGCGTGTATGTATATCAAATTAGTGCCTACCCTACGTGTTAATCCAGGATCTAAAACAACTGTATGCCAAATTTCCTCTAAATTCAATCAACCGTTTTTGCGCCAATCCGGAACATACATCCCGACAAACAACAAACGGACAAAAATTCTAAAAACTATAGTGTGCGCAACAGACTCGTTCAATCACTTCTTTTTAAATATATGCAATGCACAGTTCTGACGTTGTTACTATTTTTAACCGACTTCAAAAAACGTAGGAGGTTATCAATTCGGTTATATGTTTTTTTTTAATGTTTGGTACCTCAGTATTCCGTCATTTATAAACTGATTTGGAAAATTATATTTTTATTTGAACTCCATAATATTATTATAAATTCGAAAGTAACTCTGTCTGTCTGTCTGTCTCTGTATGTTACCTTTTCACGCCTAAACCACTGAACGGATTTCGATAAAATTTGGCAAGGACATAGAACGAATCCTGGGGAAGGACATACGCTACTTTTTGTCTCAAACATAACCCTACAGGGGGTGATATAGGGGATGAAAGTTTGTATGGGAAACCCTGCATTTTTTAAGTTAGGGATATGAAAATTCAAATTCATACTTTTGGTAGGAAATAAAGAATTATGTGGTTCAGCGTTTTTGAAAAATCATCCCCTAAGGGGGTAAAATAGGGGCTGATTTTAAAAATCACAAATAATATTAAAAATTTTGTGTAAGTACCTCTTTTTAAGAGATTTAAGGGATTGAAAATGTAGTCATAGTTCGTATCTTGACGTCTTGAAGAAACATTTTAGTCTTTATTTTTAACCGACTTCAAAAAAAGGAGGAGGTTCTCAATTCGGTTGTATGTATTTTTTTAAACCGATTTGGAAAAATATTGTCAGGACATACTTCTAGATTGGTCCCATTTGTATCAAAGTCCAGTTCTGATAATAGGATCCATGAGGAATTGAGGGAACTCCTCAAATATTATTGGCAAACACATAGTGATTTTTGTATTTTCGCCAACAAATCAAGCATTTGCATTCAGAAAGTATCATTTGGTGAAGTAGAATCTTTTTGTATGTGTGTTCCCCGATCACTCGAAGACGGCTGGACTAATTTGGAAAATTATTTTTTTGTTTGATAAGGTATACTTTCCTGGTGGTCCCATTGTCATCAAGTCAGGATTTGATGATGGGATCTTGGAGAAATCGAGGGAACTCTTCAATCTAAGTACACCTATAGCGATTTGGGTATTTTTAACGTAACTTGTGCATTTTCTCTCGGAAAGCACTATTTGGTGAGGTGGAACTGATGACGAAGACCACAGATGGTAAGATGGCCACCGGAACAACTCAATAATAAGTATTTCACGGGTTGCGATTCCCTTACTTTAAAATGATTGCTAAGCAATAGAAGTTCGTCACAATGCATATGGTGAGGTGGAGCTTATGGTGAAGTACCAAGAGAACTCCTCAACAATTAACGTCCCTGCATCTGGAAAAGCAATGTTTTGTAAAAGTTGATGAGTAGTTGTCATTAGGCTATTGTAACTCAGATAAATTACAAACTGACCCACTAAAAAGTGAAAAATAAAAAACACTTTTTTGTAAAAAAAAACAACTGATTTCCAAAACAAACACTACAATGTGAAAAATAACTTTCATTTCGGAAGTCAGTGGCAAAAACCTAAAATACAGATCCAAAGACACCGACTTCCGAAAAAGTATTAGTACCGAGTTTCAAGTTAATCTGACAGCGCGTTAAAACTCCTTACTGTTCCTTACTGTTCTTACGGTTCTAAGTGCTCCTTACTTGTTTTAAAAAAACTAAAAGTGACAATTTTTATTATTTCCTGAGGCAAATATTGCCAAGTTTCAAGTGTATTAACCAAAGGAGTAAGATTTTTCATATAATCTGTATCCCCTCTTTTCACCCCCACAGGGCTGGAATTTCAAAAAATCGTTTCGGGTTTTTCCATAACTGGAATCAAAGATTATTATACTAATTTTTGAGTTAATCAAGCCACACAGTAAAATCCTCCTCTTAAAAATCTAATTACCCCTTTTCACCCGGTCAGGAGTAATTTTGAAAAACCAATAGTAAGAAACTTTATTGCTTATTTAGACAAATATTCGTGCTAAGTTTCAAGTTTATTAACCAAATTAATAAGATTTTTCATCTAAACTAAATCTCCGCTTTTCACCCCTACAGGGGTGGAATTTAAAACAATCGTTTAGAATGTTTCCAAAAGTTGACTCAAAGATTATTTATACCAATTTTCGAGTAAATCAAGCCACGCAGTAAAATCCTCCCCTGTAAAATTGACAACCCCTTTTCACCCCGTTTGGGGTAGATTTTCGCAAAACCTTGATATAGGTTATTCTTTATTTTTGGTCTTAAGTATAAATACTGAGTTTCGAGTTAATCGGACTGCGTGTTAAAATTCTTCCATACAAATTTCGACATCCCCCTCGTGGGGTTAGGTTAGAAAAACCAAAAATTACAAAGTTCATAATTTACTAAGATAAGTATTTGTGCCAAGTTTCAAGTTTGTTAACTCAAGGAATAAGATTTTTCAAACAAACGAAATGCCCTCTTTTCATCCCCTTAAAAATCGAATTTCCAAAAACCCCTTCTTAGTGCTCCCCTACATTATAAAAGGAAGCCGTGTGTAAAATTTCACGTTCCTAGTCCAGTAGTTTCGGCTGTGCGTTGATATGTCAGTCAGTCAGTCAGTCAGTTTCTCCTTTTATATATACATATAGATAAATAAATATGAACTATCTGGTACATATTCTCAGGATATGATGTCAATAATAGACTAATTAAACATACAAAGTCTCAATTGAATAGCTCTAATACTTTAGATTTTATTGATATCTAAAATACACCGATTTCGTCACTGACACACTGACACACTGATGATCATCAAAATGTTTGGCTACTTCCTGAAGTGCTAGAAAGCTGTAATTCGGTATGTAATCTAAGTTTAGTATACAACCGACATAAAAATTCATAAGCTTATAACTTTCGCCTCCCATCCCCTAAAATGGGGGGGTAGAAGTTTGTATTTTATGAATTAGGACATGAAAGTTTACACGGGACTGTAGACAGTAACTAAAAAACCTATTAATAAGTATTTACAAGAACCTCCGCCTCAAGAGTCTCATGGCAGGTCTCAGTTATTTATTTACGCCCTTTGACGACGAGGTGAGCAAATCGACTGTAAGTATCAAGAGTCTCATGGCAGGTCTCAGTTATTTATTTACGCCCTTTGACGACGAGGTGAGCAAATCGACTGTAAGTATCAAGAGTCTCATGGCAGGTCTCAGTTATTTATTTACGCCCTTTGACGACGAGGTGAGCAAATCGACTGTAAGTATCAAGAGTCTCATGGCAGGTCTCAGTTATTTATTTACGCCCTTTGACGACGGGGTGAGCAAATCGACTGTAAGTATCAAGAGTCTCATGGCAGGTCTCAGTTATTTATTTACGCCCTTTGACGACGGGGTGAGCAAATCGACTGTAAGTATCAAGAGTCTCATGGCAGGTCTCAGTTATTTATTTACGCCCTTTGACGACGGGGTGAGCAAAGCGACTGTAAGTATCAAGAGTCTCATGGCAGGTCTCAGTTATTTATTTACGCCCTTTGACGACGGGGTGAGCAAATCGACTGTAAGTATCAAGAGTCTCATGGCAGGTCTCAGTTATTTATTTACGCCCTTTGACGACGGGGTGAGCAAATCGACTGTAAGTATCAAGAGTCTCATGGCAGGTCTCAGTTATTTATTTACGCCCTTTGACGACGGGGTGAGCAAATCGACTGTAAGTATCAAGAGTCTCATGGCAGGTCTCAGTTATTTATTTACGCCCTTTGACGACGGGGTGAGCAAATCGACTGTAAGTATCAAGAGTCTCATGGCAGGTCTCAGTTATTTATTTACGCCCTTTGACGACGAGGTGAGCAAATCGACTGTAAGTATCAAGAGTCTCATGGTAGGTCTCAGTTATTTATTTACGCCCTTTGACGACGAGGTGAGCAAATCGACTGTAAGTATCAAGAGTCTCATGGTAGGTCTCAGTTATTTATTTACGCCCTTTGACGACGAGGTGAGCAAATCGACTGTAAGTATCAAGAGTCTCATGGTAGGTCTCAGTTATTTATTTACGCCCTTTGACGACGAGGTGAGCAAATCGACTGTAAGTATCAAGAGTCTCATGGTAGGTCTCAGTTATTTATTTACGCCCTTTGACGACGAGGTGAGCAAATCGACTGTAAGTATCAAGAGTCTCATGGTAGGTCTCAGTTATTTATTTACGCCCTTTGACGACGAGGTGAGCAAATCGACTGTAAGTATCAAGAGTCTCATGGTAGGTCTCAGTTATTTATTTACGCCCTTTGACGACGAGGTGAGCAAATCGACTGTAAGTATCAAGAGTCTCATGGTAGGTCTCAGTTATTTATTTACGCCCTTTGACGACGAGGTGAGCAAATCGACTGTAAGTATCAAGAGTCTCATGGTAGGTCTCAGTTATTTATTTACGCCCTTTGACGACGAGGTGAGCAAATCGACTGTAAGTATCAAGAGTCTCATGGTAGGTCTCAGTTATTTATTTACGCCCTTTGACGACGAGGTGAGCAAATCGACTGTAAGTATCAAGAGTCTCATGGCAGGTCTCAGTTATTTATTTACGCCCTTTGACGACGGGGTGAGCAAAGCGACTGTAAGTATCAAGAGTCTCATGGCAGGTCTCAGTTATTTATTTACGCCCTTTGACGACGGGGTGAGCAAATCGACTGTAAGTATCAAGAGTCTCATGGCAGGTCTCAGTTATTTATTTACGCCCTTTGACGACGGGGTGAGCAAATCGACTGTAAGTATCAAGAGTCTCATGGCAGGTCTCAGTTATTTATTTACGCCCTTTGACGACGGGGTGAGCAAATCGACTGTAAGTATCAAGAGTCTCATGGCAGGTCTCAGTTATTTATTTACGCCCTTTGACGACGGGGTGAGCAAATCGACTGTAAGTATCAAGAGTCTCATGGCAGGTCTCAGTTATTTATTTACGCCCTTTGACGACGAGGTGAGCAAATCGACTGTAAGTATCAAGAGTCTCATGGCAGGTCTCAGTTATTTATTTACGCCCTTTGACGACGGGGTGAGCAAATCGACTGTAAGTATCAAGAGTCTCATGGCAGGTCTCAGTTATTTATTTACGCCCTTTGACGACGGGGTGAGCAAATCGACTGTAAGTATCAAGAGTCTCATGGCAGGTCTCAGTTATTTATTTACGCCCTTTGACGACGAGGTGAGCAAATCGACTGTAAGTATCAAGAGTCTCATGGTAGGTCTCAGTTATTTATTTACGCCCTTTGACGACGAGGTGAGCAAATCGACTGTAAGTATCAAGAGTCTCATGGTAGGTCTCAGTTATTTATTTACGCCCTTTGACGACGAGGTGAGCAAATCGACTGTAAGTATCAAGAGTCTCATGGTAGGTCTCAGTTATTTATTTACGCCCTTTGACGACGAGGTGAGCAAATCGACTGTAAGTATCAAGAGTCTCATGGTAGGTCTCAGTTATTTATTTACGCCCTTTGACGACGAGGTGAGCAAATCGACTGTAAGTATCAAGAGTCTCATGGTAGGTCTCAGTTATTTATTTACGCCCTTTGACGACGAGGTGAGCAAATCGACTGTAAGTATCAAGAGTCTCATGGTAGGTCTCAGTTATTTATTTACGCCCTTTGACGACGAGGTTAGCAAATCAACTGTAAGTACTTAATTAATAGAAAGAAGAAGAAAGAAAGAAAGAAAGAAAAAACGTTTAATACGATAAGATATAATACTAAAGTTAGGTATCCACCGATCCGTCGGTTGAAAGCGTCCCAGAGGGTCATGGCCATCCGGTTAGCCCGGGGATACCGCACGGTCTCCGGGGAGGCGGCGAACCTCCTTGCCGGATTACCGCCATGGGATCTGGAGGCAAAAGTCCTCGCGCACATGTGGGAGTGGCGCGAGCTGTGTCCGCCGTGCCGCGAGAAATCGCGGCACGGCGGACACAGCTCCGGCAGGATCTCATAGCGGCATGGAGAGTGCGATTGTCGCAACCCAGCGCTGGGCACGCCACCATTGCGGCGATAAGTCCCCTCTTTAAGGAGTGGCTGGAGAGGCGCCACGGCGTCCTCACCTTCCGCCTGACGCAGGTCCTCACCGGACACGGGTGCTTCGGGAGGTACCTGTTCCGAATAAGGCGGAAGGAAACGCCCGGGTGTCACCACTGTGTGGATTGCCTGGAGGACACGATGGAGCTTACGGTGGAGGTCTGCCCGGCTTGGGTGGAGCACCGCCGTGTCCTCGCGGAAGCGATCGGCGGCGGCGATCTCTCGCGTCCGGCCCTAGTCCAGGCCATGGTACGGAGCGAGAGTACATGGGAAGCCATTACCTCCTTCTGCGAAGCAGTAATGCTCGCGAAGGAGGAGGCGGGATGCGTGAGGGAGAGGCAAACTTTGCGCCCTCACGCCCCTAGTCGCCGCAGGAGACGCCCTGGGCGTCGGGAATTGGCAGCCGATTCCCGTTTCCGTTAGTCCAGTAAAAGTCTGACACGCCCTCCCGCTCCCCTCAGAGCGGGAGAAGTCATTTGATGATTTCCCATCCAAAAAAAAAAAGGGAACGCTAAGGTAGCCCGCGAAATTCAAATTTTCTTACGATTTTTGTGATTTGCAGCTCGGTGCCTGGGTGTATGTTGATCAAAGTATGATGTAATACGCGACCGTAACAAATATGTATTTACAGAATTATAGTATTAGAATTAGTAATACAATTCCTCAAGTTAGTATAATCCTGAAATGTTAAGATTTCATGAAATAGTCATTCAATAGATTTACTTGGTCTTAGAGAGTTGTATTGATGACTTTAATGATTATAATTCTGTAAACTCATATTTGTTACGGTCACGAATCATATTTCAATGAACATACAACCTAATACTAATCTGCAAATTGCAAAAAACGTAAGAAAATTTCAATTTCGGGAGCTACCCTGGCGCTTTCACCTTAAGAATACAAAGAACTCAGATGGCTACTTTGCGCTCCCAAGAGAGCACCGAGCATCGCGAAATGTGGTTATCGGCTAACCGAGACGGCACGCACTGTCACGCGAATCCGAGACTTTTACGGAAAGGGAATCACGCCTGAGTACACAAAGTATTCTCTCTCTAATGCTCGTCTAGTGGCAACCACTGATCTATAAATAAGTATGTCTTATCTGCGGATAATGCAGTGGACTGCAACATTACTACTTTAAGTCTTGTTAACCTTATGTGATAAATATGTTGTAGTTGTTTATTATCCCTTAATAAATAAAATAAAAAATAAAAGTATTCGCACAGCGACTTTGCGTTCTCAAGAGAGCACCGAGCATCGCGAAGTGCGGTTATCGGCTAACCGAGACGGCACGCACTGTCACGCGAGTCCGAGACTTTTACGGAAAGGGAATCACGCCTGAGTACACAAAGTATTCGCACAGCGACTTTGCGTTCAAAAGAGAGCACCGAGCATCGCGAAGTGCGGTTATCGGCTAACCGAGACGGCACGCACTGTCACGCGAGTCCGAGACTTTTACGGAAAGGGAATCACGCCTGAGTACACAAAGTATTCGCACAGCGACTTTGCGTTCAAAAGAGAGCACCGAGCATCGCGAAGTGCGGTTATCGGCTAACCGAGACGGCACGCACTGTCACGCGAGTCCGAGACTTTTATGGAAAGGGAATCACGCCTGAGTACACAAAGTATTCGCACAGCGACTTTGCGTTCAAAAGAGAGCACCGAGCATCGCGAAGTGCGGTTATCGGCTAACCGAGACGGCACGCACTGTCACGCGAGTCCGAGACTTTTACGGAAAGGGAATCACGCCTGAGTACACAAAGTATTCGCACAGCGACTTTGCGTTCAAAAGAGAGCACCGAGCATCGCGAAGTGCGGTTATCGGCTAACCGAGACGGCACGCACTGTCACGCGAGTCCGAGACTTTTATGGAAAGGGAATCACGCCTGAGTACACAAAGTATTCGCACAGCGACTTTGCGTTCAAAAGAGAGCACCGAGCATCGCGAAGTGCGGTTATCGGCTAACCGAGACGGCACGCACTGTCACGCGAGTCCGAGACTTTTACGGAAAGGGAATCACGCCTGAGTACACAAAGTATTCGCACAGCGACTTTGCGTTCAAAAGAGAGCACCGAGCATCGCGAAGTGCGGTTATCGGCTAACCGAGACGGCACGCACTGTCACGCGAGTCCGAGACTTTTATGGAAAGGGAATCACGCCTGAGTACACAAAGTATTCGCACAGCGACTTTGCGTTCAAAAGAGAGCACCGAGCATCGCGAAGTGCGGTTATCGGCTAACCGAGACGGCACGCACTGTCACGCGAGTCCGAGACTTACGGAAAGGGAATCACGCCTGAGTACACAAAGTATTCGCACAGCGACTTTGCGTTCTCAAGAGAGCACCGAGCATCGCGAAGTGCGGTTATCGGCTGACCGAGAGCGGCACGCACTGTCACGCGAGTCCGAGACTTTTACGGAAAGGGAATCACGCCTGAGTACACAAAGTATTCGGACAGCGACTTTGCGTTCTCAAGAGAGCACCGAGCATCGCGAAGTGTGGTTATCGACTGACTGAGAGCGGCACGCGTTGTCACGCGAGGTCTGAATCTCTCTCTGAGAGAGAACGAAGCTTAGTGTCAGCCAGAGATAACTATGTACGCGCTCAGTTGAACGATGAATGATATTTAGCATAAGAAAAGGAAAAAAAACTGCGACAAGCAGAAACAATAGAACAGCGTCAATCTCGCCTAGAGGCTGACCGAGCTCGATAGTATCTGAACAGAATTACAACTGAAGACGCCGAGTCTCTGGAATATGATATCACAAATTTGACACCTTGGGTCAATACGGAAAAAGCAGGTTTTACGTATTCACCCAGAATTTACTACGCTGACTTCGCCTCTGTTGGTGGTATGACCGAAATTTGCAGTTTTTGTGATGCTCTGAAATTGAAGAAAGAGACAAATGGAATGAGCTGTTCAAGTGGAAAAGTTTTCATTACACATTTTCAAGATTCTCCAAACTTTATTAAAATCTTTTTAAATGGCGATCACCGCCAATCTTAACATTTTTTAGATAATATCCGTTCATATAATATAAGGTTTTATGCCTGGTCGGGGAACAACAGATGCCATCTTTGCTATCCGCCAGCTGTGCGAGAAATACAGAGGTGCGCATAAAAACCTGCACATGGTATTCATTGACCTCGAAAAGGCATACGACCGAGTGCCTCGTGAAGTTCTGTGGTGGGCCCTTAAGGAGAAATGTGTGCCAGGGAAGTATGTGCAGTTGATTCGAGCGATGTACAGTCGATGCAGTACCCAAGTCCGGTCTACAGTGGGCACTACCAGCAGCTTCAATGTGGCTGTCGGCTTGCACCAAGGGTCAGCACTCAGCCCTTACCTCTTCGTGATGATAATGGACGCTCTTACGTCGGATATCCACGAAGAGGCGCCCTGGTGTATGCTGTTCGCTGATGACATTGTGCTGGTTGCTGAGAGCGGCTTAGAGATCCAGAGCAGATTGGAGGTGTGGTGGGCAAAACTGGAGACCGCTGGCCTGAGATTAAGTCGGACCAAAACAGAATATTTGTTTTGTGATTTTGGCGGTCTCTCCAGTCCTGTGCCCATATCTTTAAAGTTAGAAGGTGTTTAGCGCTAGTCTCATATATCTTCAAGGTGATGAGGGGAAAAGTTCACAATCCAGACGTATTGCGACAAGTGTGCATGTGTGTTCCGGACAGATACGTGTGGCGGCGGCGGCGGCTGCGGCTGCTCGCGGTGCCGCGCGGCCGCACTCAGCTGGTGAATGAGGCGCCGTTTACGCGCGCACTCCGTATTTACAGTATAACAGAAGACATAGACCTATTTTGTTGTACTCTGGGTGGGTTCATAGTGAGAGCTCTCTTTGAGATATGTTACGGTCCTGCCGTTACATAATAATTGTATTAGCAATAAGTACCAAGACGGAGAGTTGTTAGTTTTGAATTGTTTAGTTTTAATAAAAATAGTTGACTACATTATCGCATTAGGTGGTAAACCTGTAAAGATAATTGTATGGTGGAAAATAAATAAATAAATAAATCTCTCGCCGGAACGCCCGTACCGAGCTGCTCCGACTTCCGGTACCTCGGGTCGTTTGTCCAAGGGGATGGCGAAGTAGACCGAGACGTAGCGCACCAGATCAACTCAGGATGGATGAAATGGTGACAGGTCACAGGAACAACTTGTGACCCACGGATGCCCCTCAAATTAAAGGGAAAAATTTATAAGTCCGTGATAAGACTTGTCGTACTGTATGGATCGGAATGCTGGGCCGTGAAGAAGACGAATGAAAAAAGATTGCATGCAACGGAGATGAGAATGTTGAGATGGATGTGTGGAGTGACGAAAATGGATAAAGTAAAAAATGAGTATATAAGGGGAAGTTTGAAAGTGGCGCCAGTGACAGAAAAGTTGAAAGGAAATCGTTTGGCTTGGTATGGACATGTGAAGAGGAGGGAGGAAACGCATGTGACTAAAAGAGTGATGAATATAAATGTTGATGGATGGAGAGGGAGAGGAAGGCCAAAGAAAAGATGGATGGATT
Source organism: Fissipunctia ypsillon (assembly GCA_947568875.1). Lineage (NCBI taxonomy): Eukaryota > Metazoa > Arthropoda > Insecta > Lepidoptera > Noctuidae > Fissipunctia > Fissipunctia ypsillon. The sequence goes on from OX387661.1 coordinate 265,318, forward strand.
GTGTGAGGAATGACATGAAAGAGAAGGGAGTGAATGATAGCGTGACTTTTGACAGGGGAAAATGGAAAGAGAAAACGTGTTGCGCCGACCCCAAGTAACATGGGACAAGGGCAGGAAGATGATGATGATCCGTTCATATAATAGCGCATTCCAGATGACATCTTTTGGGGCAAAACAAATAACGCAGGGACCGTCCATGCCAACCTTCAAACAATTAACGCAGGGACCGTCCATGCCAACCTTCAAACAAATAACGCAGGGACCGTCCATGCCAACCTTCAAACAATTAACGCAGGGACCGTCCATGCCAACCTTCAAACAAATAACGCAGGGACCGTCCATGCCAACCTTCAAACAATTAACGCAGGGACCGTCCATGCCAACCTTCAAACAATTAACGCAGGGACCGTCCATGCCAACCTTCAAACAAATAACGCAGGGACCGTCCATGCCAACCTTCAAACAATTAACGCAGGGACCGTCCATGCCAACCTTCAAACAAATAACGCAGGGACCGTCCATGCCAACCTTCAAACAAATAACGCAGGGACCGTCCATGCCAACCTTCAAACAAATAACGCAGGGACCGTCCATGCCAACCTTCAAACAATTAACGCAGGGACCGTCCATGCCAACCTTCAAACAAATAACGCAGGGACCGTCCATGCCAACCTTCAAACAAATAACGCAGGGACCGTCCATGCCAACCTTCAAAGTGCAAGGTCAAGTTTACCATCTCATCGGATCGTTACTGCCAGCAAATGAGCCGAAATTTCTCCAAATTTATTTTTTATCTGATTACAATGAGCAGCTCAATGTCAGAAATCGTCATTTTCCCCAGCTTAACAGTGACCTTATATCAGGACTACAGGAGATGCTGCATCAAGTAAATTAGTATATGCGTAATTTTGAAACTGCATTGGTGTCCATTCCGCCCGGCAGCAACGACTTTAAAATAATCATCAACGCAGACAGACGTCCTGTTGGTGAACGCCGCGGGAGACACAGTGCACCCTCACAGATGAAGTTGCAGTTGTTTTACAGCCTAACCCAATAACCTATCTATCACCACTTTTGGCATACTAGAGATAGAAAAACCTATCTATCTATTGTTCTAACCTCCCAACCTATCTATATACAACATGTCCCAAAATTCAACGATAAGCCAACACCGGAGGATAGACCTGCCATGACGACTCGGGAAAAAAAAGAAAAAAAAATATATCTAAATTAAAAAAAATGAAATTCTTCAAAAATTGAGACCTTTTATGACATTTTTCACTACCATGACCACAATTTTTTAAATATTTCTGATTGTTTTTTTTTTATAGGCAACCTGAATAGCACTGCTATCTACCACAATTCTTAAAACATCCAGAATACCTCTAGTTTTTTCACAAAAATTAATTGAACTTATTTTATTCCCTTAATTTTTTGAAGATTTTTACTTTAAACCAACTTTAACTTATCGTGGTGTAAAAAAAAAAGTATGAACACTATTATGGCAAGTTTTTTTAATAAATTTACGCAACTAATTAAGATTCCAAAATGGTATAATACTCTAGGAAAACAAGTTACAAAAAAAAATTGTGCCTATTATTTCTAAACAGGGGCCTAGTGACGGTCGGGTAAAAAAAGTATTAGTTCTTGAAAAATGTTTAATATTTCAAAACACACGGTACAAACAATTTCACCTGTAATTTATTACGTTATTAACATTATAGCAAATGTTCAAATTGTTTGCCACCAGCATTAATACATGCACGACATCGCCTTAAAAATGATCGTTTTATTTGTCTTGCATATCTTCTGCTATTGATGTAATCGTTTTATTTGTCTTGCATATCTTCTGCTATTGATGTAATCGTTTTATTTGTCTTGCATATCTTCTGCTATTGATGTAATCCGCAGCCTGAGTGATATTTCGACGAAGCTCGTCCAATGTCGCAATGGGTTTTGAGTAGACCTTGTCTTTAAGACAACCCCAATAGAAGAAGTCCAGGGGGTTCAAATCGGGTGAACGGGGTGGCCATAAGATAGGACCAAGTCGCTCGATCCAACGCCCTGGATACTCTTGATTTAAATATTCTCGCACAGGACGGGCATAGTGTGCTGGGCAGCCATCATTTTGGAACCACATGTTTTTGAGATCACTTAAGGGCACGTCGGCTAACAATTCTGGCGTCATTTTGTAAAAAGTTTACATAACTATTGCCATAAGTTTCCTTGCAACTCAAAGGGCCCAATTACTTTTCCGTTTAATATGCCGGTCCAGTTAACCTTGAATTGATATTGGCATCTGTCTTGTCTCATCAAGTGCGGATTTTCATTGCTCCAACTATGTAGGTTGTGCAGATTTAAATACCCATCTTTCTTGCATGTTGTTTCATCCGACCATAGAGTTTTGTCTAGGAATTCGGGATCTTCCTTGTGCCTTTGCAGCATCACACGGCAAAATGTGACTCGTAGTGGATAGTCCCGCGGTAATAACGTCTCCACACGCCTGTAGTGATATGGGTGAAGCCTATGACGTTTTAAAATTCGATGTGCAGAACTTTTCGGGATTCCTGTAGCTTCTTCTATGGCACGTACCGAAGTAGTCGAATCATTTTCTATCTCATTGAGAACTTCTTCATCACGATCCAATCTAGGTCTTCCAGCGTTTCTCCTACTGGATGGCATACGACCCTCCGAAAACGCATGATGCACATTAAGAAACACTCGATAATCAGGATATCTTTGAGCATTTGGATATCTTTCTCGATACAGTCTGCTAGCAGCGTTAGCATTGCATCGGCATTCTCCATAGATGAGGTGCATCTTAGCGTATACCTGTGGTGTGTATGGTTGCGGCATGTTAAACGCTAAACAGTCCAAAATTCGCCAGAACTCCAAATTACAAAACACACAATCGTAGTCCAAGATAATGCCAGGTCAGTCCAGTTTGCAGATCACTTCCAGTCCAAATAATGCCAGATCAGATACGTTTGCAGATCGATTCCAGTCCAAAAAGCCAAGCCAAAAGTCGTTAGTACGTACGAGAGCCACGTAGGTTGAATACGGAACGGTGTGCAGTAAACAAAGGAGAGCAGAGCGCAGAGCAGAGCGTACTGAAATGAACTGACTTGCTGAGAATAATAACAGCTTCTCTACCTGCCCTATTGTTGTCTCTTTTTAACGTAAATATCTCTAACTATCTATCTCTCTCTAATTTGTAAGGTATGTACGAGTATGTCCCATTCAAATTCCTAAAAGTTGTAACAAGAACCCATTTTGGGCACGTGGTAAAAGTGATTACTGTCAACTACAATTTAAGGAATCTGATTCTTGTTATGAACTAGTATGGATATCATTTTTTTGTGGCTGGTTTTAATAGAGTATTATACCATTTTGGAATCTTGATTAGTTGCGTCAATTTATAAAAAAACTTGCCATAATAGTGTTCATACTTTTTTTTTACACCACGATAAGTTAAAGTTGGTTAAAAGTAAAAATATTCAAAAAATTAAGGGAATAAAATAAGTTCAATTAATTTTTGTGAAAAAACTAGAGGTATTCTGGATTTTTTAAGAATTGTGGTAGATAGCAGTGCTATTCAGGTTGCCTAAAAAAAAAACAATCAGAAATATTTAAAAAATTGTGGTCATGGTAGTGAAAAATGTCATAAAAGGTCTCAATTTTTGAAGAATTTCATTTTTTTATAACTTAAAAAAAAAATAGTTATATTTTTTTTTCTTTTTTTTCCCGAGTAGTCATGGGCAGGTCTATCCTCCGGTGTTGGCTTATCATTGAATTTTGGGACATGTTGTTTAAAAAAGGAGAAACTGACTGACTGACTGACTGACTGACATATCAACGCACAGCCGAAACTACTGGGACTAGGAACGTGAAATTTTGCACACAGCTTCCTTTTATAATTTAGGGGAGCACTAAGAAGGGGTTTTTGGAAATTCGACTTTTAAGGGGGTGAAAAGGGGGGATTTCGTTTGTTTGAAAAATCTTATTCCTAGAGTTAATAAACTTGAAACTTGGCCCAAATATTTATCATAGTAAATTATGAACTTTGTAAGTTTTGCTTTTTCTAAACTACCCCCACGGGGGGGATTGGGGGGTCTCAAAATTTGCATGGAAGAATTTTAACACGCAGTCCGATTAACTCGAAACTCAGTATTTATTATACTTAAGTCCAAAAATAAAGAATAACCTATATCAAAGTTTTTCGAAAATCTACCCCGGACGGGGTGAAAAGGGGTTGACAATGTTACAGGGGCGAATTTTACTGCGTAGCTTGATTAACTCTGAAATTGGTACAAATAATCTTTGAGTCAAGTTTTAGAAATATCTTAAACGATTTTTTAAAATTCCACCCTTGTGTGGGTGAAAAGCGGGGATATAACTTAGACGAAAAATCTTATTCATTTGGTTAATAAACTTGAATCTTGGCCCGAATATTTGCCTAAATAAGCAATAAAGTTTCTTACTATTGGTTTTTAAAAACTACCCCTGACGGGGTGAGAAGGGGTAGTTAGATTTTTAAGAGGAGGATTTTACTGTGTGGCTTGATTAACTCAAAAATTGGTATAAAAATCTTTGATTTCAGTTATGGAAAAATCCGAAACGTTTTTTCGAAATTCCACCCCTGTGGGGGTGAAAAGAGGGGATACAGATTATATGAAAAATCTTATTCCTTTGGTTAATGCATTTGAAACTTGGCAATATGTGCCTCAGGAAATAATAAAAATTGTCACTGTCCACTGACTTCCGAAACTGAAGTTATTTTTCACTTTGTAGTGTATGTTTTGGAAGTCGGTTGTTTTAATTTTTCACTTTTTAGTGGGTCTGTTTGTAATTTATCTGAGTTACAATAGCCTAATGACAACTGCTCATCACCTTTTACAAAACATTGCTTTTCCCGATGCAGGGACGTTAATTGTTAAGGAGTTCTCTTGGTACTTCACCATCAGCTCCACTTCACCATATGCATTGTGACGAGCTTAGCAATAAATTTTAAAGTAATTGAATCGCAACCCGTGAAATACTTATTATTGAGTTGTTCCAGTGGCCATCTTACCATCTGTGATCTTCGTCATCAGTTCCACTTCACCAAATGTTGCTTTCCGAGAGCAAATGCACAAGTTACTATAAAAAATACCAAAATCGCTATAGGTGTGCCTATATTGAACAGTTCCCTCGATTTATACAGGATCCCATCATCAGATCCTAACCTGATGACAATGGGACCACTTGGAAAGTATACCCTTTCAAACAAAAAAAGAATTTTTTAAATCGGTCCAGCCGTCTTCGAGTAATCAAGGCACCATAAAAAAAAGATTCCGAAGAACTGAGAACCTCCTCCTTTTTTGAAGTCGGTTAAAAATAATTTATAGCCAAAGTGCATCTCATGACATTTCCAATAAGCCCCAACACGGCTAGGATACATTGTTTTATTACTGTTCGGAGTTCAATGGTACAATTTTCATCAGAAGCGTTTATTTAAATTTGCTTCGTCATAGTCGTTTAACTATCTTAATCGAGATATCTTATCGCCACCCGTGAAATATTTACCATTGATGAGTTCCTGTAGCCATCTATGGTCTTCTTCGCCAGTTCCACTTCACCAAATCATACTTTCTGAATGCAAATGCTTGATTTGTTGACGAAAATACCAAAATCACTGTGTTTGCCTATAATATTTGAAGAGTTCCCTCAATTCCTCATGGATCCTATCATCAGATTTGGATTTGGATAAAAATGGGACCCATCTGGAAGTCCAATCCTTTGAAATAAAAAAATATTTTTTAAAATCAGTTTATAAATGACGGAGTAACGATAACAAACATTAAAAAAACATACAACCGAATTGATAACCTCCTCCTTTTTTTGAAGTCGGTTAAAAATAGTAACGACGTCAGAACTGTGCATTGCATATATTTAAAAAGAAGTGATTGAACGAGTCTGTTGCGCACACTATAGTTTTTAGAATTTTTGTCCGTTTGTTGTTTCTCGGGATGTGTGTTCCGGATTAGCGCAAAAACGGTTGATTGAATTTAGAGGAAATTTGGCATACAGTTGTTTTAGAACCGTAGGGTTGGTGGTAGGTACTAATTTGATATATTCCGACATACACGCGGGCGAAGCCGCGGGCAAAAGCTAGTAATCTATAAGAGATTATGAAATTGTACCGGCTTGACATAAGGACAGATAGAACTATACTGTCTACCATCAATAGCGATCTGTCTTTTACTGAAAATGGGTTATTGGGTTCGGGCGTAAGTGAGAGGCGTGACATCGTGTTGCGCACTCGCGACGATCGCCTTCAACGCATTTATGAAACACACCGAGCATACGACGCCCTGCAATATCCGTTAGTATATTGTCACGGTGAAGATAAGTACAATTTCGGGCTCTACCAAGTTAATCCTACTACCAGGGTAACCAATTGTAATAAAAAAATATCGGCTCAGCAATATTATTCCTACCTTTTACAAATAAGGCGCAATCGTTTCGTCTATTTGCAACGATTTCGAGGACTGATTAGCAGATTCATCGTGGACATGTGTGCGAAAATAGAAACGGAACGGTTAGTTTACACACGCAGTAACCAGAGATGCTTGCGTGCTGAGGGTTACGTACACCTGCGAGACGCTATGAACAAGATAACAACGTGGGGAGCATGGGGCAGTTAGTTATCTTACGTCAAGCTTATCGGAGGTCCGCGTTGTATGCAAGAGCGTACGCAAGACGCCTTCTGTTCGTAAGTACGGTCGACCTGGCCTTTTCATCACTTTTACCATTAACCCAAAGTGGATCAAAATTTCACATGAACTTCTTCCCGGTCAGGCATCTTACGATAGGCATGACATAATAGCCCGGGTTTTTCACCTTAAGCTCAAGCTGATGATTGATCTAATCACTAAAGAAAAGGTTTTTGGATATTTTTTTTGTTATATGTACAGCGTTGAGTAGCAAAAACGGGACTTGCCACATGCCCACATATTACGGTGGTTAGAAGAAATCATTAGGCCTGATGCTATCGATACCATCATAAGTGCTGAATTTCCTGATCAGAACGAAGATCCCATATTACACGAGATTGTAAAGACACATGGGTCACGGGCCATGCGGCACTTTGAACAGGAATTCTCCCTGTATGCAAGAAGGTCGTTGCTCTAAAAAATACCCTTGAGCACTTTCAGAGCAAATAATGTCGGGGGAAAACGGATATCCACTGTATCGCCGAAAATCACCCCAACAAGGTGGCTTCACAGCTAAAATCAGGTTACATGGTCAAGAAATAGATTTAGATAATAGATGGGTGGTACCCTGTGTGAACAAGGGCAGTGAGTTTTATTTTAATTTTTGAATCGTTTTTGGTTTTTACCTTTTTGTTGCGGACGCTTTTAACGTGCACGTCTTTCTACATTGTTCTCACATACTTCATCTCAACATGAATGATGTAACCAATATTTTGTAATAATATTTTGATTTAAAAGAGTGTCCGTGGAGTTTCTTGTCCGTTCTTCTCCATAGAGATCTACGCTTTGGAATGGGCGACTAGCTTCAACTTTCTGACTAACTGACCGACTCTTTGACATTTCAAAGGTGCCTGTAATTGGTTTATTTGAAATAGATGCTTTGAGTTTGAGTTTGATCAAGCTACGGTGGGATTTGCAAATAATAATAACGATGAAGTCACGAGGTTTCAGTCTGGCCGATATATCAGCTCTTCTGACGGAGTTTGGCGCATTTTAAGTTTTCCGATTCATGAAAGACATCCTCCCGTTATCCACCTTGACGTACATCTAGAAGGTGGGCCAAGGGTGTACTTTTACCCTGGTAGTGTGTTGGAGCCAAAACGAACCACTCTGCTCGCATTCTTTCAACTTTGCGAAACAGATGCATTTGCTAAGTCACTCTATACAGCGAAGTTCCATCATATTATACCTATAATAAACAACAGGGTATTTATAACCGCAGAAGACGTGGGACAGCTGTGGATGCTGAACCAGGTGTTTTTAAAGAACACATTTTTGGGAGAGTTTATATTGTGCATCCGAATAACTCTGAATGCTTTTACCTGCGCTTGCGTCTACACACTGTTCGAGGGCCCACTTCTTTTGCCGAGCTCCGAAGGGTTGGTGATATTGTATATCCTACTTACCAAGCGGCTGCCGGGAACGTCACTTACTAGATGGTGATCAACATTGGGATGACGCTTTGTCCGAAGCATGTATTAGTGAACGTCCTCATCGATTGCGCCATTCGCTTGCGGTCATGCTGGTGTTCTGTGCACGCGCAGATGCCGCACAGTTGTGGCATAAAGCCAGGATAAATTAGCTGAGGACTTTTTTATGCACGAACAACTAACTAATGACAATGCCATTACTGAAAGGTTACGTAAAAGTCACTTGAATCGTTGTTTGCTGGCTATTCAAGATATTGTTATATCTATCGGGGGTAATCCTATTTCTCAATGTGGCATGCCCGAGCCATCATTTGAAGGTGAACGCATTAATAGAGATGGAAATAAACTATGCTCCAGGAGAGCTGGCCGAAGCTTTACAAACTGATGTCTCGAGACTAACCGAGGAAGCGTTTAATATTCGTGTGTCGCAGTGCAGACAGTGCTTTGGGAGGAATGCTGTTTGTAGATGCTCCCGGTGGAACGGGAAAGACTTTTCTCACCAAAGTTATTTTGGCAAAGGTACGAAGTCAAAGTAAAATTGCACTTTCTGTCGCCTCATGTAGCAGCTACTTTGTTGCCAGGAGGAAAAACTGCCTACATTATGTTTAAAATTCCGAGCGACTTAGACCGCACAGAAAGCCCTGTTTGTAATATTTCTAGAAATAGCGACAAAGCCAAGGTTTTACGTGATTGTGATCTTATTATTTGGGATGAATGCACAATGGCGAGCCGTGAAGCGGTTGAAGCAGTAGACAGAACATTGCGTGATATCAAGCAAAACGACCAACCCATGGGTGGTGCTGCAGTACTTTGTTGTGGCGAGTTTGGTCAGACGCTGCCTGTTATACCACGTGGAACAATGGCTGATGTAGTGAGAACCTGTCTAAAGAGTTCTAGCCGGCACTACATTATCCCTATGCATTTGACAATAAATATGCGAGCGCGAATAGGAGGCAACGAAAATGCACAGTTTTCGGATTTGCTATTTGCAATTGGTACCGGGGTGTATCCGCAAGAACAAGGAAAAGTGTTATTTATGAAAACCTGTGCTGTACAGTTTCATTGATGCCAGACCTCATATCATCTGTGTATGGGGACGCAACGCAAATAGCAACTTATGAAAATTCCTAGCTTTGCGAAAGAGCTATTTTAACCCCACGTAACGACCAGGCGGCAGCAATAAACGCTGAAATTGTGAGATTTGTTTCGGGGGCTAATGTCGAGTATATCTCCATTAACAGGGTTATAGAACAAGAAGAATCTACCAACTATACAGTAGAATTTTTAGAATCCTTGAGTGCTCCTGAACTGCCAGCTCATAAGATAAATTTAAAAATCGGCGAACCTATAATGCTGCTTAGAAATGTAAGCCCACCAAAGCTATGTAACGGTACCAGATTACAAGTGAACGTGATAGAAGCAGAGATTTTAACAGGGCGCGGAGCTGGTGATAGTGTTTTTATACCCCGGAACCCTCTCATTCCAAACAACTTTCCGTTTAGTTTTAACAGGGTGCGGAGCAGTTGATAGTGTTTTTATACCCCGGAACCCTCTCATTCCAAACAACTTTCCGTTTAGTTTTAAACGAGTCCAGTTTCCAGTGAGCTTATGTTACGCAATGACAATTAATAAAGCCCAGGGCCAGGCGCTGACAGTTGCAGCTGTGAATCTAAGTACCAGCTGGTTCTCGCACGGTCAGCTCCATGTGGCGCTGTCGCGTGGTAGCAACCCCAGGCAACTTCATGCGTTGATCCCGGCGGCTATATGTCTAACATTGTGTACAGAGAAGCATTACTGTAACTTTACATAGTAACTATAAATAGTAAATAATAGGTACTCATTTCTGCCACCTTCTGCTTTCTATTTTCTTATAATTCAAAGATAGCCAAATACATGGGAACTTTTTGCTGTTAGAACATTTGGGAAAACCCAAAAACTGTCCATTCGAACGAAGTTGCGGGCAATTAATATTATAAATGCGAAAGTAACTCTGTCTGTCTCTCTATCTGTTAAACCTTTGCGGCTAAATGGCAGGTCCGATTGTGATGAAATTCGATATGGAAATAGTCTGAAGCCTGGGGAAGGACACAGGCTACTTTCAAACTTCGTCCGCATCCGCGACAACCGACATCCACGCGCACGAAGTCGCAGCGGCCGCTATCTGTACTAATAACAGAGCTCTAATCGCTGGAACTACCAGTAAGGTTGCGACAACCGACATCCACGCGCACGAAGTCGCAGCGGCCGCTATCTGTACTAATAACAGAGCTCTAATCGCTGGAACTACCAGTAAGGTTGCGACAACCGACATCCACGCGCACGAAGTCGCAGCGGCCGCTATCTGTACTAATAACAGAGCTCTAATCGCTGGAACTACCAGTAAGGTTGCGACAACCGACATCCACGCGCACGAAGTCGCAGCGGCCGCTATCTGTACTAATAACAGAGCTCTAATCGCTGGAACTACCAGTAAGGTTGCGACAACCGACATCCACGCGCACGAAGTCGCAGCGGCCGCTGTCTGTACTAATAACAGAGCTCTAATCGCTGGAACTACCAGTAAGGTTGCGACAACCGACATCCACGCGCACGAAGTCGCAGCGGCCGCTATCTGTACTAATAACAGAGCTCTAATCGCTGGAACTACCAGTAAGGTTGCGACAACCGACATCCACGCGCACGAAGTCGCAGCGGCCGCTATCTGTACTAATAACAGAGCTCTAATCGCTGGAACTACCAGTAAGGTTGCGACAACCGACATCCACGCGCACGAAGTCGCAGCGGCCGCTATCTGTACTAATAACAGAGCTCTAATCGCTGGAACTACCAGTAAGGTTGCGACAACCGACATCCACGCGCACGAAGTCGCAGCGGCCGCTATCTGTACTAATAACAGAGCTCTAATCGCTGGAACTACCAGTAAGGTTGCGACAACCGACATCCACGCGCACGAAGTCGCAGCGGCCGCTATCTGTACTAATAACAGAGCTCTAATCGCTGGAACTACCAGTAAGGTTGCGACAACCGACATCCACGCGCACGAAGTCGCAGCGGCCGCTATCTGTACTAATAACAGAGCTCTAATCGCTGGAACTACCAGTAAGGTTGCGACAACCGACATCCACGCGCACGAAGTCGCAGCGGCCGCTATCTGTACTAATAACAGAGCTCTAATCGCTGGAACTACCAGTAAGGTTGCGACAACCGACATCCACGCGCACGAAGTCGCAGCGGCCGCTATCTGTACTAATAACAGAGCTCTAATCGCTGGAACTACCAGTAAGGTTGCGACAACCGACATCCACGCGCACGAAGTCGCAGCGGCCGCTATCTGTACTAATAACAGAGCTCTAATCGCTGGAACTACCAGTAAGGTTGCGACAACCGACATCCACGCGCACGAAGTCGCAGCGGCCGCTATCTGTACTAATAACAGAGCTCTAATCGCTGGAACTACCAGTAAGGTTGCGACAACCGACATCCACGCGCACGAAGTCGCAGCGGCCGCTATCTGTACTAATAACAGAGCTCTAATCGCTGGAACTACCAGTAAGGTTGCGACAACCGACATCCACGCGCACGAAGTCGCAGCGGCCGCTATCTGTACTAATAACAGAGCTCTAATCGCTGGAACTACCAGTAAGGTTGCGACAACCGACATCCACGCGCACGAAGTCGCAGCGGCCGCTATCTGTACTAATAACAGAGCTCTAATCGCTGGAACTACCAGTAAGGTTGCGACAACCGACATCCACGCGCACGAAGTCGCAGCGGCTGCTATCTGTACTAATAACAGAGCTCTAATCGCTGGAACTACCAGTAAGGTTGCGACAACCGACATCCACGCGCACGAAGTCGCAGCGGCCGCTATCTGTACTAATAACAGAGCTCTAATCGCTGGAACTACCAGTAAGGTTGCGACAACCGACATCCACGCGCACGAAGTCGCAGCGGCCGCTATCTGTACTAATAACAGAGCTCTAATCGCTGGAACTACCAGTAAGGTTGCGACAACCGACATCCACGCGCACGAAGTCGCAGCGGCTGCTATCTGTACTAATAACAGAGCTCTAATCGCTGGAACTACCAGTAAGGTTGCGACAACCGACATCCACGCGCACGAAGTCGCAGCGGCTGCTATCTGTACTAATAACAGAGCTCTAATCGCTGGAACTACCAGTACCTAAGGTTTAAAAATTAATTTTTGAATTTGATAGCCAAATTCTTGAGGAAGCTTTAGGCTACCTATAACATCACGCTACAACCTTTAGGAGCCGAGCAAAAAGAAAAAAAAAGTCAGAAAGTACGCTAAACGAAGACAAAGTAACGGCACGGCTCGGCGCATTGCCAAGACAGTATAATTATAATATAAATAAAACTATTGATACAGTCACTAAATGTTGATAGATAACCTACAAAATAAATTGAATAGGACTTGGCTTCTATGAGATCTCGAAACTTTTTACGGCGGAAAGATTGCATGGAGAGACTTGGCATTTTTTTACATTTAATGGTTTTGGTGGGATCTCATTTATTTTTTGTAGGTGGGTCTCTCTCTATATAACAAACTAACAGTATTAAGTAACAAACTAAATATATAACAAACTAACTAGTTACATAAATTAGTATTTTTAATAACTAACTATTTATGTAACTAATAACTAGCAGATCCGGCAATCTTCATTTCGCCGAACATAAATTTTCGTTATTATATTAATGTTTAGTTTTAAGTGGTCTTCTTTATAAATATATAGATGGCGCTGTCATACGAAAATAACCAAGATTTTCTAAAGTACTATTTATACTGCGGCCTGTAACGAAACCAACCAAACAGCGCGAAAGAAACCAGGTACAACGCTATCTATCGAGCGAGCACAGACTATTTATTGCATTACATTGAGTGTCATTTTAATCAAGTTTTTGTTAGCTTTATTCATTTCATATTTATAATAATTATTGGGTTGGCAACAAAGTCAATTCGATAAGAAGAAAGAAATAAAAAAAAAATCTTTCTTCTTATCGAATTGAACTAGAAAGTTCTTTTTTAGTTAAATCTAGAACATTCCAGAAGCTTTATTATTGAATAAATAAAAGGCGGCGAGAGCGCGTCTTTGGCAGTTTAATCCATGACATGGACCAGCACGCTATTCGAGCTGGAATATTTTACGAGTACGTGGCTCCAGTACGAGGCAGACAAATGCGAATATCAACAACACATTTGGAGAGGGCACAGTCACACAGTCAACTGTAAGTCGATGGTTTCATCGCTTTCGATCCAGCGATACAACAGTAGAGGAACGAGCCCGTTCAGGTCGACGAGTCATATTGGATGTCGACATGCTTCTGGCAGAATTAAATCAAAACCCGGATGCTACTACTCGCGAGTTAGCGCAGGCACTTGGCTGCAGTCACACGGCTATCGAAAAGCGACTGCATGCACTGGGATATCGGCGAATGCTGGCAAAATGGATTCCGCATCAGTTGAGTATGGCAAACCGAGCTGCCCGAATATCGATTTGTCAATCGTTGCTTCTCCAGCCCAAACAAAAGGAGTTTCTAAGTGATTTAGTAACAGGAGATGAGAGCTGGATACTGTATAAGAATGACAAGCGTAAAGCTTACTGGTTACCACGAGGAGAAGAACCGCCAATCCAAGTCAAAGAACAAACTCATAAACGGAAGGTTTTGCTTTCTTGTTGGTGGGATGCAGGCGGTATGATTTATTATGAATTACTTTCCGAAGGACAAACTGTCAACGCCAACGTCTATGTTAATCAGCTTCGTAAGTTCGCGGCTGCTGTGAAAAAAAAAGGCGTAGAAAAGTCAACATTCACTTGCTACACGATAATGCGCGACCTCACGTTGCTTCCGCCACACGTCAGCAATTGCAGGAGTTAGGCTGGACTACAGTTCCACATCCACCGTATTCTCCAGACTTAGCGCCCTCCGATTATCATCTGTTTCGCTCTCTTAAAAACTTTCTGCGTAGACAGCGCTTTAGTGATTTTAGCGCACTGGAGAATACACTGGATAACTTTTTTAAACAGCAGCCCGTTGATTTCTGGGAGCAAGGCATTCAATCTTTGCCAGATAGATGGAAACAAATTATACTGGGTGATTTTTTTTACCGTCTCGAAATTTTTACAGGGGGTTCTACCCATGAACATGAACAACTTTCACTATGGGACCAACTATGAGATCACGAAAAAAAATTCTGCTGTTTTATACATTTTGGTCAAGTAGGTTTAAACTTTTCTACTATACAGCAGATTTTTTTTTCGTGATTTCATAGTTGGTCCCATAGTAAAAGTTGTTCATATTCATGGGTAGAACACCTTGTATAAATTTCGAGACGGCAAAAAAATCATCCAGTAGATTTACACGGCGATTATATCGTAGAATAATAGTTTTTAATAAAGAATACAAGTATTAATATTTGTTTCATTCGAAGTGAGTCAGTATTTAGTTGCCAACCCAATAATTAATTATTAACTCCATGTATTAAAGGAGACAATTTTTTTTGTTTGGGGAATAGGCCCACCACAAATTGTGGCGTATAGTAATGAAATGCATATTCCTTATAATCTCTAGATTACAGTGGTAATGTTAGCAAAACTTTATGTAACCGGAATACTATGGAATACAACAGTCAAAACGTGACTCATAATAACCTAAAATCTCACAAGAGCGATTGTCTAATGAGTGGAGTATACAGGAGTTTAATCAATCTATACAAACCATGTAAAAAAATATAATAACCTAACCTGACTAAAACTATTAAGAAACTAAAATATGCGATTACTGGCAGGTGCTGCACTGGCTGGACAGGTTACTGGCAGGTGCTGCACTGGCTGCACCGGTTACTGGCAGGTGCTGCACTGGCTGCACCGGTTACTGACAGGTGCTGCACTGGCTGGACAGGTTACTGGCAGGTGCTGCACTGGCTGCACCGGTTACTGACAGGTGCTGCACTGGCTGGACAGGTTACTGGCAGGTGCTGCACTGGCTGGACAGGTTACTGGCAGGTGCTGCACTGGCTGCACCGGTTACTGGCAGGTGCTGCACTGGCTGCACCGGTTACTGACAGGTGCTGCACTGGCTGGACAGGTTACTGGCAGGTGCTGCACTGGCTGCACCGGTTACTGGCAGGTGCTGCACTGGCTGGACAGGTTACTGGCAGGTGCTGCACTGGCTGCACCGGTTACTGGCAGGTGCTGCACTGGCTGCACCGGTTACTGACAGGTGCTGCACTGGCTGGACAGGTTACTGGCAGGTGCTGCACTGGCTGCACCGGTTACTGGCAGGTGCTGCACTGGCTGCACCGGTTACTGACAGGTGCTGCACTGGCTGGACAGGTTACTGGCAGGTGCTGCACTGGCTGCACCGGTTACTGGCAGGTGCTGCACTGGCTGCACCGGTTACTGGCAGGTGCTGCACTGGCTGCACCGGTTACTGGCAGGTGCTGCACTGGCTGGACAGGTTACTGGCAGGTGCTGCACTGGCTGCACCGGTTACTGACAGGTGCTGCACTGGCTGCACCGGTTACTGGCAGGTGCTGCACTGGCTGCACCGGTTACTGGCAGGTGCTGCACTGGCTGGACAGGTTACTGGCAGGTGCTGCACTGGCTGCACCGGTTACTGACAGGTGCTGCACTGGCTGCACCGGTTACTGGCAGGTGCTGCACTGGCTGGACAGGTTACTGGCAGGTGCTGCACTGGCTGCACCGGTTACTGACAGGTGCTGCACTGGCTGCACCGGTTACTGGCAGGTGCTGCACTGGCTGCACCGGTTACTGACAGGTGCTGCACTGGCTGCACCGGTTACTGGCAGGTGCTGCACTGGCTGCACCGGTTACTGACAGATGCGTGCACTGGCTGGACAGGTTACTGACAGATGCGTGCACTGGCTGGACAGGTTACTGACAGATGCGTGCACTGGCTGGACAGGTTACTGACAGATGCGTGCACTGGCTGGACAGGTTACTGACAGATGCGTGCACTGGCTGGACAGGTTACTGACAGATGCGTGCACTGGCTGGACAGGTTACTGACAGATGCGTGCACTGGCTGGACAGGTTACTGACAGATGCGTGCACTGGCTGGACAGGTTACTGACAGATGCGTGCACTGGCTGGACAGATTACTGACAGATGCGTGCACTGGCTGGACAGGTTACTGACAGATGCGTGCACTGGCTGGACAGGTTACTGACAGATGCGTGCACTGGCTGGACAGGTTACTGACAGATGCGTGCACTGGCTGGACAGGTTACTGACAGATGCGTGCACTGGCTGGACAGGTTACTGACAGATGCGTGCACTGGCTGGACAGGTTACTGACAGATGCGTGCACTGGCTGGACAGGTTACTGACAGATGCGTGCACTGGCTGGACAGGTCCACTCAATCTGTGTGGTTCTTTCCTCAAAAGACCTTTTCAGACACCAATCTACATGGTCGTCACATGATCTAACCAAGATTATGTCTGGACTTTAAAAGAGACTGTGACCTCTGAGTTTGTTTCGGCCTTTCTTCTCAGAGTAGTCAGATAGGAAACGCCGGCCTCATCTAGTTAAAAAAAAAATGTTTGACGTGTAAAAGTGTTTGTATAAACCTACTTACAGAAATAAAATCATTTATCATTTATGGCATCGAAAAATTCCTCCGCATCGCTGTCGACTGGTAATATACCCAAGAGACTGGCGGCATTGCCACGTTGTATGGCAATGAGTGGATAGGTCTCATTGCCACGTTGTATGGCAATGAGTGGAAAGGTCTCATTGCCGCGTTGTATGGCAATGAGTGGATAGGTCTCATTGCCGCGTTGTATGGCAATGAGTGGATAGGTCTCATTGCCACGTTGTATGGCAATGAGTGGATAGGTCTCATTGCCACGTTGTATGGCAATGAGTGGATAGGTCTCATTGCCGCGTTGTATGGCAATGAGTGGATAGGTCTCATTGCCGCGTTGTATGGCAATGAGTGGATAGGTCTCATTGCCACGTTGTATGGCAATGAGTGGATAGGTCTCATTGCCGCGTTGTATGGCAATGAGTGGATAGGTCTCATTGCCACGTTGTATGGCAATGAGTGGATAGGTCTCATTGCCACGTTGTATGGCAATGAGTGGATAGGTCTCATTGCCGCGTTGTATGGCAATGAGTGGATAGGTCTCATTGCCGCGTTGTATGGCAATGAGTGGATAGGTCTCATTGCCACGTTGTATGGCAATGAGTGGATAGGTCTCATTGCCGCGTTATATGGCAATGAGTGGATAGGTCTCATTGCCACGTTGTATGGCAATGAGTGGATAGGTCTCATTGCCACGTTGTATGGCAATGAGTGGATAGGTCTCATTGCCGCGTTGTATGGCAATGAGTGGATAGGTCTCATTGCCGCGTTGTATGGCAATGAGTGGATAGGTCTCATGGCCACGTTGTATGGCAATGAGTGGATAGGTCTCATTGCCACGTTGTATGGCAATGAGTGGATAGGTCTCATTGCCACGTTGTATGGCAATGAGTGGATAGGTCTCATTGCCACGTTGTATGGCAATGAGTGGATAGGTCTCATTGCCACGTTGTATGGCAATGAGTGGATAGGTCTCATTGCCGCGTTGTATGGCAATGAGTGGATAGGTCTCATTGCCGCGTTGTATGGCAATGAGTGGATAGGTCTCATGGCCACGTTGTATGGCAATGAGTGGATAGGTCTCATTGCCACGTTGTATGGCAATGAGTGGATAGGTCTCATTGCCACGTTGTATGGCAATGAGTGGATAGGTCTCATTGCCACGTTGTATGGCAATGAGTGGATAGGTCTCATTGCCACGTTGTATAGCAATGAGTGGATAGGTCTCATTGGTGTTTTAAGTTAAAATAGGGCACTGTTCAATAATAAATAAGTAGTGTAAAACAAAGTCACGTCTGCACTAAAAAATTAAAAAAAAATTTAATGGATTAATTTTTTGATATTTCTCGGGACCCCAGGGTCCCGGACCTTTAGAAGGCATATGAGGGGCCGAAGCCAACTCGCAGAGGCCCGTTAGACGCTTTCAATGGAAATGAGGCACCAACCGACGATTATCCCTGTGCGTACTATGCAAGTGCACCCAAGGACAACCCCCGGATGGTGTAGGACTATTGTAGAATATGGAGACAAAAAAAAAATTGGGCTATGGGTTTGGATGGCTAAAGTGGACTGGTTATTTAAAACTATGGAAGGACTATGGCCCCTGCCTGACCAATGTGTGATAAATACAATACACGGATAAAATGGCAGGGGGTGACTTGCACACTCAACAATGGGCCCCCGGAAACGGTCGCTAGCACATAGTGTCGTAGCGACAAGGGGGCAACATGTCTTGAGGTGCTTAAGAGGAGTGGAGAGGTATTCCACGGCTATCAGGACAATCCCGGAAGTACGGTCAAGATCCCTACCAGCATCTTACTGGACTACTTCCTTCCTCCGAGCACGTTTGCTCTTGCGAATCTCTACTCAAGCCAGCCAATAAAGGCAAGAATGAGGTGGGAGGTCAGTTCTCGTCAGTGTTCACTCCAGCCGGCCAATAAAGGCAAGCCAGAGATGAGGAACATGACTTCTCCCGGGAGATAGGGTACGTGGGGTCGCTACTGCCCAGCAGCTCGCCACATGCTGCTAATGGATTAATAATTATTATGGATTAGGTATTAGTGGATTAAGGCGACCTATACCAAATATTGCATCACTTTGATTCAAAAATAAACAAACAAATAGTGATTGTTTAAAGCCAAAAAAAATATATATTGTAGTTTACTATATTATGTACTTTGACTTTTTGTGGTTCAAAACTTGATAACGAAAACTTCGCTTGATCAAAAAAAAAATCGGAAGAGGAGTCTAATCGATGATTTTTTTGATGTTTTTCTAATTTTGCTTGAAACCTATGAAAGCAATACTTCCAAAAAATATATCTGTAAAAAGCTCATAACAAATAGAAGAACAATTTGTGGTTACATTTTGCAAAATGGTTAAATTCATTTAATAATAAAATATTATAGTACAGCGGCTGGCGCACTGCGATTCAGTCGCCCGCCGGGCCTTCATAAGGTAGGACCTATGTCCGTTTTGCTAGCGCACGGCTGTTCCGCTAATT
The DNA here is from genome assembly GCA_947568875.1 of Fissipunctia ypsillon. Classification (NCBI taxonomy): domain Eukaryota; kingdom Metazoa; phylum Arthropoda; class Insecta; order Lepidoptera; family Noctuidae; genus Fissipunctia; species Fissipunctia ypsillon. Next base: position 284,635 of record OX387661.1, read on the forward strand.
TATCGAACAATTCATTCGTAGGACATAGTGTAAATAAGTCAGTATGTTTTTTTTGGGTTTCGTAAGTTCGAATGAAAAACGGAACCCTTATTTAGGAACGAAGTTTTGTAACGCGGCTTGCGGTAGGAGTTAAATGGTAGAAATCGTCACGAGTCGACTTTCAAATTGTAAATTTGGTCCAAAATGAAAATCCAAGATGGCGGCCGTGAACATTTTCAAATTTTCCTTCATGGGTGTCGTTTTCAAGGTTTTCGAGGGTGCTAAAGCCGATAGTAAAGTCAAAATGAAAATTCAAGATGGCGGCTATGAAAATTTTCAAGTTTTTCATCATGGGTGTAATTTTCATGGTTTTCGCGGGTGCTAAAGCCGATAGTAAAGTCAAAATGAAAATTCAAGATGGCGGCCGCGAAAATTTTCAAATTTTCCTTCATGGGTGTCGTTTTCATGGTTTTCGAGGGTGCTGAACCCGATAGCAAAGTCAAAATACAAATCCGAGATGGCGGCTGCGAAAATTTTCAAATTTTTCATCATGGGTGTCGTTTTTTTTTCTTTTTTTTTTTTATTCGAGATAGCTCTTGACTCTAGTCTAGGTCAGAGATGACAGAGACAAAGTCGACGATGGAGCGAGCTCACCCAGAAGAAGCCTGTTCACTCTCACTTTGAAGAGATCGGGGTTGTATGCGTTCGGAAACACAGACGCAGGCAGAGAGTTCCACTCCTTTGCTGTGCGCATCACAAAAGACATTTGGAAACGCTTAGTGCGAAACATGAATAACATGTAAACATGTGCAGTCGGGAGACACCGTCAGTCCGTTCATCTCACATATGATTTAATACAAAAACAAAATTTCCATTTTACATTTTGAGCTCACTGTCGACTTTAGTATCCTCGAAAACTAGAAAAACTACACCCATGACGAAAAATTTGAAAACTTCCGCAGCCGCCATCTTGGATTTTCATTTTGACTGCTATCGGTTTCAGCACCCTTGAAAACCATGGCAACGACACCCACGATGAAAAATTTGAAAATTTTCGCAGCCGCCATCTTGAATTTTCATTTTGACTTTACTATCGGTTTCAGCACCCTCGAAAACCATGAAAACGACACCCATGAAGGAAAATTTGAATATTTTCACGGCCGCCATCTTGGATTTTCATTTTGTCTTTATGATCGGTTTCAGCACCCTCGAAAACCATGAAAACGACACCCATGAAGGAAAATTTGAAAATTTTCGCAGCCGCCATCTTGAATTTTCATTTTGACTTTACTATCGTTTTCAGCACCCTCGAAAACCTTGAAAACGACACCCATGAAGGAAAATTTAAAAATTTTCGCAGCCGCCATCTTGAATTTTCATTTTGACTTTACTATCGGTTTCAGCACCCTCGAAAACCATGAAAACGACACCCATGAAGGAAAATTTGAAAATTTTCCCTCTTGATAGAGAGAGAGAGAGAGGGAGTGAAAGTGTGAATTTCAAAGAAGAAAGTATGAACGCGCTTTTTCGTTAGTGACGATTTCTGCCAAGCCGCGTCAAAGAACTTCGTTCCAATGAGTTGACCTACTGCCTTCACGACACGCTTACCTATACTGTGACACATTTTGGGTTCATGTGAGTTCACGCTGGCGACGTAAGCGCACGGCTCGCTCCGTGGGTAGGTTGGTAACGTTAAATACCTACTTCGCAGGGTCTACCTCGCCTTAATGTAAATGGATTAGATGTATTCATTTCGAAATAGCGCGGCTTTTCCCGGGCATTGCCTGTAGATTTAAAATAATAAGGTGATGTGTTATAAGCTGGTTAGGTAAGGAGAAAAAAATAACACATACAAGAGCATACTAAATATCCTCCTTTAAGGAGAGGAACTCGCATTTGAAACTATTCTATAGGGTTTTGCATCCTATACATTTCGAATAAATATACCTCATTAAATTCTTTGCATTTTCAAAGGTAAAACCTCAGATTAGAGAGCATAAACACTCACCTCGCGAGTAATCCACATCCACACAAGTTGGCGCACGTCTGCAGCTGTCTCGGACAGTAACTGTCGTCGCACATTCCGTTGGAATCTTACTGCACAATTGATACAACAGCTTTGTGGATTACGCACTGTATCTACAGATGCCATTTTCATAAAATCATTGGAACATAAATACGAAAAGAACAGAAGAAACACTTTCATGCAACTAGAAATCGGAAACAATAATGTTGTCTGTCAGTGTCAAACTGATAAACAAAGGACCACAGAGCATCTACAACGGGCTTATTAATTATGTTTCGTTCCACGGTGATTTTTAAAGTACGTTACGCGATATTTAATTTGCGTTAACCGCATTAAAAGAAAGTTCACTGTAAGTACCAATGAATTATTATCTCTTTAGACGCATTTAAAGCTTACATTATTACCGCCGCGCACTGTAGTAACATTTTTTTTTACGTTGAAATAAACCTAAAAACGCTCCTAAACACGCATTTTTTGCCGTAACACTTTTTTACTATTATTTCATTATTTCGGTTATATTTTTATATAATTATTGGTCTGTTAATTATACAATGATGATCACTTTTTTTGTGTGTAATATGATTAATAAACGTAACCGTTTAATAGTGGGCCCAAAAAAAATTGTCTCCTTTATTTTTAACTTTAATAAATAACAATTTATTAATAATCTATACCAATTTAATATTTTTTGTACGTAAACAAAGAACAAAGTTAACAATGCAGTCGAAATTCATACACAATGTTCCTGCAAAACGGCAAATATAAAATTGTTTTCTATATTTAACTATTTATTAGTATTTTTATAATTTTTCCTGTATACCAGCCTAGTAATCTATCTTTGCCAAATTTCAAGGTTCTAGCTCTGCTAGAAGTATCTTAGATTTTTGATGATCGGTCAGTCAGTGAGTCGGTGAATGACAAAATGATGTAACTTTGATCGACGATAACTCGTAAACTATAAGCTCAAATATCATGTAATTTGGAAATTTAGCTAGTTACAATGATTACTCTTGGTTACCGAAAGTTTAAACTGCAAGCTTTGTCCACAGAGAAGATATAGGGGGGGTTAAAGGCCCGCGAATGGCTTCGAGAAAAGGATGGTACGGCCGTGCCTGCTTTGCGACTTCGCTTGCTTTGTTTCGAGACTTGGCAGGGGCACTGCCGTGCCCCCAGATATGGTATAGGTATAGGGTTGCAAGGTTGTCTAACCTAATAGCCGGACAGACCAGCCAGTTTGGCCGGACATTTGGGTAAAAAAGCCGGACACCCTAAATTATTAAGGATTTTGTGTCTTAGTAATAACTCGACAAAATTGTTTTTACGTAAAACTAGGATTTTTTATCATTTACCATAAAACTTCTTAAATTCTAATGAAATAAAATAAAATTTAATAACGTATCAGTCTTTATTACTACTAATCATTCATTAATATTATTATTTCCCAAGGGAAAACACAAAAATAAAATTAAGAAAACAAAACAAAACTTCTTCACTAATGAATAAAAAACATTCATCTGGCCATTTCATTTAATTTTTCGATCATTCGGTAGGCGAGTGACAGATGCCGAATACTGAAATCCAATATTTGATTGATTCACTAATGAATACATTTTTAACTTTTCATTTATTTTGTGTTCAGACATTTCACTCAAGTGAAAGATGCCGAATGAAAAAAAACCGGCCAAGTGCGTGTCGGAAGAACAATGAGAGGTTCCATTGTTGGCATAAATTTATCCCAAGAACAAACTTAACATTGTAGTTGAAAAACCTGTTCTCTCATACATTCCAACTGCAAATGTAAGTTGGCCGACTATTACTCGTGAGCTTGTAAAGCCTACTTAGTTGTGATAGCTTTTCTTTTAACTTCGTTGTATATACTACTATGTACCGTGAATTTTTTCACATATCCAAAACTAACCGTTTAGCTGGCATGGGGGGACACGACTCTAACAAAAATTTGCACTTTAAAGCTTAATATTTTAGAAACGGATCCCTTAATCGAAAAATTGTTTTCACAAACCTGCAATATTTTTGAAATACCTATCCAACAACACCCCACACCATGGGGTAGACGAGAAAAAAAGCTAGGAAGCTAGCTTAACTAAAGCCGGAAAGGCCGGATACCGTTTAATTTGGCCGGACACACAATCAAAAAGCCTACCTATGCCCGGCTTTAGCCGGACGCCTGGCAACCCTATATAGGTATATATAGGTATAGGACCATCCGAGGCGAGCCTACTCGTGTGCCTTGGTTCGATGTTGATCAACTCCGTAGGATTCATGTTCAATTAATTGTAAGACTTCGTTCTGGACACCATCCATCTGCGAAGTTCGCATTCCTTATGAAAAAAGCTGATTCTCAGAATTGCAGAGAGTGTAGTCAGATCGAGGGTGTCCAGCAGTTGCTGCCGGATTTTGCCGCGAACAGGCGTGAAGGAATTAGACTTAAATAAAATTAATTTGGGATTAATTCAATCAATTTTATCTCAACCAACTTCAGAAGGCGCCAAAAGGTTATGTCGTTTAATAACAACTCTTCATTTGTGACTTTCATCTTTATCAATAAATATATTATTCTGTTTAATGAACTGTTTAGTATGCTGTAGGTGTTGATTATAAGTGATAATGTATAAGTGATAATGTATAAAAGGCACGATGGGGTTGGCATATCAGTTTAGATAAAAATCCCAAAACAAATAAAGAGAAAAAAAAATAGCTGACTTAGTATGGCAATTTTATTTAATGTTTTATGTTACGTATTATAAATTATTTTGCAAAGAATTATAGAGGTATGAGGAATAGGGTGTAAAGTTCACTCATCTTATATAGATAAGAGAGGATGCTCCGACCAGACGGGTGATGTGTCTGGTGGGCAACTGCCCGACTGTTACCAGTATGCGGATGTCGCTACGTCACCGTAAGGGCGTGGCACGCGGTGCCGGGGCATGGCCCTCGCTCGCGGAGGGTATTCCGATGACCCTTAAAGACGGGCCCCTCATTATTGGCGCCTTTAGTGGCTGGCGGCAGTTGGGCGTGCGTAGCTTCTCACGCCCATGTGAGTGGTTGCTATGTGTTTTTCTGTAGGCGCATTACGATGTTGTTCCACAACGCCGGTTTCTTCCAGATACCTCGGCGGTCAGCCTCAGCTGCCGCAAGGTGAGACCCCCAGTTACCTGGGGGAGGCCCGACGAGGACGACCAGCGACAGAGGTGCCGACTCAACGCTCCTACAGATAAGATATGTAGCACCCGCGCACCCTGGGGGCCAACCACCACTTCTTAAAGCAGTATTATTTTAATGTTACTTCAGTGTGAGAAAGAGATGGAGCTATACAGGACCTCTATCTCCATCTCTTTCCATCACTCAAGTAAGATTACAATAATACTGCTTTAAGAGGTGGTGGTCTAGCTTCTGATCTCAGAGCTAGGCGATCACTGTCCGGGCTAAGAGGCTGTCATGTATGTGTGTTTATCATGATTAGAAATAAATAAATATAGGAAATACGAGTTAAGAGAAAAAAAATACGTTGTTGACGTCTCAGTGTTGCCAGGTTATTTATTTATTTATTATTAACACAATATACAATACAACACAAACTGCCAATTATCATTATAACTAACTGAGAACAAACAATAATCTACATAGTCGTAACTATAGGTAATTCCTTCGCAGTTCACAGGCCGTTTGGAGTTCACAGGCCGCTTGGAGTTCACAGGCCGCTTGGAGTTCACAGGCCGCTTGAAGTTCACAGGCCGCTTGGAGTTCACAGGCCGCTTGAAGTTCACAGGCCACTTGAAGTTCACAGGCCGCTTGGAGTTCACAGGCCGCTTGAAGTTCACAGGCCGCTTGAAGTTCACAGGCCGCTTGAAGTTCGCAGGCCGCTTGAAGTTCACAGGCTGCTTGGAGTTCACAGGCCGCTTGGAGTTCACAGGCCGCTTGGAGTTCACAGGCCGCTTGAAGTTCACAGGCCGCTTGAAGTACACAGGCCGCTTGAAGTTCACAGGCCGCTTGCAGTTCACAGGCCGCTTGGAGTTCACAGGCCGCTTGAAATCAAACTAACATTGTTATGAGTACTTTATGCGGCCTACGCAAATGTCCTTTCATTGGTATTGTCCTTCGAGTCGTTGAGCTTCCTAAGATCCGAGTGGAGCTACGCGACTACTGACAAATGCGTGCACTGACTGGACGGGTCCATCACATCTGTGTGGTTCCTTCCTCACAAGACGTTCGTTCCGTTTATCTACACATGTGCTTACAGCCCCGGCACGCGGCGCAGGCGGACCTTCCTGCGACACTGCTGTGCGCCACACACCATCTATCTTCAAACGGGTGTGCTGTCCAAGACGTAAGGCCGCACTCTCTGCGGCGGCGGTTGCGCCGCGTTAATCTACTCAGTGACGTGTTTGTAATGTATTCAAGCCGTTCCGAGCAGCTGTCGAGTGATAAAAAGTGCGCGCAGTCGGCGGCGATATCCCCGCACTAACGAGCCGCCCGCGCCCGCGCCCCATTAACATTTAGAATGGAACCAGCTTCATTATCTCGAGTGAATGCGACCGTCCAGCCACATTTTACTGCTGTTCACATAAAACAAAAGCTAGAAAGTAGATTCCAATTAATTCCGCGGCGGTCGGCCCGACGCCGGCGTGACTACAGCTACTCTAATTCCAAAACAACGCGCAAAAACTTTGGGTGACGCGCGAAGCGGTTCATCCGCTCCGCTGTCCTTTAGAACACGGCTGTGCGGCGACTAGGTCGAGCGCGGCTTCGTGAGCCGGACGCGACAGTACTCGCACCGTGGGAGCTTTGCTCGGATCGGCTAATAATGTCACTGGACAGTCGAGGGCAGCGGTGCCGGGCGCTGCCAGTGCCGGGGCCGCTCGCCCATTTGGCGCGCACTGGAGCGCTCAGCGGTCAAAAAGTAGTCGCGCGGACGTGGCGGCCAGCGCACGGCGACCGGCGATCGCCGGTTCCGCGCCGCTGCGTTCCGCCCGACGCTGATCGATACCCGATCGAGTTTTTGCACTGACAGAAACGATCAGTCAGTATGACAACGGTGCCTCGACCCAATTAATAGTTAGTCTTCATTATCTCGGAGGGGCGTTTGTGCGCCGGCGCGACCTGTCAGGTGCCGCTCGGCCGCGCGTGCGCGCCGCATTGTTACTGACAGGTGTGTCGCGCCGCACTATGGGAAAATCGCGTATGTTTCGTCTCAAAACTCCGTATCTCAGTTGTTTCAAAACTAAATAAGCTGTAATTTTGCACACATATACCAAGTAAAATATATCAAGGATATATCAAGTTTAATGGATATAATTTTGATTTAAAAAATCTGTTTATTAGTTAATTTAAAAAATTAAACTAAAAAAATACATGCATGAAAAAATAACAAAATTTGTCTTTCTTTTGTAATTTACATAAAATGGAATATAAATAAGTAGTACCAAACGAAAAGTTCTTTTGATATTGTTTCTGAAGTATTTCTCAAGCTTGATATATTTATATGGATCAGAAGAGTACACGTCTGGAACACGTCTTCATTAGGAAATGTGTGAGATGCGTGCCACAGTACGACGCAACAAGTTATAGAAAATGTGTGAGAGGCGTGCCACAGTATGACGCAACAAGTTATAGGAAATGTGTGAGATGCGTGCCACAGTATGACGCAACAAGTTATAGGAAATGTGTGAGATGCGTGCCACAGTATGACGCAAAAAGTTATAGGAAATGTGTGAGATGCGTGCCACAGTATGACGCAACAAGTTATAGGAAATGTGTGAGATGCGTGCCACAGTATGACGCAACAAGTTATAGGAAATGTGTGAGATGCGTGCCACAGTACGACGCAACAAGTTATATAAAATGTGTGAGATGCGTGCCACAGTATGACGCAACAAGTTATAGGAAATGTGTGAGATGCGTGCCACAGTATGACGCAACAAGTTATAGGAAATGTGTGAGATGCGTGCCACAGTATGACGCAACAAGTTATAGGAAATGTGTGAGATGCGTGCCACAGTATGACGCAACAAGTTAAGGGAAATGTGTGAGATGCGTGCCACAGTACGACGCAACAAGTTATAGAAAATGTGTGAGATGCGTGCCACAGTATGACGCAACAAGTTATAGGAAATGTGTGAGATGCGTGCCACAGTACGACGCAACAAGTTATAGAAAATGTGTGAGATGCGTGCCACAGTATGACGCAACAAGTTATAGGAAATGTGTGAGATGCGTGCCACAGTACGACGCAACAAGTTATAGGAAATGTGTGAGATGCGTGCCACAGTACGACGCAACAAGTTATAGAAAATGTGTGAGATGCGTGCCACAGTATGACGCAACAAGTTATAGGAAATGTGTGAGATGCGTGCCACAGTACGACGCAACAAGTTATAGAAAATGTGTGAGATGCGTGCCACAGTATGACGCAACAAGTTATAGGAAATGTGTGAGATGCGTGCCACAGTACGACGCAACAAGTTATAGGAAATGTGTGAGATGCGTGCCACAGTACGACGCAACAAGTTATAGAAAATGTGTGAGATGCGTGCCACAGTATGACGCAACAAGTCATAGGAAATGTGTGAGATGCGTGCCACAGTACGACGCAACAAGTCCTACAGATTGACTTTTGCACTTATGCTAGTAATGGTTATGCTCGAATCTGGTGGGTAACACATATTCTTCGCTTCGACTAAACTTGGATAAGAAGGAAACACTGAGCAGTTTTTGTCCGCCAAACAAAGTCGAAGTTTCCCAAACTGTTCTTTGCTAAGGTCTAAGTCAATAAATGTCCGTAGTGCTTCTTCCTTTGAAAAAGGTGTAACATCTTCAGGGGTCTCAGTTTATGTGTTTAAGAAAACTTTTCTTATCATTTTTTGATGCAGTTTGTCGTTTTTAGGTTATGTTGCAGTTTCTCGAAAAAGTAGCAGTTGCCCGTTAAAGCCTATCCCTTTCCATTTTATTTTTTTTAAAAATGGTCGAAATCGGTTAAGAATTGAGGAGCAAGCAGATTTTTCAACCAAAAAAGTGTTTTTCTTCCTAGTGTGCGTCGCGCCCGCGCCGTGCTGACGAATTACAAATTTGTGTCCGTTGAATCGAATCTCATGAAGGTTACGATAAGCCGGCCCGGGTTGCTTCGGGCCGGTGCATGCCTGACTCCCAGGAGGAATGTTCTAAGACACTGGCGTGTTTTTGCGTAGCTTTGTATTGACCATAGCACCGCCGCCCGTGGAGCGACTAATATCGCAATCGATACGTCTCCTTATTACCTGGAAACGCTAACATACTCGCTAACTCGGTAAACCAAATGCATTTTACAGTACATTTACGTTCCATTCCGAGTCACACGTCACATTCATTAGAGGCCGGGCCCGACCCAGACGTGACTGGCGACTATGCCTAAGCCATATTTAGAGAAGCCGGACAACGTTGGCGCTCTCCGGGAATCACGCTCGGCGAAAAGTAAACCCGAACAGAAAGGTAATTTAATTTGTACTCAAGTACCGTACTCGAGCCGGCCTATATGTGTGGTGGAGACCGGCCCACAGCACGAGTGGGCATTACGGCAACACAACGAGCTCTAGCTCGGCAGGTGCGGGCGCGGGGGCGCGGGGGCGCGGGGGCGCGGGGGCGCGGGGGCGCGGGGGCGCGGGGGCTGAGGATCCGAAGCACCATCAATCTATATATATAAAAGGAGAAACTGACTGACTGACTGACTGACTGACATATCAACGCACAGCCGAAACTACTGGGACTAGGAACGTGAAATTTTGCACACGGCTTCCTTTTATAATGTAGGGGAGCACTAAGAAGGGGTTTTTGGAAATTCGACCTTTAAGGGGGTGAAAAGGGGGGATTTCGTTTGTATGAAAAATCTTATTCCTTGAAAACTTGAAACTTGGCACGAATACTTATCAAAGTATATTATGATCTTCCTAATTTTTGGTTTTTCTAAACTACCCCCACGAGGGGGATTGGGGGGTGTCAAAATTTGTATGGAAGAATTTTAATACGCAGTCCAATTAACTCGAAACTCAGTATTTATACTTAAGTCCAAAAACAAAGAATAACCTGTATCAAGGTTTTTCGAAAATCTACCCCGGACGGGGTGAAAAGGGGTTGTCAATTTTACAGGGGAGAATTTTACTGCGTAGCTTGATTAACTCGAAAATTGGTATGGATAATCTTTGAGTCAAGTTTTGGAAATATTCTAAACGATTTCTTAAAATTCTACCCCTGTGGGGGTGAAAACCGGGGATATAGTTCAGATGAAAAATCTTATTCATTTGGTTAAAAACTTGAAACTTGGCACGAATATTTGCCTAAATAAGCAATAAAGTTTCTAACTAATGGTTTTTCAAAACTACCCCTGACGGGGTGAGAAGGGGTAATTAGATTTTTAAGAGGAGGATTTTACTGTGTGGCCTGATTAACTCAAAAATTGGTATAAGAAATCTTTGATTTTAGTTATGGAAAAATCCGAAACGATTTTTCGAAATTACACCCCTGTGGGGGTGAAAAGAGGGGATTTAGATTATATGAAAAATCTTATTCCTTTGGTTAATACACTTGAAACTTGGCAATATTTGCCTCAGGAAATAATAAAAATTGTCACTCTTAGTTTTTTAAAACAAGAAAGGAACACTAGGACCTCGGCCGTAAGAACAGTAAGGAACAGTAAGGAAAATTTTTAACGCGCTGTCATATTAACTCGAAACTCGGTAATACTTTTTCGGAAGTCGGTGTCTTTGGATCTGTATTTTAGGTTTTTGCCACTGACTTCCGAAATTAAAGTTATTTTTCACTTTTTAGTGTTTGTTTTGGAACTCGGTTGTTTTTATTGTTCACTTTTTAGTGGGTCTGTTTGTAATTTATCTGAGTTACAATAGCCTAATGACAACTGCTCATCACCTTTTACAAAACATTGCTTTTCCCGATGCAGGGACGTTAATTGTTGAGAAGTTCTCTTGGTACTTCACCATCAGCTCCACTTCACCATTTGCATTGTGACGAGTTTCTATTGCTTAGCAATAATTTTAAAGTAATGGAATTGCAACCCGTGAAATACTTATTATTGAGTTGTTCCAGTGGCCATCTTACCATCTGTGGTCTTTGTCATCAGTTCCACTTCACCAAATGTTGCTTTCCGAGAGGAAATCCACAAGTTACTATAAAAAATACCAAAATCGCGATAGGTGTGTCTATATTGAAGAGTTCCCTCGATTTCTCCAGGATCCCATCATCAGATCCTGACCTGATGACAATGGGGCCACCTGGAAAGTATACCCTTTCAAACAAAAAAATAATTTTCCAAATCGGTCCAGGCGTCTTCGAGTAATCGGGGAACCATAAAAAAAAGATTCCGAAAAACTGTGAACCTCCTCCTTTTTTGAACTCGGTTAAAAATAATATATAGCCAGAGTGCATCTCATGACATTTTCAATAAGCCCCAACACGGCTAGGATACATTGTTTTATTACTGATCTGAGTTCAATGATACCATTTTCATCAGAAGCATTTATTTAAAATTGCTTCGTCATAGTCGTTTTAACTATCTTAATCGCGATATCTTATCGCCACCCGTGAAATACTTATCATTGATGAGTTCCTGTGGCCATCTATGGTCTTCTTCGTCAATTTCACTTCACCAAATCATACTTTCTAAATGCAAATGCTTGATTTGTTGACGAAAATACCAAAATCACTATGTGTTTGCCAATAATATTTGAGGAGTTTCCTCAATTTCTCATGGATCCTGTCATCAGAACTGGATTGGGATAAAAATGGGACCAATCTGGAAGTCCAATCCTTTCGAATAAAAAAATAATTTTTCAAATCGGTTTATAAATGACGGAGTAACGGTAACAAACTTAAAAAAAACATACAACCGAATTGATAACCTCCTCCTTTTTTGAAGTCGGTTAAAAATAGTAACGAGGTCAGAACTGTGCATTGCATATATTTTAAAAGAAGTGATTGAACGAGTCTGTTGCGCACACTATAAATTTTAGAATTTTTGTCCGTTTGTTGTTTGCCGGAATGTATGTTCCGGATTGGCGCAAAAACGGTTGATTGAATTTAGACGAAATTTGGCATACAGATGTTTTAGAACCTGGATTAACACGTAGGGTACTAATTTAATATATTCCGACACACACGTGGGCGAAGCCGCGGGCAAAAGCTAGTCATAACATAATAAACAGATAGATGGATGATTAGCACTTCACGTATGCGTAAAGTGCGACGCGGACAATTATTCTTTGGGGACGGAGGAAGCATACTAATTTCGTAGCGCGGGACGCGGGATAATGGACCGCTATGCGACGTGCCAGGACTGGCCGGGAGTGAGGCGAGGGCTGCGGCGTCGAACCCGCGGGGTCTGTGTGCTCCGTTCAGCAGCGACCAGTTCACGCCTCGACCTTATAATTATAGTCCTGTTTGTAATGTCTTCCGACAGGAGCTCGTGGCTAAGTAATAACAGCCGCATGGGTCGATCCATCAGGTTAAGCTACGCTTGCCGGGGTTGGTCTGTGGATGGGTGACCATCTTTACATACCGAGACTCCTCCGTGCCTCGGAAAGCACGTTAAGCCGTTGGTCCCGGCTGTCATTCGTGGATCTTTGATAGTCGTTACGGGTCGTCAGAAGCCCGAAAGTCTGACAACCAGTCTTACCAAGGGGTATCGTATTACCCAGTAACTGGGTTGTGGAGGTCAGATAGGCAGTCGCTCCATGTAAAATACTGGTATTCAGCTGCATCCGGTTAGACTGGAAGCCGACCCCAATATAGTTGGGAAAAGGCAGGCAGATGATGTTTGTAATGTCTTCCGGTATGCACACGATAGCTCTCAAAGGCTTTCGAGACCACACACCGCCTGTGAGAACAACTACTTGCAACTTTATGTGACATTTTATTTTGCGTATTCGTACAAAAGTGAGTGCAATCATAAAAGTAGCAAAATAGACGTCAACTTGCAGTCTATCATTAAACACGATGTCTTCACAACGTGCAGTCTATCATTAAACACGATGTCTTCACAACTTGCAGTCTATCATTAAACACGATGTCTTCACAACTTGCAGTCTATCATCAAACACGATGTCTTCACAACTTGCAGTCTATCATCAAACACGATGTCTTCACAACTTGCAGTCTATCATCAAACACGATGTCTTCACAACTTGCAGTTTATCATCAAACACGATGTCTTCACAACTTGCAGTCTATCATCAAACACGATGTCTTCACAACATGCAGTCTATCATCAAACACGATGTCATCACAACGTGCAGTCTATCATCAAACACGAACTCTTCACAGAACATCATTTGCGGTCTCGCTAATCTTACAACACAGCAATTTTTAATCCGGATATTAGAAGAGCGGTTGCGCCGCTTTCGCCTCGACTCCTCGAGCTCACGATAGAAAACGATTATGGTATTAAGTGCACGATCGTATCTGGCGAGTGGCGAGTGCTCTATCTCCGGGAACACTATTAGCCGTTCGGAGCCGGGCGAGTTCCGGGAACGATGTGCGTCTAATCCCGACGTGCTCAATTTTTTGTCGGGCCTCGTCGGGCCCCCCTCAGCGGCGGACGTGACACCGCGTAATTAGATGCTCTGGAGTGTCTGGGACTATCTGCCGATGCTATCGCGTGACGGAGCCGCAGCGTGACTAAGTCTGCGGGCACGAAACTAGCGGCGGCCGAGCGATGGCGATTGCGGGGCGGCGCGGGCCGGCGCGGCGCGGTGCGGCAGCGGCGTAGTCAAAATTACCTATAACATTCTGAAGAGACGCGCACGAGACGGGCGGAGCGGCGCGGGGCGAGCGAGCGATGCACGGGCGATGGCGGCGCGATGGCGGCGCGGTGGTGGCGCGGTAGCGACGCGCAAGCGACGGGAACAAACTTGATTGATTTCGCCGCTCGACGGCCGCTACTTCCTACCGGATCGACCGCCAGTTTCGTTCCCACCCCAAGCCCGCTGCCGGATCACACCGCCCCGGGCCGATCCGCAGTCGCCATCGCTCGACCGCCGCTGGTTTCGTGCCCGCAGACTCAGAGGCGAGCACGCAGCACGCAGAACCGCCATCTATTAATACCTGCGCAGTAAACGGCTCAATATCGAGTGCTTCGAATTGGAATTGCCTGTGGAGCGACTGTTACCTGCGAACGTGTGTTGGTGTCTGTTTGGCTCGACTCACCCTTCACATGACAAGATGACTTGGGAATCTTGGAACGGAACTGCTTTGTATATTTTATAACCACAGATAGACATATTCATCGCTCAACAATTTTATCAAGTTGATCATAAATCGTTTCTCAGTAACAATACTTTTGCCGATTACCATCTGACACCGTGTCGTATGTTACAATGTAAACAAAAACGATGTTCAATCTGTATTGTAATTCGATAGTCGGATTCATCAAAATCAAATCAAATAAAATTCTTTATTTGCATAATACAAGTAGGTACTACAAATGTCAAAGGATTAAAAATGTAAATTGTCAGATGAATGTGATGAAATGATGAATGTCACATGTCATAGACTTAATTCACACATCAAATAAATTAAAATATTGGTCAAAATTAAAATAAAATTATTTAGATGTCAAATTAAATTATTATTGCATGTCACACTATTTTCATTGCCATATTATTCAATGTCAAATAATTTACTCTTATTGCATCTACCAACTTATCTGTGAAATGGCGAAAATTGGAACTACGGCCGTCATGTTGAAATGTCATTCGATTGTCAGTGTATACTACAGTCGGGTTCTCTGGTTGTTTTGTCGTGATATTGCTGAATTTATAAAGTTAAATATGCCGAAAGCTATTAAAAGTGATGCTCGAAACATTATTCTAAAGGTTAAAACCTTTTTTGAAGAAGAAGCTCGGGCGGGGTCTCCGATTATTCCATTTAATCAAATATACAAACGAATTTCTGCAGCGACAGGTTAGTGTTGTCAACTTTCTTGTTATAAATTACCCGATACTTAACTAATTATTTAAGTCCACGAAATATTCGTTTCTATTCTTGCTGCAGGTTAACGTAACGGTAACGTACATCTAATAGGTAACCTGCTAAGTGAGTGAGCGAACTAACCTGCCAGATTTCAAATTTCTACTAACATTTATTTTATTATCTTATATTTCAGGTGTGAGTCAAGGACTAATTTCAAAAATAGTTAAGGAAGGGCACGCAGCAGAAGAAATTGGTACAAAAATTCGGACACCAGGCAAGGAGAGAAAACGTAAAAGTGCATTTGTGCATGTTGATGATTTTGACATGGGAGTTATACGGAGGAAAGTACATGAATTTTATTCTGCTAAAAAAGAGGTCCCTACTGTTAAAAAGCTTCTAGAGGTCTTAAAGACAGAAATAAATTACACAGGACAGCGAGAGAGTCTGCGAAAGCTGCTTCACAAGGTGGGATTTCGTTTTAAAAAATCTCAATCCAGTCGGAAGGTTCTTATGGAGCGTAATGAAATATCAGCTTGGAGAGCTAAGTACTTGCATGCAGTGGATAAAAATAATAAATCTCCCCAGCCCCGGCCCATAATTTATTTAGATGAGACCTGTATTCACTCTTCGCATACATCGGGTAAATGTTGGCAAGGAGAGGGTGAAGACGGAGTATTGGAGCCTGTATCGAAAGGGCAAAGATATATTATTGTTCATGCGGGAGGATACTGGATTTGCGACACACCCCTCTTCTTTATCAGCAAACTGTATGAGTCATGCGGTTGCGCGGCGGCGCGACGACGCACCCCTTTGCTTTATCAGCAAACTGTATGAGTCGCGCGGCGGCGCTGCGGTGCGGCGATGCACCCCTCTGCTTTATCAGCAAACTGTATGAGTCGCGCGGCTGCGCGGCGGCGCGGCGACGCACCCCTTTGCTTTATCAGCAAACTGTATGAGTCGCGCGGCGGCGCTGCGGCGCGGCGATGCACCCCTCTGCTTTATCAGCAAACTGTATGAGTCGCGCGGCTGCGCGGCGGCGCGGCGACGCACCCCTTTGCTTTATCAGCAAACTGTATGAGTCGCGCGGCGGCGCTGCGGCGCGGCGATGCACCCCTCTGCTTTATCAGCAAACTGTATGAGTCGCGCGGCTGCGCGGCGGCGCGGCGACGCACCCCTTTGCTTTATCAGCAAACTGTATGAGTCGCGCGGCGGCGCTGCGGCGCGGCGACGCACCCTTCTGCTTTTTCAGCAATCGTTGGCTCTTACTATCTCATAATCTCACGGTCGCAAGAGGGGAATCT
Organism: Fissipunctia ypsillon; assembly: GCA_947568875.1. Lineage (NCBI taxonomy): Eukaryota > Metazoa > Arthropoda > Insecta > Lepidoptera > Noctuidae > Fissipunctia > Fissipunctia ypsillon. The sequence goes on from OX387661.1 coordinate 300,910, forward strand.
TGTTTTTTTCTCTCTAATAATACCTAATGTGCAGATGAGTTTGAGGTGGATTTATAAAGGTTAGCTATTCTTTCTGTACATGTTCAGTGTAGTTTTGTCTCTGGGGGAAAGCAACGTCTACAGTCGAGTACCTAACGTCTAAAAAATACGTGGCCATACTTACCTGCGCGGAGCGAAGGCGAAAACACCAAATCCTTTGTGCCTTCCTACTGGAGTCGGAATGCTCAGACTTGCTAACAAGTAAACAGCTAGAAAGGGTCGCGCTCTGATGTTTGTGTGCGCAGTGTACGATGTTTGTGTGCGCAGTGTACGATGTTTGTGTGCGCAGTGTACGATGTTTGTGTGCGCAGTGTACGATGTTTGTGTGCGCAGTGTACGATGTTTGTGTGCGCAGTGTACGATGTTTGTGTGCACAGTGTACGATGTTTGTGTGCGCAGTGTACGATGTTTGTGTGCGCAGTGTACGATGTTTGTGTGCGCAGTGTACGATGTTTGTGTGCGCAGTGTACGATGTTTGTGTGCGCAGTGTACGATGTTGTTTGTGTGCGCAGTGTACGATGTTTGTGTGCGTGTTAAGTACGGACCCTTAACGAAGAACGCTTGTGCAGTACGGATCACTAATTCACTATCGCCGAGCCTGCAATTCATCGTGTTTACGCCGGACGGACGAAAACTGCATCGTCGACACACGGGCCAGCCACGAGCCGCCGACGCAGCAAAATTCGACATTAGCAATAAATTATTTTTAATAAGTTTTTGGTCATTCCATATTCTCGCATCGAATAGGTTTCACCCAATTAATTGTAATTTTTATATTTAAAATAAATTAGTCGTAATTAATTTTTGGTTTTTTTTCGAACCTCCGCCTGCAGTCTACGTAATTGGCGCAGTCGGTAGGATACTCGCGGGCCGGTTCGCGAAACGCGTTAGAGTCAACTTATATCGATATCCGCGATCGCGAGTCGCCCGGGCGGCTATCTAGTCCCATCACGAGTATCCAGAATCTACGTTGGAGCTGCAGAGCCGGGTGGCGAATCCAGACATCGATTCACGAAGAAGACCAGAGATGAAATATATGTAAGTGCACCAGAATCTTTCTCGTGTTGCTTCCTTTATCCCTAAGTTACCCTTTTTATGTCCAAGATTTTCCATCGCGAGAGATCTTACCCCCGGGAACCTGCATCACGACAGGCGCGCCGGCATTTAGTAGATAATAATAGAGATATAGATAACGAATCAGATTTTAACTTAAATAGCTTATTTGATATTAATATGTCTTACAACCCCGACATTATTTTCAAGGCCTTACGCCTAGTTCCCGATTTTGATGGGAATCCTAACGTTTTAACTAGGTTTATTAATATATGTGATAGAATAGTTACTCAATATGCAAGTACGGAACCAGGCAGCGAGTTAAATAATGTATGTCTTTTAAATGGCATTTTAAATAAAATCACCGGGCCCGCCGCATCCACCATCAACTCGAACGGCATTCCTGAAACTTGGGCAGGTATTAGATCAGCGCTTATTAATAACTTTTCAGACCAGCGGGACGAAACGGCTTTGTACAACGACCTCTCATTGGCTACACAAGGTACGAAAACCCCTCAGGAATTTTATGATCAATGTCAGACCTTGTTTAGTACGATTATGACCTACGTGACATTACACAAAACTATCGCGACTACTATTGAGGCTAAACGAACACTTTATAGGAAAGTTACCATGCAGGCCTTTGTACGAGGACTAAAGGAACCGTTAGGCTCACGTATACGTTGTATGCGTCCAGAAACCATCGAGAAAGCCCTGGAGTTCGTTCAGGAGGAATTAAATATCATGTATTTGCAACAACGTAATGACGTACCGAAATCTCAAACTACCCCTAAGGTAGACAGACCCCCTATCATGCACGCTATGCCATTTAACGGTGTTCCGCGACCCCCAATAGCTAACTGGCCTACTCCAGTAGGACTACGTGGCCATCAGCCTCAACCCCAGCCTTTCAAATTTAATACGCCTAGCCAACATCAAAACCGCATGCCCACTAGAACGCAACAAATGTTCCGCGCACCACCACCAAATTACCATCCTCATAGTAACGTTTTCAGGCTACCACCTAGAAACAATCCACCTCAAAATATGGGTGCAAAACCCATGAGCGGAGTGCAACATTTCATTCCGAAACCTTTACCCATGACGTCAGGAAACGACTGGCATAAAAACGGAAACCCACCACCTTCCAATTATTTTAAAACGCGTGAGTTGAATATGAACGAAATCACGATACCCGATAGTGCTTATTACTCGGTTGACTATTACCCTGAACCAGATTACGGCTACTACGTGGACTATGGTGACCATTATGTGTTTTACGAATATGACTGTAACCCTAATATGACTGACAGTAATATAATTTCTGAAAATCAACCCTCAAATGAGTCAGAACCACAACCAGGCCCTAGCAACGCCCCTCAAAGTCAAAATTTTCAGACGGACCAGAAATCAAAAGAGCAAGGATAGACCTTAACTTACAGACCCAAAGACAACTACCCTACATACAAATTTCATCCCCTCCATTAAAATTCCTTATAGACACTGGCGCTAACCAGTCTTTCATAAGCCCCGAGGCTATTCAAAAGTATTTCTCTGCTTATCCCCGTAACTATGACCCTTTTGAAGTTACGAACGTACACGGTGTTAGCAAAAATGATTATTCCGTAACGATACCTTGTTTTAATGAATTTAACGAATCTGATACAATTAAATTATTCATTTATCGCTTTCACGACTATTTCGACGGCCTCATAGGATTAGATTTATTGTCCAAGTGGGAAGCAAAAATAGATTTAAAAGATAATAAATTAATTACGCGAACTGCTACGAATCAGATTCAAGTATATAATTCCCGTAATGTCAATTTATATGAGGATATCATACCAGCAAATAATACTAAATTAGTTCGAATACCAATAAATGCCCCGGACGGCGACGTTTTAATAAGTGAACAGGTCTTTTGCAATTGCATTATTCACGAATGTCTCACCACTGTAACCAACAGTCGTGGTTTTGTAGAGTTAGAGAATCCAACATCTAACGACGTCATCTTCTCATTAGACCAACCAGCCCGCGCAGAACTTTTTAATGTTAATTGCACACCCACCAAGCAATCAAATCGTGTAGACGACATATTATCACGTTTACGTACAGACCATCTCAATGAAGAGGAAAAGGCTAATCTCCTGACACTCTGTTCACGTTACACAGACGTATTTTACATAGACGGAGAACCACTGACATTTACCAACAAAATTAAGCATCGCATAAGAACCACGGATGAAATCCCCGCTTACACTAAAAGTTACCGATACCCTTTTATTCATCGCGAAGAAGTTAGAAATCAAATAACCAAAATGTTAGACCAAGGTATAATTAGGCCCTCAGACTCAGCCTGGAGCTCACCCATATGGGTTGTGCCTAAAACGATAGACGCTTCAGGAAAGCAAAAATGGCGTATCGTAGTAGACTTCCGAAAATTAAATGAGAAAACTATTGACGATAAATATCCCATACCCAACATCAGTGACGTCCTTGACAAGTTAGGAAAGTGTCAGTACTTTACTACTTTAGATTTAGCAAGTGGTTTTTATCAGGTTGAAATGGACCCCCAAGATATTTCTAAAACCGCATTTAACGTGGAACACGGCCATTTTGAGTTCCTTCGAATGCCCATGGGACTTAAAAATTCCCCGTCCACATTTCAGAGAGTTATGGACAATGTCCTAAGAGGCCTCCAAAATAACATCTGCCTAGTATATTTGGATGACATTATTGTCTACAGTACATCACTCCAGGAGCACATGGATAACCTGGAAAAGGTTCTCCAAAGACTTAGAGAGTCCAACTTCAAAATTCAAATGGACAAGTCCGAATTTCTAAAGCTTGAGACAGCATACTTAGGACACATCATTAGTAGAGACGGCATTAAGCCAAACCCTGACAAAATTTCTGCTATTCAAAAGTACCCAATTCCAAAGACCCCCAAGGAAATCAAACAATTTTTAGGCCTTCTCGGTTATTACCGAAAATTCATTCCCGATTTTGCTCGAATAACTAAACCACTTACTCAATGCCTAAAGAAAGGTAGTAAAGTAACCCTAAGTCCAGAATACACCAATGCCTTTGAAAGTTGCAAAACCCTATTAACTAATGACCCCATACTACAATACCCAGACTTTAAAAGAGAATTCAATCTTACGACAGACGCTTCAAATGTCGCTATTGGAGCAGTACTATCTCAGGGACCGATAGGATCTGACAAACCTGTCTGTTACGCTTCTCGCGCGCTTAACGAGAGTGAGCTAAATTATAGTACCATCGAGAAGGAGTTACTTGCCATAGTCTGGGCCACGAAATATTTCCGACCATATTTATTCGGCAGAAAATTTAAAGTTCTGACTGACCACAAACCCTTACAATGGATGATGAACTTAAAAGAACCGAACTCACGACTGACTAGATGGCGACTCAGATTAAGTGAATACGACTTTACAGTAGCGCACAGTATTTACCTACATGCTTTTTTTTTTTTGGCTTTGATGTAGGTAATTGTACTTTTCAAATATTGTTAGTTTTAAGTTCTTTTTCTGTTTCCATTCATGATACTGTGTGCACTTGTGGCATGTGCCAATAAACGTTTTTTTCTTTCTTTCTTTCTTTCTTTCTTTCTAGTGTATAAAAAAGGAAAGTTCAACACTAACGCTGATGCTCTCTCCCGTGTAGAAATCCATAATGAGGAAGTCGATGAAATCAATTCACTAATCGACAGCATAAAAGACCTTAGCTCAATGATTAACAACCCATCAGAGACACCACCTCAGCAGACAAACTCCTCGACTGACACTGTACATACTAGTAGTGAACATCCCATACTAGAAGTTCCCATTACAGATGAGCCATTTAATAAGTTCCATCGACAGATTTACTTTACAGTTGTTAATGACGTTAAGCGACGACCGACAGTAACCAAACCTTTTGAAAATCATACGCGAATTGCAATCCAACTTTCAGAATCAAACTTAGAGAATGACGTTATCAACGCTATTAAAGAATATGTAAAACCGAAGGGTAAAACAGCAATTTTGATAAATCCCCCATTGCAAATGTATTCGATAATTCCCATCATACAGGATAAATTCAAAAGCTCTTCACTTAACTTGGTACTAACTAAAGTAGAACTGGAAAATGTTAAAGAATACTTGCGACAACAAGACATTATTCGACACTATCATGACGGTAAGACAAACCACCGCGGCATAAATGAATGTCATTTAGCCCTTTCACGAAAATACTACTGGCCAAAGATGAAAGAACAAATTACCAAATTCATCAATGAATGTACCATCTGTGGACAAGCTAAATATGACCGAAATCCAATCAGACCACAATTTAATACAGTTCCTCCAGCTACCAGACCCCTTGAAATTATTCATATGGACCTTTTTACAGTTCAGAATGAAAAGTATGTGACTTTCATTGACGTTTTCACAAAATACGGACAAGCTTATCACTTACGAGACGGAACAGCTATTAGCATTCTACAAGCCTTGCTACGTTATTATACCCATCATGGACTACCTATGACTATCATTACTGACAATGGCACCGAATTCACCAACCAACTCTTTTCCGAATTTACACGACTCCATAAAATAATACATCATAAAGTTTTACCTCATAGCCCAAACGACAATGGTAACATTGAACGCTTTCATTTGACGTTATTAGAGCACATTAGGATTCTTAAGTTACAACATAAAGACGAACCAATTGTGAACCTCATGCCATACGCGATCATAGCATATAACAGTTCCATCCACAGTTTTACTAAATGCAGACCTTTTGACCTATTGACCGGACATTTTGATCCTAGAGACCCGATAGAAATAGACTTTACAGAGCACATCTTACAGCAGTACGCTCAAAATCATAAGCAACAGATGAAACAGGTCTATGATATCATAAACGAATCATCCCTTGCTAATCGGACAGCACTAATAGAAAATAGAAATAAGACTCGTGAGCCAGAAGTAGAATATGCCCCTCAACAACAGATTTTCATTAAGAACCCCTTCGCCAATCGTCAGAAGACCGCACCACGCTACACGCAAGATACTGTACTAGCTGACTTACCAATACATATATACACTTCGAAGAAGCGAGGTCCCGTAGCCAAAGCCAGGCTAAAACGTGTACCTAAACGTAACCAATTGTTACAGATTTCTGCTGCTACTGACAATCCACGTGACGCACCCTCAAGAGATAAGACTTGAGACCCTAGCTGATGGACCAGGATTACTGCCATATAAATTAGGACCGACTAGACTGACTACTCATTACCATTCATTCATACAGTACATACAATTAACTGACATAGAAGACAAAATAAACTCTGTACAAACGCAACTTAAAACCTTTAGAACCAGACTTAGTAACGAGACTTACATGCTCTACGAATATCAGGTCGACTATCTTACTAACAAGCTCGACAGAGTATTAAGGCAAGTTAGATCTTTAGAACCTGCTAGAGTCAAACGAGGTCTTGTGGATAGCCTTGGGTCAGTAATAAAAAGTGTTACTGGCAACTTAGATTACCTAGATGCCCTAAAATATGACGAAGCAATTAGAACTTTACAAAATAACGAAAATAAAGTAGTTTCAGAATTTAATAACCACATCAGTCTTAGTAAAGAATGGATGTCCCAGCATAGTACCATCTTAGATCAGTTAACTAAAAATCAGGAAATGATTAACGCAACTTTAGAGTTACTTCTTGAGAAAAGTGCATACAGAGATTACAGTTTAATCAAATTTGCAAAGTTTGCCCAAATCTTAGGAATAATTACTAATAATGTAGAAGATTTAATGTTAGAAATAGTTAGATTAGAAAATATAATGGCTTTTATACGCGCGTCAAGCACACACCATTCCATGATTGATATAGAAGTATTGAAAACCATGATAGATAAATTAAAATCAATATATAAACAAGATCAGGTCTTAAATTTAGAGTTAAGAGAATATTATAATCTTATTAAACCAGGTTCCTACTTTATTGAGAAAAGAATAGTTATCATTTACAGTTTCCCTATAGTTTCCATAGACTCCTACGACTTATACAGATTATCTATTGTACCTAACAAGAAACAGCTTGCCCTTGTACCTCCTACTCCCTACATAGCAACCAACGAGAAATCATTCGTGTACATAGAGGCTGAATGCCCGAAGTATAGTAACATACATCTCTGTGAAAAGAAGACGAGTCATCAAATCAAAACTAAACCAGACTGTATCCAGGAGCTCATCATCAATCAAGATCTAGAAGACACCTGCCACTTCGCCAAGATTTCTCTTTCCAAAGAAGCAGTTGAAAAATTAGATGACCAGCACTACGTACTGTCGTTACCACAACCCACCAAAGTGCAACTAGCTTGTGGAAGAAAAGACTACAACACCCTACAAGGCAGTTATCTTGTCACCATTCCTGTGGACTGCTACCTACAAACTTCAGAATTTACCATCATCAACGACAGCAATGAAATTAAAGGCCAGCCTCTCAAGCTATCGAAGATCCTATACAACGAGATGAATCAGATGAACGTTTCTACGCACATCATCGGCTTCAATTCAGTCGACTTGAAAGAACTTCACAGCATCCAGAGAAAAGTAATGATGGAAAGCCCTCTGCAGATATAAAAGTCTCAACCGGTTGTCCTATACCATACAACCATACCATTCTACATCTTTGCAATATGCATAGTCACACTCATAATCTTAGCGATAAGCCGCAGATATAAATGTTGGAACCTGAGAGCAGATAACAAAGAAAAGCAACAAACTCTCAAGATTCATACATATGAAGAGATGACAAGAGATCCCAAGAAACGAGATGAAACTCCAGCAACATTTTCTCTTAACATGATCAAATAGTTGCTGATCTTCGGGGGGAGGTGTTAAGTACGGACCCTTAACGAAGAACGCTTGTGCAGTACGGATCACTAATTCACTATCGCCGAGCCTGCAATTCATCGTGTTTACGCCGGACGGACGAAAACTGCATCGTCGACACACGGGCCAGCCACGAGCCGCCGACGCAGCAAAATTCGACATTAGCAATAAATTATTTTTAATAAGTTTTTGGTCATTCCATATTCTCGCATCGAATAGGTTTCACCCAATTAATTGTAATTTTTATATTTAAAATAAATTAGTCGTAATTAATTTTTGGTTTTTTTTCGAACCTCCGCCTGCAGTCTACGTAATTTGCGCAGTGTACGATGTTGTTTGTGTGCGCAGTGTACGATGTTTGTGTGCGCAGTGTACGATGTTGTTTGTGTGCGCAGTGTACGATGTTTGTGTGCGCAGTGTACGATGTTTGTGTGCGCAGTGTACGATGTTGTTTGTGTGCGCAGTGTACGATGTTTGTGTGCGCAGTGTACGATGTTTGTGTGCGCAGTGTACGATGTTTGTGTGCGCAGTGTACGATGTTTGTGTGCGCAGTGTACGATGTTTGTGTGCGCAGTGTACGATGTTGTTTGTGTGCGCAGTGTACGATGTTTGTGTGCGCAGTGTACGATGTTTGTGTGCGCAGTGTACGATGTTTGTGTGCGCAGTGTACGATGTTTGTGTGCGCAGTGTACGATGTTTGTGTGCGCAGTGTACGATGTTTGTGTGCGCAGTGTACGATGTTTGTGTGCGCAGTGTACGATGTTTGTGTGCGCAGTGTACGATGTTTGTGTGCGCAGTGTACGATGTTGTTTGTGTGCGCAGTGTACGATGTTTGTGTGCGCAGTGTACGATGTTTGTGTGCGCAGTGTACGATGTTTGTGTGCGCAGTGTACGATGTTTGTGTGCGCAGTGTACGATGTTTGTGTGCGCAGTGTACGATGTTTGTGTGCGCAGTGTACGATGTTTGTGTGCGCAGTGTGCGATGTTGTTTGTGTGCGCAGTGTACGATGTTGTTTTCATTAGCGCCCCTCGACCCTTCAGCGAGCCGCCGAGCAGGCGGGCACGCCGAGCACGGCGGGCACGCCGAGCACGGCGGGCACGCCGAGCACGGCGGGCACGCCGAGCACGGTGGGCACGACGGGCAGCGCGGGCACGACGGGCAGCGCGGACTTACCCAACAGATAGTTTCTTTCTACTGTTATTTCGAAGGAACTTCGAAGGAAGGATACACACTTGTCACCGTTACAAATGGCTTCCCGGCTTTGACATAAATTTTGTGACGTTGGAGAAATGTATTATTTATGGTCTGTGGCACAAGGTTCGTTTTGGGTTTTCGTTTGCACCTGAAGCTATAGGGGCCATCCCGAGTGATCTAGCAATTGTCATTCAGAATCACAGCCTCGTGAGAGCACGGTTTATTAATATTAAAGTGTGGCGTTGCGTCGCGTCGCGCCCTGGGGGAGGCGAGCGGCATGCGCGGGGGCTAGCAAGCGTTACCTGTGTGTGACCGAGAGCAGGGTGAGCGCAAAGTGTGGCGTCGCGTCGCGTCGCGCCCTGGGGCGAGGCGAGCGGCATGCGCGGGGGCTAGCAAGCGTTACCTGTGTGTGACCGAGAGCAGGGTGAGCGCAAAGTGTGGCGTCGCGTCGCGTCGCGCCCTGGGGCGAGGCGAGCGGCATGCGCGGGGGCTAGCAAGCGTTACCTGTGTGTGACCGAGAGCAGGGTGAGCGCAAAGTGTGGCGTCGCGTCGCGTCGCGCCCTGGGGGAGGCGAGCGGCATGCGCGGGGGCTAGCAAGCGTTACCTGTGTGTGACCGAGAGCAGGGTGAGCGCAAAGTGTGGCGTCGCGTCGCGTCGCGCCCTGGGGCGAGGCGAGCGGCATGCGCGGGGGCTAGCAAGCGTTACCTGTGTGTGACCGAGAGCAGGGTGAGCGCAAAGTGTGGCGTCGCGTCGCGTCGCGCCCTGGGGCGTGGCGAGCGGCATGCGCGGGGGCTAGCAAGCGTTACCTGTGTGTAACTAAGAGCAGTCTGAGCGCAAAGGGTGGCGTAATTTGTTAGTGGAACGTAGGTAGAACCCGTCGCTGTCAACGGCGGCCGAGCCGGAGCCGGAGCCGTCGAGCGTCACCTGCGTGCCGGAGCACTAACCGATCAGCAACTCGACACGAAACGAGGAACTTCACTAGGGCTGGCTAGATCTGATAATAGTTGGATTTAAATGAACATATTTATCTAAGATGTTCGTGAGCGGTGTAAGTAATAATAATAACCCCATCGCCGTATCTCTACGGTGATGTCGTGATGGGGCTTGCGCGCTCCGAACTCTAGGTCTGTGCCGGTGGAGGTTTCTTTGCCAAAACAGGTCTAGGATGAGGAGCCAGACCAAGAGAGATACAGAAACCCGCAGGGCAGCATGTGGCGAGCTGCTGGGCAGTAGCGACCCCACGTACCCTATCTCCCGGGAGAAGTCATGTTCCTCATCTCTGGCTTGCCTTTATTGGCCGGCTGGAGTGAACACTGACGAGAACTGACCTCCCACCTCATTCTTGCCTTTATTGGCTGGCTTGAGTAGAGATTCGCAAGAGCAAACGTGCTCGGAGGAAGGAAGTAGTCCAATAAGATGCTGGTAGGGATCTTGACCGTACTTCCGGGATTGTCCTGATAGCCTTGGAATACCTCTCCACTCCTCTTAAGCACCTCAAGACATGTTGCCCCCTTGTCGCTACGACACTATGTGCTAGCGACCGTTTCTGGGGGCCCGTTGTTGAGTGTGCAAGTCACCCCCTGCCATTTTATCCGTGTATTGTATTTATCAAACATTGGTCAGGCAGGGGCCATAGTCCTTCCATAGTTTTAGATAACCAGTCCACTTTAGCCATCCAAACCCATAGCCCAATATTTTTTTTGTCTCCATATCCTGCAATAGTCCTACACCAACCGGGAGTTGTCCTTGGGTGCACTTACATAGTACGCACAAGGATAATCGTCGGTTGGTGCCTCATTTCCATTGAAAGCGTCTAACGGGCCTCTGCGAGTTGGCTTCGGCCCCTCATATGCCTTTCAAAGGTCCGGGACCCTAGGGTCCCGAGAAATATCAAATCAATAATAATAATAATATAATTTTTATTCAAGAATTAAGTCAAAATAAAGGTTTACATAATAACAAGCGAGGTACAATTTTTCTTAATGTAGTGTTCTGCCTGATCTAGGTTTAATTAAAACCTGTGTTTCAGGTCATCACTTTACAGTAAATTTTAAAAGTAGACAATTCATTAGAAGATAAATTAACAACAAGATAATAATTATAATACTTTTAAAGACTAAAATAAGTAATCATTTGGGTATAAAATACTAAAACTAGCGTGTTTAATAATATGTTTAAATAAATTACCGAATAATGCGAATGTCAATAATATAAAGACTAAATACTAAGCTTATGTTAAAATTTCCAGCAGTTTTTCCGTGTCTGTATAATTAAGTGTTCCCAAATATTCTTGCATTCGTAAATAACATTTTTTATAAGTTAAATTATAAATCTTTAACAGTCTGTTGAACTGATTATATAAGTAGGGTCCTAAAAAGAAATAAAATCGTCTAGCGTAAGCATGTTTAGTCTGAGGGTTAGCACAAACCAAATCCTTTCTTCTCTTTTCTGAAGGTACTGGGTTAAAATCAAGTTCGCTGTGCTGAAGCAAAACGACATTCAAAATAAATAATTGGCGTATTGTTAGTACTTCACATGCCGTGTAAAGCTGGTGAGTAGGATATCTAAATGGTCTAAAAGTAGCAACCTTTAAAACTGCTCTTTGGGCCCGTTCTAGGTGTATTAAATTTGATTTGGCGGCTCCACCCCAGGATGTTACGCAGTAGGTGATAATGGATTGACACAAAGCCAAATAAACCTGTTTAAATAATCTAAAGTCGGCAATGTTACGTACATTTTTAAAAATGTATATTAATTTACGTACTCGAGTGCATAATAAATCAATATGTTTGCGGAAATTCGGATTTGTGTCAATCGTAACGCCTAGATATTTGATATGGTCGGTTTTAGCTAAAGTGGGACAAGTGCATGCAAAATCAGCATAATGTAAATTATGTACAGTTGTTATGCGCTTGGATGTTTACGTTAGTAAGCGTTTGATTAGTATTTCTCATTGTAAATAATAGGTACTTGGTTTTATCTGTATTTAATGTAAGGAGATTATTATTAAGCCAATTAACCACCGTATTAAAACCCTTCTGTGCTACCTCGTAGACCTCTGCCATTGATTTCGCAGTGAACAATAGAGCTGTGTCATCCGCGTATGACATAATTACACCCTTTTGGAGTGTCAAATTGCAAAGGTCATTAATATAGATTAAAAACAAGGTAGGGCCCAAAATACTGCCTTGCGGGATTCCATAGCAGCTATTCTTTAGTTCAGAACTCCTGAAATGACCTATTTTTACACACTGATGGCGGTCACTAAGATAATCAGTTAAAAGTTGCAATTGTATTCCGCGTATCCCCAACCTTTCAAGCTTGTTCAAAAGTAAAGAACAAGAAATTGTGTCAAAAGCCTTGGCGAGGTCTAAAAATATCCCTATAGTGTGCATGCCGTTATCCAGGTTTGTGCTTATAAAATTTGTTAGCCGGTGAACAGCTTGGCTTGTTGATCTTTTAGGCCTAAAACCAAATTGATGATCAGAGAGTAATTTATTTCCTTCAAGATAATTTACTAGTCTACTGTTTATAACTTTTTCCAAAATCTTTGAGAGGCCAGTTAGAACTGATATTGGTCTATAGTTATTTACACAGCTTTTGTCTCCAGCTTTAAACACAGGGGTGACCACGGCTTTTTTAAGCAATGTAGGAAATATTCCTTTTGTTAAACATAGCTGAAAAATGTGGGTCAGGGGAGGGGCAATGACATGTTTAAATCTTTTAAGTATGCTATTGGGTATGTCATCAGATCCTACGGCACAATTTTCCTTTCATCCGTCTATAAAACTAATTACTTCATCAACATCAGTATTTAATAAGACAAACGAGTTTTGCGTTGCCAATGTCTTGGTTTGGCTTGAAATAGAAAAATCTCTATTATTTAATATTGTATTTTCCGCTAAGTTTTTGCCGACGTTAATGAAGAAGTTGTTAGCCTTATCTGCTGCTTCGGTTGGGCTTAGCTCAGAAGATAAAAGCTCAAGAGCAGGTTCAGGATTTTTTGACCTAAATGTATTTGTTTTTATGAATTTCCAAATAAGTTTATTGTTTTTCCCTGCTTTCTGTAGTTGGTTTTTATCATATTGGCATTTTAGCTTTTTCAACAGATTATTACAGAAATTTCTGTAACGCTTGTAAACAATTGAAAGTAGTTCATCATCTGGTGCATGTTTTGATTTTTGGTGAAGTTTATCTCTATGTCTGATACAGCGAACAAGTCCGGGCGTTATCCAGGGTTTAATGTTACTATACTTTCTAGGTATTATTTTATTAAATGTATTTTTTCTTATCACTGTTTGTACCATATCGACAAAATATTGTATAGAAATATTTGGATCATGTGAATCGTAAACGGGGTCAAAATTAATACCGCGTAAGTCAGTTTCAAGACTCGTCATATTGAGTTTAGTATAGCTACGCATGCAGTTTTTTCTAGGTGACGACACTTGTAATGTTAGTAAGATGGCTTGATGATCGGTTAGTGAAGAATTAGTAACTGGACCCACATAGTCTTCACATTCACAGTAATTAAAATAATATAACATTTTACAAAGTAAATATTCATGTCATTGTATATATAAAATTCATCAATGACAATATAATAATAATAATAATATAATAATCTTTATTTACATAAAACAGATTGTAGTACATGTAACAATTTTCTCAAAGTGGGTAGTATTTAATCTCTGGCAATCAAGTGGGTGACGTGCTGCTCTCCTTGCTAGGCTACAAAATAGCCTGTATTAAGGAGTAGCAGTGCCAACAATGTGACTGATTGACATTCTGTTACTCTGTTTGACATAATTATTGTGATCCTCTCATTGTATTATCTTATTATTTTTATTTCTGTAACCACGCTGACATGTTTTTAGTATTTTAGTATAGTTTCCAATGAATTGACATTTATTTTTCATTTTTTATTTGTATTGTAAACCTTTGCATGCCCATGTGACGGTAAAATATGGAGAACTTTATTATAAAAAACACCTATGTACTATACCCATGTTTGCAAAGAAATAAATGATTTGATTTGATTTGAAAAAAGAGAGAGAGAGAGAGAGAGAGACTACATGTCATAAATACGTAAACATTATTATTATTAATTTATATAATAACTCAAGAATTATTACAGAAGATACAACAATTTTCGGCGAAAAGGCAGAGAACCATCAATTACATAATGGAAATTAATATAAAAATAAAAAATTATTTTCCCGTGAGACCCTCAAATTAGAAGATGGTGGCTTAAAGCTATTCATAAAGATTTTTTATTAATTAAACAGATTAGAAACATTTCAAAGAAAGTGACTATGAGGAAAGATTTATGGTTTTAAATTCTAACACTTTCCATGTAATGTACTTGATTTAAAATATTCAAATCACCGAAAATAACGAAAAGGAGATAGGCAATCCTGAGCCCAGCAGTTAACTATTTGGCCAGGGCTGCGCCGAAATGCATCGTCGGCGCGGCGCCCTAGGCCGCCAGCGCGACTGCGCCGATCCGGTCACCGTTGTCAACAGTGACAAACAACGTCAAATAGACTCAGTGATTTTTAAGCATTTAATTTCTTTCTGTATTTTTATTACATATAAGTTTATTTAAGTAAATGCTCAGTGGCAGCAGCGATGTGGTGGATGTTAGTGGTAGTGCTTATTGTCAACCTTCAACATCGCTGAGCATCCTGGAGAGATGTCCGCTGTGTACCCAAGCACGGTTTTTTAAAGGTAAGAGGGGACTGAATGTGCACATTGGTAAGGTACACAGACCACAAAATGCACTCACCTCAGACCCTGTCTCAACATCTCTACCTACAACACCAGCTACATCCACTTTTGACCCGTTTTGGAAAACTCTTTCAAAATTCAAAAACTCTGTTCCTGTTTTAAAGCGAGTTCCTCGCGGTGCTAGACCCCTAGTGGCACAACACTTAGCAGATTGCGTTCGTCTTGCTGCCCGGGAGAACTCGCAAAGTGCTTGGGAACAGCTGCTCACCTTCCCTTACAGAATTCTACATGTACAAAAGAATTTGGCAACCAAAAAAACATTAACTGCACAAATTAAAGAAAACTGTAATATTTCGGCTCATATTTTAGATTCCAAATTACAAACACAGAGATATACCTCTTCAAGAGGTATATCCCATCTGGTAGAATCTAAGTTAGGGGAAGGTGACATTAGCGGAGCAGCCAGGATTCTTTTCAGTAGTGATGTGGTGGCACCATGTTCTCCAGAAACGCTCGCAGCTCTGGAGAGCAAACACCCTGCCCCAGCGGATGGCCTTTCTTTTCCCGAACCCCCTGATCCGGCTAATCACTCCCTCACCGTTACAGGTCGAGAGTTGGTCACTGCCGTTTGCTCCTTCCGGAGCGGCTCCGCTGGCGGCCTCGACGGCCTGAGTCCTCAACACCTTAAGGACCTTATCAGTCCAGGCGCCGGGGCAGCTGGTGAGTTACTCTTGAAGGAGCTTACGGCTCTGATGAACCTTATGCTCTCCGGCAAGGTGAACGAGGCCGTCATCGACGTTCTGTACGGGGCGAACCTATGCGCCCTGTGTAAGAAGGATGGCGGCATTCGTCCCATTGCCGTGGGAACTACTTACCGACGTATGGCAGCCAAGATTTGTTGTAAATTTTATGGTGAGGTGGTTTCGGAAAAATTTCAGCCCCTGCAGCTAGGTTACGGCTCCAAAGGGGGCTGTGAGGCTGCCGTGCACGCCCTGTCGACCTACCTAAATTCTGGCAAAGGAGAGGTCATCTTGAAGGTTGACATACGGAATGCCTTCAATTCTGTTAATAGGGACACCTTGCTGGCAGAAACTAAAAAAGAAATACCCCAAATTTATAGTTTCCTTTGGCAATGTTACAGGCACCCTTCAAAATTACTATATCGGGACAACCTTCTGAAATCTGCTGTTGGCTGTCAACAAGGTGATCCCCTCGGGCCAGTGATTTTTAGTTTAGCCATTCACCCAATTATTCGACAGCTAAATTCCAAATTTAACGTTTGGTATCTTGATGATGGAACCTTGGGAGGCGATGTAGAAACTGTTTTAAATGACCTTCAATTCTTAAAAAATGAATTTCATTCCATTGGCCTTGATCTCAACCTTTCGAAATGTGAACTATTCTTAGCAGACAGTACTGACAGACATTTGACACTTCCCAAATTTAACGCAATAGCCCCAGATATCAAAATTATTGATAAAAGCTCTCTCCGCCTCCTTGGTTCCCCAATCTTTGAAAATTCCTTTCCCGTTTTTATTGAGGAAAAAATACAAAATTTTAATGACGTTTCGGAAAGATTGTTCCAAATTAACATGCATTCGGCCATAACCTTAATTCGTTACTGCTGTTTCGGCCCTAAATTAACATATTTCCTTCGCGCTTCCCATTTATGGAAACACACTCATCTTTTAGACAAAATGGACCAAATTATCCGGCATACATTAACTTCGATCTTAAATGTGGCCATGGATGACCGAGCCTGGGCACAAGCTACTCTTCCCATACGTATGGGAGGCCTCGGCGTCCGCAAAATTTCTAGTATCAGTTTACCGGCTTTTATATCCTCGATCCACGGCACTGAGAATTTAATCAGGAAAATCCTAGCCTCGAAACTGATTAATTTTGATGTGCCGTGCTTCACCGAGGCTATGGATGCCTGGAGACTCGCTTGCCCGAATTCAGATCCACCCGACAATCCATCTTCCCAGAGACGGTGGGATGAGCCGCTTTGTAGAGTAGTACAGAAAAATTTACTTGACACGTCTGCTACTACTGCGGAGTGTGCGCGCCTGCTGGCTGTGGGTAAGTGGGAGTCGGGTCTGTGGCTTCATGCACTACCGTCGTCAAGCATAGGCACTTTGTTTGACGACACTACTTTCCGCCTCGCTGCTTCCCTGCGACTAGGAGCCCCTTGTTGCTCTCCTCATCGCTGTCACTGTGGCGAAGTTGTCAACAGCCTCGGACACCACGGCCTGTCTTGCAGCCGAAGTGCGGGTCGCATAGCGCGGCACGCGAACATTAATGACATCATCCGACGGGCTCTTGTCACCGTCGGCGTCCCAGCTGTATTAGAACCCAATGGCTTGGCACGCGACGATGGCAAGAGACCGGACGGCACGTCTTTATTTCCATGGAAGGTGGGTAGGCCTTTAGTGTGGGACGCAACTTGTGTCGACACTCTTGCGCCATCCCATCTTCCCGGCTCGGCGTGCTGTGCTGGCGCTGCTGCTGCGGCTGCGGAAAACCTCAAGCGGCGAAAGTATAATAACCTTATCGGTAATTATATTTTCGAGCCGTTTGGGGTTGAAACCCACGGGCCGTGGGGTCCGAGCGCTCATGGTTTGTTTAACGAAATCTCCAAACGGCTAGTTGACACTTCCCGTGACCCAAGGGCCGGCTTTTACCTTGGCCAGAGGCTAAGCATTGCCATACAACGTGGCAATGCCGCCAGTCTCTTGGGTACATTACCAGTCGACAGCGATGCGGAGGAATTTTTCGACGCCATATTTTAGTTTGTGAATAGTTTTAGTTAAGTTAGGATATAATTTTGTTATTTTATTAATTAATTAGTTATAAGTTAAAATATTAATGTATTGAAAAAATTTGAAAAAATGTGTGTATAAGAAAAAAAAATAGCAAAAACAAAAGAACAAATAAAAATCAGTATGTATATTTTTTTTTTAAATTATAATAATTGGAGCAGCTCAATCCCACGCCTTTTTGTCATCAATGTAATCTTTAACGGTATAAAAGGCTTTCTGGCACAAGTTACTTTTAATAAATGATTTGAATTTATTAAGGCTCAGATCTTGAACGGGGCTTGGAAGTTTATTATAAAAACGTATACATTGACATCTGAACGAGCCACCTATTTTCTTGAGCCTTGTTGTAGGTACAACAAATTTGTGTTTGTTCCTAGTGTTCATATTATGGATATCACTGTATTTTTTTAAACAATTTTATATTTTATGGGCATATAAAAGATTTTCAAAAATACACTGAGAAGGCACAGTCATTATATTAATCTCCTTAAATTTCTCTCTGAGAGAATGTCTTGGACTTAACTTATAAATTGATCGAACAGCTCTTTTCTGCAAAACAAAGATAGTCTGAATGTCGGCGGCATTTCCCCACAACAGAATACCGTATGACATTACACTATGAAAATAGCTAAAGTACACTAAACGGGCTGTCTCTATGTCAGTTAAATTACGAATTTTTCTAACAGCGTATGCTGCAGAGCTTAGTTTTTTTGACAATTTATCTATAAGCTTAGCATCCAAAGTTAAGCCCAAGAATACTGTGCTGTCTTCAGGATTCAATTCTTCGCCCTTTATCAACACTTTAGTTTTCACCTGCCTAACGTGAGGCAGCGTAAACTTAAGGCATTTGGTTTTTTTTTTCATTACGAAGTAAATTATTTGCATTGAACCAGTGAACTACTTTTGAGATCGCGCTATTTACATCGTCAGTAACCAGCTGCAGACGTTTAACTTTAAACAGAAGTGAAGTGTCATCCGCAAACAACACTTTATCATGATCGTCTTTTACGAGGTAAGGCAGGTCGTTAATATAAATAAGAAACAAGAAAGGACCAAGAATTGAGCCCTGCGGGACTCCCATTTTTACTGTAGATCCGGAAGATCTTTTCCCATTAACGTCAACGCACTGAATCCTATTACTCAAGTATGAAGTAAGAAGATGCAGAGCGGTGTTTCGGATCCCGTAGTGGCGGAGTTTCCTGATTAACGTTTCAATTGCAACATTGCAAGTGATTCCTGTTTCTGATAAACTCCGATAGCGTGTCAGCCCTACTGCATGTCTTGCGTTATCGCGGCCGCGTCGATCCATCGTGCGCCGCGACTTCGCCGGTAACTTAATGAAACGTCTCGAGGGCGGCGCGACACGACACGACACTGGCCGCCAGCCGAGAGCCCGGCCTACAGTACTGCGGGGCACTGCCAGAGCTGAACATCGCCGTAGCGCTGCGAAACATTAACGCAGTTGGTACAAACAGAGCATACCTTTGAGTAGTAGGAACTACTAAAAGACTATGTTCACGTCATGGTTGAGGTTCTGATTGTCCCGTCAGTCCCGTGCCCTCAACATCACGATTTTTTTCTTACTAGCTGTGCTCCGCGACTTCGTTCGCGTGGAAGCCGTAAGATACACAATATACTAAATTAACAGCCATATTTTAATAAAACTCCCTCGTCCCTCGGCCCGCGCGTTGCATCGCCCGCCCGAGCTATTACTTCGTTTTCGCTCAGCGTTCTTGTGGACTTTTTCTTTTTGCTCGGCTCTTAAGAATCGTAGTAGGTACTTATGTTAAATAGCCTATCCTCGAGACTTGTGCTACCAAATTCAAAAATAGTTTTTTAAAATCCGACTGGTAGTTCAAGAGTTAAATATATTTTTTTGCAATTTTATAGCTCTAAATATTTTGTGCGGAACCCTAATTATTTTTTAAAATAATTAAGTAGTTTAAGTACTCCTTATGACATCAGCTATCTGATGGTGAAAATCCCGTCAAAATCGGTCCAGCCGTTACGGAGATTAGCCGGAACAAACAGATAGACAGACAAAAATTTTAAAAATTGTTTTTTTTTGTTTGTATATACTCGTACTTTCATATGCATTTAATAAAAAGCTGTTATTTTGACATTACAAACAGACATTTCAATTTTATCTTTTGATTTGTATAGATTTTATGATAACATTTAACTTTACAGTAAATAGGTAGGTATTATCACTTTGTCATTTTACGAAATTGTCACTTTTGCAGTTTTGCTCAACATACAAACATAGCTCAACATACAAACATAGCTCAACATACAAACATAGCTCAACATACAAACATAGCTCAACATACAAACATAGCTCAACATACAAACATAGCTCAACATACAAACATTGCTCAACATACAAACATAGCTCAACATACAAACATTGCTCAACATACAAACATAGCTCAACATACAAACATTGCTCAACATACAAACATTGCTCAACATACAAACATTGCTCGACATACAAACATTGCTCGACATACAAACATTGCTCGACATACAAACATTGCTCGACATACAAACATTTCTCGACATACAAACATTGCTCAACATACAAACATTGCTCGACATACAAACATAGCTCAACATACAAACATAGCTCAACATACAAACATTGCCTAACATACAAACATTGCTCAACATACAAACATTGCTCGACATACAAACATTGCTCGACATACAAACATTGAAGCCGAGACCAAGGAACAGATTAGGTAAGTACCTGATTTCTGTTTTGTGCCGAAATAACAAAAGCTTGTAACGGGTACACGGCGTGACTCGTGAGAGCAGTGGCAGTGAGAGCAGTGGCAGTGAGAGCAGTGGCAGTGAGAGCAGTGAGGCGTTTGTCGTCAAACTAAATTTTATTTTGAAGCTCATCGGGTTTTCAAATATTTCGCAGACGATTAAATTGTCACGTTTTTTCACAATTTCTCAGCAGGCGGGCTGTCGTTCGGGCGGGGCGGGCGGGGCGGGCGGGGAGGGCGGGGCGGGCGGGGCGCACATTGTGTCAATGCGTCGTCCGGGCGGGGCGGGCGGGGCGGGCGGGGAGGGCAGGACGCACATTGTGTCAATGCGTCGTCCGGGCGGGAAGGGCGGGGAGGGCAGGACGCACATTGTGTCAATGCGTCGTCCGGGCGGGGAGGGCGGGGAGGACAGGACGCACATTGTGTCAATGCGTCGTCCGGGCGGGGAGGGCGGGGAGGGCAGGACGCACATTGTGTCAATGCGTCGTCCGGGCGGGGAGGGCGGGGAGGACAGGACGCACATTGTGTCAATGCGTCGTCCGGGCGGGGAGGGCGGGGAGGGCAGGACGCACATTGTGTCAATGCGTCGTCCGGGCGGGGAGGGCGGGGAGGGCAGGACGCACATTGTGTCAATGCGTCGTCCGGGCGGGGAGGGCGGGGAGGGCAGGACGCACATTGTGTCAATGCGTCGTCCGGGCGGGGAGGGCGGGGCGGGCGGGACGCACATTGTGTCAATGCGTCGTCCGGGCGGGGAGGGCGGGGCGGGCGGGACGCACATTGTGTCAATGCGTCGTCCGGGCGGGGAGGGCGGGGCGGGCGGGACGCACATTGTGTCAATGCGTCGTCCGGGCGGGGAGGGCAGGGCGGGCGGGACGCACATTGTGTCAATGCGTCGTCCGGGCGGGGAGGGCGGGGCGGGCGGGACGCACATTGTGTCAATGCGTCGTCCGGGCGGGGAGGGCGGGGCGGGCGGGACGCACATTGTGTCAATGCGTCGTTCGGGCGGGGAGGGCGGGGCGGGCGGGACGCACATTGTGTCAATGCGTCGTCCGGGCGGGGAGGGCGGGGCGGGCGGGACGCACATTGTGTCAATGCGTCGTCCGGGCGGGGAGGGCAGGGCGGGCGGGACGCACATTGTGTCAATGCGTCGTCCGGGCGGGGAGGGCGGGGCGGGCGGGACGCACATTGTGTCAATGCGTCGTCCGGGCGGGGAGGGCGGGGCGGGCGGGACGCACATTGTGTCAATGCGTCGTCCGGGCGGGGAGGGCAGGGCGGGCGGGACGCACATTGTGTCAATGCGTCGTCCGGGCGGGGAGGGCGGGGCGGGCGGGACGCACATTGTGTCAATGCGTCGTCCGGGCGGGGAGGGCGGGGCGGGCGGGACGCACATTGTGTCAATGCGTCGTCCGGGCGGGGAGGGCGGGGCGGGCGGGACGCACATTGTGTCAATGCGTCGTCCTCGCGGGCGGGACGCACATTGTGTCAATGCGTCGTCCAAACTAACTAACTCGACTATATAATTAAGTTTCGTTGTACTATTACGCGACTTCCTTTTCAATTTCCGTTCAATTTTTTGTCCTAGAGATCAAATTTCATGAACAAGAGCTGGGAATAGAAACGTAAAATGGTCTTTTTAACAGATTATATTACAAGGTGCACTTACGCTCGGAGAGCGCAGGCGCGCTGATTCTGGTTCAAACTTCTTTGAAATGAAACTGTACTTGCTAGGTAGGTACACGATCTGTGTTCTGTTCGTGTGCCAACAATAGTTGGGAGATGTACAAGGTGAGGACTGAGGACTAAGGTGACGTAACCTTCTATGTTGTCAGTGACAAGACCACTGCGTGCGCTGCAGTCCATACGGCCCGGCACACGGCCCGGCACGGCCCGGCACGGCCCGGCACGGCCCGGCACGCGGACGCACCGGCCGCCGGCTGCGCTGCGCCCGAGGCGAGGTCAAGGTCGCGACCTCGCTCATCGCTACGTACGCCGGAGGTTGTTGCTGACTGATAGACAAATGCAATGTTTTCCTCCACGTATCCGCTGTTGTTCCAAGTTCAACTAAAAGGAACACGCACAACTGGCTGTCCATGCCAATAGTCTGTGCTGGTGCTTGTGCTTGTTTTGCAGATGCTCGAGGATTTTCGATCTTAAATCTATTTCCTAACTTTATAATAAGAATGCTGTGTTGATAAGACTCCAGGTTTCTTTTATCTTTAGATACCTATCTCAGATAGTTATGTAGGACAACGAAATGTTTAGTAGCACGGCCAGGAAGACCATGCTCCAGTTAGCTGGCGAGTGGATAAAGTACGGCTACAAGAGCAGCGGTGATGACCGAACAATTCACGCATGGTATGTTCGTTATCTGTGGCGCGGCTATTTGCCGGCGCGGCTGGTCGCGACTGGTCGCAAGGCGCGCCGCGACTGGTCGCAAGGCGCACCGCGACTGGTCGCAAGGCGCACCGCGACTGGTCGCAAGGCGCACCGCGACTGGTCGCAAGGCG